>VWZK01015963.1:296541-313832 GCA_013396935.1 Baryphthengus martii
CGGCCCGGCCCGGCCCGCCTCGCCTCGCCTCTTGGCAGCCACTCAAGGAAGCTGCGTGTGAAGCGATGGCCCCGAGGTGCTGCGGGCGGAGGGTTCTCCCCCTGGGTGCTTGCTGGTCGCTGCTGTCTCTAAGCTAGGCTCCCCTAAAAAGAAGAGGTGCGTGCGGCTGCGCTTCCCCCGCTTTAATCCGTCCTGTGGCCACGTCAGAGATCTCCCAAACAGGGTGAAGTCCCTCGGCTGATGGAAGAGCGCAGTGCTCCTTATTAAGGGAAGGAGAAGCGTTAGGAGTGGTGAAACACGCAGCCCTACAAAATGGCCTCTGCTGCTGGTCGTGTGGACGTACCAATGACTTGTTTCAAAGTTACATGTGAATCTCTTGGCGGAGACACCTTCCCTCACCCTTTGTGCTGTGAACGCGTGATAGGTTGTTTTCTTTTAATTTTACATAATGTGACAACAATGCAGTCACCTCTGAAGTGAAAAAATACTAGGCTGTAGAACACTTTAAGCCCTCTGAAAAGTGCTGTAGGATTTTGATCTGCATGCAGTGGGCAGTTGATGTCCATATCTCAAAGATGTAAGCAATTTAAACTGTGTATTCCAATGTAAATTTAAACTGTGTACTGTGTTACAGTACTGGACAGCTGAGATCAAGAAGTTTTCACTTAATATTTCAAGTACTCAAAAAATTAAGCTGATGAGTAAAAATTAAACTTAGAAGTTAATTACTTTAGTCATGCTTGTGCTTAACAATAGGTTCCTATGAATCTATCACTGTATCTGTGAGAAGTAGTTGTAAACGATATTTACAAGTGTAACTGTTCAGAGTAAGGTGACAAAAGCCAGAAATCACTAAGGTAGATGCTAATACCCAGATTATGCAAGCACATAGTTGAGGTGTGCGGTTGTAAGCATCTGAAACAAAGCAAAATCTGAAACTTGAAAGCCATATTTTATTTCTCTGAGAAATTATTTGAATACAGTAAGATTGTCCTAAAACCTACTGTGCACATTAGCAATGAGATAACTGACACATAAGTATCACGCCTGCAGATTTTTAGCAGAGAATTGTTTAATACTGAAAAGTGTATGCTGACGTATGTTTTTGGAAGACTAATTTCACTTGGTTTTCCTTTTATAAAGTGACAAAACTGGGGCAGACTGAAAATGTCATCCTATTTGGCTCAGGAGGCTCACCTCGCCAGAAGACATGAAGAGATGTAAGTAATGGTTTCGGCGCTGTGCCCGGCCTCTCAGCAGTTGGTGGTGTGGTCTTGCCAGACCTCCCTCACTGCACCCGACCATCCCGTGAGCAGGGAATCCGAGCTCTGGGCAGCGCACTGTGATGTTTCAGCAAAGGGGGTCAGTGTTCCAGGAGGTGGCACTCTTCCTTCATCAACTGTTGGAATTAGCATCCTGGCTTGCTGTTAAGGGTATTTAGGTTGACGAGGTTTTTTGACTTCCAATGGTGGTACTGGTTTAAGATCTCTATTGTTAACCTCCTGTCACCGTTAAATTACTATTTGGGGAAGGTAATTGGATTCTGTCACTCTACGCCTCAATTATAGAGTTGCTTCTTTGTTGCCCTGTAAGCTCAGACTGCGAAGCAAATACAGTAATGATTCAGAAAAATCTGCTTTTCTTATAACAACTAGTACTTGCCAATGAGCAAGAGTAGTACTGATGGAGTCACCCCAACCCACCCTGTCTTTCCTGTTCTGGGAAACTCAGCGCTTCTAAGCACCTTAGCATATGAGGATGGCTGGTTGCAACAGTATAGCTTCATACAAGCGCAGCAGGTGGTGTCTGCCTGTACCTTTTCCCTCCCCCAGCACACCCACCCTACAGCCGGCTTAATTAGCCCCATAGTTTTGAGAAAACTGGGTAAGGTAAAAAGGTTATTTTCTAGCTCCTGAGCAAAATGTTCTACCCACTTAGCAAAATGTTTTCCTTTGTAGACTGTCTCAGAGATCAGAGCTGCTACAGCAGATGGAGACTCATCTAGGAGACAAAAAGACTAAAAAGACATGGCAAACTCAAGCAGCTGATGCAGCTCATAAAAGGAATGCAGCACTTTTAAATGTAAGTTTCTGCAACTACCAGGAACCGCGTTGAAATGTCATGGTTATGTAGCTTAGGGAATTAAAAAAAAAAAAAAAAAAGTGTTTGCTCTATAGTTATCATTTGAATTCTCCTATATACAGTTCCCTCTTCTGGAACTTGACCAAAAGTATTAAATGACAAGTCTTTATTATCTGATGGCATCACTACCTATTTCCCGTGCCCTTCTTTCATGAACCTCGTGGTGGCAGCTGCTACTATTTTTTTTTTTTTTTTTTAAAGTACATGCACATGCTATTACGTGTCTGCCTAAGAGAACTTGAGTCTGACAAGACTCAGCACCTCTACGCTTTGATTCAAGATATAGGGATATGTTTGGATATAGGGGTTGACCATCCTACAATACTTTCAGTCCAGGGTAGGGACCATTCTCCCAGTAGGGTTGAGTGAAGTTGTGGAAGAAGCTCTGAGTTTAATGTTTTTCTTTAAAGAGGTGTAGAATTACTTCAAGAATCCTGCTGCAAGTCTGTAAAAGCAGTGTTTGGTGTTTCTGCCTCTTTCTAGGGGTGATACTGTTCATAGCTGTTCTACATACCTGTTGTCATATTTAGGTGAGATTTGTGTGTAGGTATATTCAGCAGATGTTTGAGAATGGGCAGTTGAAAAGATCTAAGTTTGATGGCAAGGACTGGAATGGTAAAACCTCTTCTGGTACCCCTAGCTTAGGCATCCGAGTGTGATGAGATTGCACTTGACCACTGACATGAGCATGCATGGAGAAATTGTTTGTCTGTTAAGGAGACAGCAGAAAACAGTACCTCTTGTGCATTTTCTTTAAACTCTTACTTATTAAGGATCCATATTGCATGTATTGTGTTTACTGAAAAAGTAAGTTTTACTCTAGAAAATTTGTGTCACCAGAAATTTTTTGTTTCTTCGTGCAGAGCCTGGGTTAAGATTTTAAATGTTCACATTTCAGGTGGGTGTAATCCCGTTGTAAGCTCTCTTTGTATTTAAATAGGAGTATCATTTCAGGAGTTGCAGACAAGGCAGAACAGTTAAGCAGGGATATCTTCCTAACTCTCCTGTGACAAGGAAGATTTTTTTCAACTTGGACTCTGGTAAACTGGTGCGTTCTGGGCTGAAGCAGTCAAACCTCTTTGTGTTGGGTACAGATAAGTGAGGTGCTTCAGTGGGAGAATCATAGAATCATAGAAGTGGATGGTTTGTTTATTTTTTCCATAGTTCATGCTCCATTGATTTATTAGTTTCAGCCTTTATGACTTCCATTTTCCATATGCATTTTGTAATAGACTCTTATTTCATAAATACTGTGGTTTATGAATCATTTATATTTTAGAAATGCGTTCTCAGTTTACATATACAGGCAAATATAATAAATGCAGGGTGTATTGCTGCATGCTGAAAGCTTGTTGTATTGGAAATGTTAACAATAGTTCAGACATATACAGAGTGTAAATATTTTTGCAGTTAAACAGATATTTGCCATCTTCTGTCACATCCTCAAAATTGTTCCTTTCAAGTGTCAAAAATGTTGGTGTTTGTATGGAAAAAAAGCAAAAACATATGTATCAAAACAAATTCTGTTGCAGGATAAAGTAGCATAAATCAGTTTAAATCTATTAATTTTATACTAGCTTTAACAGGCGTGCACTCCTGCAGATGCTTTCTGATAACAGAATAAAACAGGGAAAAAAATCTATGCAGAATAATATATGAGAAGCTTGAAAAACAAGACTGATTAATGTGCCAGCTTCAGAATATTGTTCCTGATACCAGGCACTGTACATTTCACAGTTACCATGTGGAGAGTTGTTGATTTGGCCTACTCAAAAATACATGGACATGATGAAGTGTTATTTTTTTATTTGCATTTCTGGTTTTCTGCGTGTAAGCAAAATCGGTTGTTTTCAGTATGTGATCATAGCAAAAGACATTTTTCTTTCTCTCTGCTAGTTGATATTTATGCACAGGAAAGCATTTCAAAATTAATTTATTTTCTAATCAGCAGGAAGCAAGATACTGAGCATTTTATTTTTTAATTGAAATTTTAACATTATAAGCACTTGTTCAGCATTTTAACATAATTATCAGAGTGTTTTCCTTGATGTCTTTAGAGGGAGGCTGCAGATTAGGGAAATCTCTATCATTTGGTGCTTATATGGTGTTGTCATAATAAAAGCAGAAATTAGACTAGTATTTATAATCTAATTTGTGACATTTGTTTGTCAGTAACATTTCTTTTGTTTAGAAATATGTGTTACTGTGCAACAGTTTATAAAATGAAATAGAAAATAAATAATATGCTATGAGTAATTAATAGTGGGAAGGTAATTTAGACCAAATTTACTTTCCTTCACAGGCATGTAATTCTAGAATTATTTAAGTGGGATTCTGCCAGACTGCTATCAATATAAGTGACAGCTGAATTTGGTCCCCTAAAAGTGATGCATGTGTCATGCATTCCATTTTACCTCTGGGGAAAGGTTTTGAATTGTTTTTGTTCCAGTCCTTGTGGATTTAGGGAAAGCATTGTAAGATGCTCTCTTTTTTCACTCCTGTGACATGCTAGATGTGCTGTTTTTTCCAGAGACATTTACACTGCTGATATATTTATTTTTATATTGATGAGGATTTCTTTTTCGTACAAAGCTTACCAGTTGTGTAGACACAAGAAGTGCCATCTAATCTTTCAGTAGTTCCAGTTATTTTCTAAAGCATCCTGCACCTTCCAGCAAAAATTTCTTTCACTGTCTGTCATTAAATCAGTATTCTGAATGACAATAGGCTGCACAACGTACAAACTAGAGTGAGCAACGAAAAGACACATCCTATATCTAGGCTATGCCAAAGTGACCTTCTCTACTAAACATACACGCACAACTGCTGTCTCCTTTCTTGCCTGAAAGACACTCATTTCCTATCAGCATAAACATTCCAACGACTTAGCTGAGGATTTAAAGAAATAATGATCTTGACTGATATTTTTCCTTCCTGTGAAAATTCCTAAAGCAATTAAGAAGAAGGAATGAGAAAGGAGAAAGATCCTATGGAAGAGTGTGAAGTGACCATTACTGATGGATCCTTGTTTTCAGTATGGCGATAACTTCTCCAGACTTGGTCTGAGCCGTACTGATACGGGCTTCATTGAGTGCTATTTGTGGTGTATCTGTTCTAAGTACATGCGACAGAGAAATTTTTTTGCTTAGATTACTCAAGTCTCTGTTTTCTTCTTACTTTGACATTGTGATTTCAAATGGCTTCCATCTTTGCTCACATTCCCCCTTCGTGTTTATCCCGTTAGTCTTCTCGCCTGAAAAGGGGCAGCCACTTGCTACTTCTGAAGATTTGGATAAATCTAGATTTAGTTTGCTCCTTCTCAGACATCCTTTAGCTTCCTACAAGGGTATATGCACTTTGCTGTAGAAAAGGGAGAACTGTTTCACTTGGGTTAGGTTTGCAGTTATGTACAAGGGAATGCGGTCATGCTGTAAAAGGAATTAAATAAGATGAATGTTATAAAGGGAATGAACTGAGTGTATCTGTATCACTAAGCTGAACTTCAGCTAACACTAAGGCAATTTGTTGTCTTTTATTAATCATACTTTACTGAATTTGAGTCATATTTTTCAAAATAAAAAGTTGAGCACCATTTACTTATTGATGGATTCAGATTGGCTATTGTTCAGTGCGAGTAATCACATTTGGTATCCTGTGGATATGCTCCTCCAGAATCTCACTCTTTTCAGCGGCAGTGGTGGTGAATATTTGGGAAGTCCCTTTGGGGAATTTCCTCTCTCATTTAGTTTTTCTGTTGTACTCTTCACACCCGCTCTCTGCTCCCAACTCTGCCATCTGCTATACTTTCTTTCCCCCTCCACTCTGTTCAGCTTTGGCTTCTTCACACCCCACTCCCACGTCCCTTTCTGTCTCTCTTCATCTGCCCACCACTCAATCTCTTCAATGTTTGGGTATGGAACTAAGCCCACAAGAATGGGTCAGAACTTTAAAGAGGGAGGGTGGTTAGTTTAGGGGGATGTTTTGATTTGTTTGTTGCTGTTGTTTTTTCGGTCGTTTCTTTCTAAAAAAAATGAAATTATTTAGGCCTTTGTGAATCCAGCACACATCCACTGGAGAAGCAGAAACCCAAATACTGATTTTTTTTTTGATTTTTTTTTTTGGTAAGAAAGCTATGTGAGGTGCATTGTCATCCAAGTTTGTCTGGTGAACAGCTTGCTGCAGCTCTACATTTTTGTGCACATGTTATGCATGCATATTAGCAAGTCATCTTTGTCTTGAGGAGTAAAGATCTTGCACATAATTTGCCTAGTTACTTTACAGTTACAGTAGCTAGAATACATCCTTCAGTCTTCCTGCAGCACAGAGAAAACCATTCTGCTCCCCTCTATTTCCTTAAGTTTTATTGAACAGAATTTAACTGTAATTTACCCTGGTGTACAGGGACAGTAATGGTGTTTTACAGCAACAGTTTTGTGTGGTCATGAAATTTATTCTTGTATCAGAAAGGTACAGCAAACGTTTAGAAACTGTAGGATCTGAACCTTACAAGTTGGATTTCAGAATGACTAAACAGAAAGATTTGAACATCATTGTTATTACCTGAATGCCATTTAGCTGTAATGGGTTTATGTAGTTAATTTAAAAGTCTTTATGTGAGTGTACATTTTCCTTCTAAAATTTGCAGTGTTTGTTTGTGTTTTAGGATATAGAAGCAGCAGAAAAAAAGCTGCAAGAAAGAGTGTATTTACTTCCGCATCCTGATACTGTTAAGTTAGAAGTAAGTCCTAGAACTCGATGTCTTTTCATTTGCTGTTTATCAAATATTTTGCTTTTTTTCCCCCCCTGAAGCATGTTCTTAAAGTGAAAATAATTGATTTTAAAATCCAGTGACTGGTATAGCCAAAGGCCTGTGTACTGTGTAGCAAGCTGAACCTAAATTCTGGGGCAAGGTCCCTAGATTCTGGAGCATTCTGGTGGAAATATTTAGCAGCTTTCAGATCTATGCAAACTTTCATTTAAAAATCAAGTCAAATAAAAAATATGAATATTGTGAATACCAGAAGATTACTGTGTTTATTATGTCAGAGCTATTTAGTTTGTTTTATATGGTCACTCTGTTTTCAGCTTGCCACACATTGTCATCTATACATTTCAGAGTCAACAGTTTATCAACATGAACAGAGAAATTTTCACTCTTGGGGTTATTTTGTGGTTCTATGAGAGCTTATGAAAAGCACAGCTACAGCAGGAACGCTCGATTTTTACTCCTCAACCTGTAGTCCCTAAAACGTTATTTAAAGATAAAAATTTTGAACAGCAAGTTCTCTGAGAACTATTATCCTGGTACAACAAAACAAGTTTAGTTCCCTAGTCTCCAGACTGTTTTATCAGTATTGCACACTGATGAGTGAATGATGAGGACAGAAACAGTCCCAGGAACTGGAGTTGAAGTACAGCTCTTCCTGATGCAAACTAAACACCTTCACCAAAGACCACAGAGTCAGGTTCGCACTTGTGTTTCCTGCACCAGTGGTTTGTGAGTTCTTCGTTGTATGGTGGCTTAGTTTCTCTACAGGCAAAGTAGCACAGAGTGTCCCACACTGATTTGTGTGCTAGGCCACTGTCGAAGGAGGGGAAAGGTGTAGATTTTTGTGCTGTCAACCTGTGAAGAGAAGTGTGTTGTACATTAGTCTGACACCTGTTGGGCAAGTGTTACAATGCTTACGCTATTAAGTAAAAGGCATCACTTCTTGTTCAGGTTACTTTGAAAGTTTTTGTCTGCTGTTGTATTTTGTAAATAGCCTGCTCCTAACACTGTGACAGGGTGCACATTGAGTGTGGCCATTCAGTGGGCTTTTAAAATACATTTATTTTTTTTTAGGCAAAGGGTACATGTTTTTTCTAAAGACCTGTATATCTTGAATGATGTTAAGAAAGATGCGGAGCTATCAATATTGAACCTATTTTAACAGTGTTCAGAAGCAGTTTTAGACTCCTTGAGGACTTGCAAGGCAACTCTAGAGTTGTTTGGATCGGTTTTGGACTGTTTCTCCCTCTGTCCTGCCTTAGGTGTTAAGCTGCTTACAGCATGTAGACCGAAGTCTGTATAAATTGGAGAATGCAGAGCAAGTGCTTATGGCTGCAGAGATGCCTACACTCTGCAGCAGCAGTTAAATTTTAGAGAGAACAGAGTTACTATTTGAGGGAGAAGATCCTATTTCAGCCTTTTTTATACTTCTAGAGAAGAGTGCTATAAATAGTGAGAAAAGAAAACTTTCTTTCATGGTACAAAATTCTTGTGCGTGCTTTGTTCCAAAACACTTCTGAGCATATTTCACTCAGCCATATATGTGTCTGTATTAATATACTTTGAAAGTTATGGCTATAATGGATCCCCAGCTTGCTAAGTTGGAGTAGTTTTGTGTGACAGCACATATGCTTGTCAAAAAAGATTCTTTGAGTAAATCTGTTGGAGAAAATATTTTTGTAAATCTGCAAGAGCCGTGGTTATATCTGAGTTACATGTAAGGATCAAAATGATTAGCCAGGAATCTAATACTCTGCAGGGAGATGTTCAGTTTTCTGGTATGCTTTTTCTACGTTATATACTTAAAGAAAAAAAGGCTCAATATATATGTACTGTACGTTTTTTCTACTAAAAAATAACTTTTTTTTCTGAGTGGACATCTTTTTCTAAAAATACTTACATTGGTAGATAGATTAAAGTGTTGGCTTGATACAGCTCTTTCACCACATTATTCTGTGGAAAATAAATAATACATGGCACTTAAAATTTTCTTCAAAATCCTGCAAATAACAAAGGTATTCTTAGGATACCAGGGCATGATGAATGGCATGTCCATTCCACAGGTGAAAAAGAACTTACATTTATTACTCAAGGGCAAAGAATAATGCAGAGAACGGGTTAGATAATCCACAGTGATTTTTCTAGATTACAGGGTAAGTATGCAGTCTTCTTTTTTTTTTTTTATTGTGTCCCAAGTACTGGAGCCAATTACTTCGTCAGTGATTTATCATATCTGAAATTTTACTTGAATATTTTGAACAACATTACTGCAATCTTTTCTAGGATAACCAATTTACATAGCACTTTTCATTTATAACATTAGAGAGGTTTTTTCCCCACTTCAGAACTAAATTCCACGAACACACATACTTAAATATAAAAGCTGCTTTTGGAAACTTTGGTTATCACAGAAAATATTTTATTAAAGGTACTGTGAGGCTCTAAACTACTCTGTTGCTCACCACAAGAGGGCACATTCAGTCACTTCATAGTTCATGTTGCAGAACGAAATTTTTCCAGGCTGGTATTTTGCATCATACAAGAGATTTCAAATTGCTTGTGTAAGTACATTGTTCTTTTCTGATAAGAAAAGGCAAGATTTAATAATTTATTGCATATCTATATTGTTCTTAAACAGGCTGACATATGTTTTGAATTTTTTTTTTCTTATCTCTGTCTCAGACTCTCTATTGGGCATCAATAAAAGAATCTCTTCCCAAGTGGGAACAGTTTCTTTTAGGAAGAGCAGAAGTTCCTCTTGGTTTTAAGAAAATGAAAACTACAAAACAGAACATAAGCTACCCAGAAGAAGATTCACAAAAATAAACACTCCAATTTCATTTTGGTTTGTAATTTATGACTTAGGCCAGATCATCCAGATCAGGCAACAGAATATCATGCCATTAAATTGTAATGTAAATCGTTTCAATGAAAATGAACTACATTCAATAATTTGCTTCCATTGTCGTCTTGTGTACAATTCTTGATTTTTATTCTGTGTTAAGGAAGCAATCCTCAAAAGGACTTCTAGAATCAAAAGTGAGAAACGCTGGTGTATAGAAACCCACCAAGGCAATTGCTTTTTCAGTATGAAAAGAGTTTTAGGTTATTTTTAATCCTCTGCTTCTACATATGAGTGTGATAAGTAAAGGCAGATTCATGCATTATCTTTTTTTCACTGCAGTCATCTGTGCTGTGTGCTGCTTTGTAGATGAGGGAGAAAGGAGGAATTTACTGTTAAGAGGAAAGGCAGGCTGTTTGCGTCAGACAGAATAGCCTTGGGTTAGCACCAGGAATCCCTGGGAAAAAAAAATCAACTTCGGGAGAGTGATTGTAGAAGGAACACCTTGAATTTCTACATCTTCTTTTCCCTAACTTTTGTCATTACCACTTTCATCACTTCTACTCCTCCAGTAACCACTGCTGCTTTTTCCAACCTCCTGCTGCCTACTTTGTGTTTCCTGTCTAATGGATGGGTAAAGTCAAGAAAAAGTAAACAAATCTCTAGGGTTTTTTGCTACTTCTAGGCTGCTCTTAATGCTATTTTCCTTCTGTTGACATAATCTACAAGTGAGAACTTTTGCTTAGACGTGAGAAGTTTGAAAGAAGCAAACTGAAAAGTAGCTGGCAGTGACTGTCCAAGAGCCAAGGAGATAATGTTTTCATTCTCAGCCATTAAACAGCTCCTCAGTTTCCTCCTACAGAGATGCAGAATCAGTGAGTTTTGGTTGTACAGTGGGCTGACTCGGAATGAGAGTGTCACTGCTTTAGTGCAGTGCTTTTTAAAGTGTCAGTTCAGTGGAAGCTCTTTCCCCATGTGTAACTTGGCCTGCAGGAATTTAATGCTTCCTAAGCAAAGGAAGCCTAGAATTTATTTTTTTTTTTCAATTAAGAACCTGAAATTTAGTTAATATATTGTTAAAATTTGATCTCGTGTGCAACAACATGCTTCCAGCCCTGATCATAGCAGAAAAAGTAGAAGAAAAAAAATTTACTTTTGCCAGTGTGAGGATATGAAAATGTAATGATTACAGTTTTTACTAGGCTGCTAATGAACTGATCTATGCATCTCCATGCTACATATAGATACACTCTATTATTAACAAAAATGTCTTTGTGTAGCACGAAGAATCACTGACAAAATAAAATCAACATTTCAGCCGTGATATAAAATCGTTGTATGTTTTCACCGGGAGTATTAGGAGTTCATTTAAAACTTTTTTCTATTGAAGTGTCCATTAAACTGATAAGTTTTTACAGAAACTGCCATCTTAGAAATATCCTGTTGAGTGGGTGTTGGTGTTTGTAACAATAACGTTGTTTTCATAATATGTGATGGCAGATTAGCACGCTTCTCTGCAGTGTTGTTAACAGTTGTAATTAAGGAATAAACAGTAAAGGGTGTCAGTCCGATGACAATTTCATCTATAGTGTCACAATACAAAATGTCACAAAATATTAGAACTGTTATATAACTACAAAAATATCAAATTAGGCTTTCATTTTACCAGCAGAGAGCTTAAAGGAAAAAAAAAAAAAAAACCTGGCATAGAGACCACTGCAATTTTATACCTACTCAGTGTTCTGTCACAAAGACAACTTGGCAATATTTTCTTCTGTAAAATCACAATGTGGTTCTCAATCTGATTTAGCGGGAATGTGTATGGATCTTAGAATTGTTTAAAAAGCAAATAATGGGAACCAGTTGAGCAGACAAGGGGAAAGCTATTACGCATGATGCACGGAATGAAGTGATGGGTGAGCAGTTAGTTGCTAACAAAGACTAGGATTCATCCTGGTCTTTGCATCCAAAGGGAAATCACTTAAACCAAAATCTGGGCCCCTAAGTACCTTATGCGTGCGAATAATCTGGGTCTTTATCTCTTTCGACTCCGCCTAAACGCTAGGACACAATGCAGATGCTCACTGTCTCCTTGGCCCTTTTGATTTCCCATGGAAGGCAGGCGAAGTGTGTGGAGTGTGAGGGCACGGCAGCTGCATGGGGAGGATTCTGTGGCCGCTGGGAAAGGCACCTGCCAGCAGTGGTGCTGCAGTTTCTGTGCTACACTTAACTGCTCAGATAGTGTATTTCTGATTATTTTGTTATTAGGCAAAAATGATTAACATGAAATTATCTATTTTTCCAAAAAGAAGATTACTTTTTTTTTTTCCCTGCAGCATAGCTTTAAAAGAACTAGTTAAAAGTAGTTATACCCCATCTTATCCCAAGTTTATATATATATATTTATAAATATAAAATATACATTATATATAATGTTATGTGTATATCTTACATAATTTCCTACCCATCCTGGGTAAATGTGGGGGTTTTTCCCCCTCAGAACATAACCGATAACTCTGCATTCTTGACTTGCTGCTTGTCTTTTTGTGTTAAAATATATGTGTACATAAACTGCAGCGGTCCTAAGAGCCTGTTGCTTCTTTTGCCTTTCTGGTGGATGAGGGAAAGCAATTGAGAGAAAAGCCGTGAGGAAAACCAAAGGTTTTGCTTGTTTGTAAGTTAATCTTTGACTGTCTTACAAGAAGAGATAATTAATCATCCTTTTATAGGTTTATGCACAGATGAGTAACCACAGTACTAACCCAGGAGCACAGCCTGTTCACCCATCTTGTCACCTCTACCGTCACATTCCCGAGCTTTTTACTTTCTCAGTTATTCTGGCTGTGGGGGCAGTAGCAGAAGGCATGTTAGTTTTCCCTAGGATAAGAAATTTCTTACTCCGCAGAATCTTTCTCAAGCCTATTAATTTCATTTGTGAGTACATATGAAATAATAAGATGGTTTAGACACATGACATTTGACACTTACTCTGGTATCCTCTTGATTATATTTATTCAGGATCATGTTTTCACAGAAGTTGGGAGCTAGATTTTAGGCCGAGCTTATAGTTCTGTCTTTTTCATTCACGTAGAGCAAGTCAGGGATGTAGAAACTCGGCTTGAGCTTGTTGGTACTGAAAAATAAGAAAACCAAATTTGAAATGGAATGTACTTTCAGAGGTTAAATCTGAAAGAAAACATTATTTACTCCATAATGGTAATTTTCATAATATTTTAATAGTTATGTTCAGATACAACTTGACCTTAAATATCACCCCAAATGCAAGCTGTTTTAACATATTTGTAATGCTAAAGTCTTCATTACTGTAATATTTTGTTTGCTCAAGGATTATAATCCATGGATAAAATGTGTTACATTTTAAATAAAGCTTTTATCCCGTAGTCACAATCTCCTCGATTCCAGTGTTATATTGTATGGATGAGTTGGGTGGAAATTGGTGTCTGCTGTAGCCACGTGCGTGGAGAGCGAATAGGCCAGGGATAAATACTTGCTTAGGTATAGTGTTTATTTTCTTCTGACACTGAGCTGAAATACTAATCTACTGAGTGAAGATTAGAGTCTCAGAAGTTTGCTGCTAAAAAAAATCCCAATGTAATGAATCCCAGATGGATTATTTGCACTCTTCCTATTGTTTCACAATAACTGTGAGCTAAATGGCTTCAGATATGTGATTACCAGCAAGGTACGGATAGAGATACTTAAACCCTGGCAAATGAAACAAGTGAGAAAAGCCACCCAGTTTTCTAGTGCATCCTCCTGCTGCAGACCTCTTTGTCTTTGCCATAAATAGGGTGATTTAATTTGGGAATTTTCTGAAACAGCTCTTGAAAAATGCCCTACAATGTACCTGCTGTGTATTCTTCCAGGTGTATCTTTTTTTCATTGGAGTTTACATACGGTTATTGTTAACGCATGCAGATAGGAAGTATACTCGCTTCTTCCCCTAAGTTTTATTAGTAGTGATGATGATCGTAAAAATAAATGTGTAGTGTTCTTTCTCCTTACTCTCAGTCGTATCACCTACCAGAAAGCCCTAATAGGCAACAAAATAGTGTGAGACGGTATTTACATCACACTTTTGAAACAGATTCAAGCAGAGCCAGCTGCCGTAAGATTATTTTACAAATATCTTGCAGATTAATAAAATGAAGATTTTGGCGTCCTTTAGGTAAATTGCAGTCTCCTTGACTAATTACATAGCTTGAAGCCGCAGTAAATTAGTAGCTGCCTCACAACAGTGGTGGGAAACGTAATTCTGGTTTCCACGCTTGTATTTCTTTACCCGTTTAGTTAGTATGTGTTCCCGGTAGTTTCATTCACGGTACTCTAACTGTTGCTCAATAAAAGCTTCTGGACGATAATTCGCTGAAGCAAACCGCACGCCGGCGTCTCTCTTAGGCGCGATCTAAGTGCGCGCTGCCCGGCTATCGCTCCCGGGCTCTACCGAGCCTGCCCGAGGGCAGGGCTGCTCCCGGCTGGGGAAAGCCCGAGTCAGCCAGCTCTGGAAAGGGAGAAGAGGAGGCGGGGGGGAGCATTTCTGTGTTGTTTTGTCGTTTCCCGGTGTGGAAACAGAGAGCGCGGGGAAGGTCTGGGTGGGCTGACTGACGGGACGGGCGGTGGTGCCGGGGCCGCGCACCGTCGGGTGCGGTGGCCGAGGAAGGGAACGAGGAGCACGCTGCGTGTGTTGTCTCCCACTTAACGGCGCCGAGGTTCCCAGGGAAGCTCGGGGCAACGAGTTCGATTACATAGAAACGTTCGTGATAATAACCGTAACGGTGGAAAACGGATCCGTAAATCTATAGGGGAAAGGTTTGTATAAGTGAACGGAACTGTCGCATCCCTCCATCACCTTTGAGCGGTGTTTAGAGCGAGTTTAAACAACTGCAGCTGCTTTACACTGTTTCTTGGATGTTTCGTTTCATTAAGTTTACGGGTACACTTGGCTTTTTCCTCTGTAATCAGCTTTCTTTTGCTGGATTCATTCAGTGGTGCGATAATCCAATGTTGGTAATATCTCAATTCATTAACATAATGAATCAGAAGGAAGAGGCTGATTATAAATCAGAAAGCTTCTATTTATGTGAAATATCTTGGCAACTGGCAGCAGCGAGGAAGACAGTGGAAGGAGTACCAGACAGTTAGCGGGACTTTGGGAACGCGATTGCATTTTTCAGTTGCTCTCTGGGCGACTTAAGCGCCTGAACCCATCAAAGATCAATCGCGTCCATTGCAGCGAGGCAGCCACGCTGATTTGGGGAAATATTTGGCTCCCGCCCGGAGGGAGGAGCTGGGGGGGGGGGGGGGGGAGGCGGGGTTCACCTCCGGGAGAGGTGAAGCCGGGTCCAAGGAGCCACTCCGGCGGGATGCCCAGTCCCTGCCCCGACTGGAAGTACTCCTGCCCGGGACCAGGTCACTTTTAAAGTTACTCATCAGTCTGCGACTTCTGAACACGTAGATTACGGCAAAACCACAAATATTTGTAGGAAAGGTAAAATTTTGTATTGTTTCGGGTTTATAAACTCACAACCCTGAAAGCAGACCTTTTTTCTGCACTCCATACTTAAGAGCGTTCCCTTCCCCGCTGGGCACAGCAAGGCTTTTCCATGACTAAACACGCTCTCATTGGAATCACTTTAAAGCGAGCACCGGTGGCTTTCAGCACCAGCACGGAAAGGCTGTTCGTGCTCCCTCAGCCCGGGGACGGAGGGGAGCAGGGGCGTCACGGCCCTCGGTGCGTGGTGCTCCAGCCCGGTGCTCCCCGAGGGCTGAGCCACACGCCCGGCCACAGCCTCAACACCTGACAGGGAAAGGCAGCCTAGCTCAAAAGGGAGAGCACAGAAGTAAAATGCCTTCTCCTCCTTTTTTTTTTTTTTTTTTTTTTAATTGATGGCACTTGTTGGACTCACTTTTTCGTGATTCAATCAATTAAGCAATTGCAAGAGATAAATGAGATAAACAGGGAAAATGCGAGTTTACCAGTGAGGCTGAAAGGTGCGCAAGGGTCACTTGAAGAGTCAGGGAGGACGGTAGAGACGAGTTGGTAAGAGTTTTAACGCCTCTATATCTACATTTAATAAGAACCCGTGGTCATTGTGTCGGGTGCTGGTGAGCACGGCGCCGAGCCTGCGGGAGGGCGGCACCGGTAACACCGGGGCTGCCCTGGAGAGCGGCAGGGCTGGTGGCCCGGGCCAAGGTGGCAGCAAGAGGGGCTATAGGAAGGCAAATGGTTTGAAGGAAAGATGGCCATCGTGTGAGCCGCCCGCAGGAGCCTTAGGGATAGGAAGGGCGTGGGGTGAGCGTGTCACCGAGCAGTGTCCCCCCAGGACTGCAACCCCCTAGCACAGGGACGGGTGCCCGTCCCCACCACCGTGGCATGCCCCTCCGCCCCCTCTGCCCCACAGCTTCAGGGCCTACCTGCCCCCTCGCTGTCACGTCCGGATGCGGCCGCTCCTGCGGTGAGACGCGGCCCCGAAGCCGGTATCCCTCGCCGTGGCCGACGTCGGTGTTGACCGAAGGGCGATATCTGTGCCGGGACCTGCCGTGCCGCCTTCCCCTCGGCTGCGAGGGCAGCTGCTTCCGGCTCCTTCCTCTCTCCGCAGAGCTCGGGCACGGGTGGCAGCGCAGCCCCGGCTCTCTGGGGAGGTGTCGAGGGTCAAAATCTGAAGGGCTGGAGGGGGCCTGACGAGAGAGTCGGAGAAAGAAGAAGCCGTTAGGGAGTGGGCACCAGCTGCGCCGTCGGGATCCGGGGAAGGGTTACAGGAGCTGGGCGGTGGAAAAGGCGAGAGCCCGAAAGACAGCAATACCCCTCCACCCAACTTTGGGAGGTGGCGAGGTCCGCCAGGCTCCTCCGTGGGGGCACCATCGTGAACAACACGCGGGAGCAGCCTGGCGCGCTCGAGGCCCGGCGGGCTCGCTTAAAACCAGTGTAAATACTTCCATAAAACGGCTTAAAACAAGCGAAGGACGAGTCGTACGCGCACCTGGGCACTCGCTAGGGCCCGGCGGGTTGGGAAAAGCATGTGTCAATTTACCCGTCGTGTTGACTTAAGCGAAAGTGCTAAGCCATTCCTAAACCTAAGTCAATACAGACTTAAGCCAAAATTGTTATTAACGAGCTCTAATCTGATTTAAGAGCCTCCGGGCGAGCCGTGTCTACACGAGGGGAGAGGAGACGCGCTGCCTTGCGCTGCGCTCCGCGGTGCCCGGAGGGGTCGGCGCAGGTGGGCGAATGTGGCGCAGGTGGGCGAATGCGGCCCCGGAGGGGAGCGAGACGGGTTTCAGGGCGGTGTTGCCTCCTGGGGACATTCGGGCCGCTGTGATTTGAGCTGGCCCGTACTATACCGCTCTGCTATACCAGCTCAGTCGGTGTGGGGTGAGGCCAGGCTGAGCAAACGCCACCGGGCCGGGCCGAGGGTGGCTGCAGCGAGGCTGCCGGTCCCCCTCGACCGTGCCCGGCGGCCCGGGACTGGTGCCGAGGTCCGGCAGCTCCGCTCGCTCGGGAGAGGGAAATGCCAGTGA
>VWZK01015963.1:330671-395671 GCA_013396935.1 Baryphthengus martii
TTTTTTTTTTTTTTTTTTTCCTAAGGCAGACATAAAAAGACTCCATAATTTATTCTTAGGACATCTGAATAGTTATTTATTGAGAAGCCACAGTTCTCACACTTTTACAACTGTCGGCTTGTATAAGGCAAATAAAGCAAGATGGACCACTATTTTACACAGAAAAGAAAAGCTCTGGAAGAGGGACTGATGGACATGCAGTTACTGGTCAAAATGCAATGTACATGACATATATAAAATCCATTGTGTAACAGAGGAATTGTAAATTATGGTTACAATCTACTGAAATAAATATTCAATATATTATTATAAACACATTTGTATAGTCTAAGATTGTAATTAAAGTTGTCTTTGTACATACACAGTTATTTGAAATTTAAACAAAAATGTAACATTTAGAGGAGCAAATGTCAACATAAAACAACTGCTTTGGACTTGTAATGTGGCATGATATATCCATAATGATAGGATTAATCTGGTGTGGCAATTAGAATGACTAATCCTTCGGGATGTAGCCTCTATGGAGTTAACTGCATATTGAAGGGAAGAGCCTGGTACATTAACAAGGATGCAGAATGATTCAAACGGCTGTCTGGGTTTGTTTGTTTTCTGGTTTTTAAATGAACAGAGAGAATAAAAAAAAATCATTTGCAATTGCCTCATTCTTCTTTTAAAAACAAAGCTGTTTTTTTTTTATTAATTTTAAGCAGTTGGCATCCACAGAAGAGAAACAAAGAAATGAAAGGACTCGGTTCACTCATCTTCACAACAATTTACCATCAATGTATATACAGTACATTAATGAAGCATTGTTTAAACTTTAATTAGAACAGGGACACACCTAGCATGTTTTCTATGTAGTTTTTTTTCCATTAACAGTATTAAACAATGGTGCTCCATATTGCTTATGAACATATAGATATGAAATTAGGAAACCGATGAATCAAAGAGAGGTGCTAATCTTATTACCACACAGCTAACATGGCATTTGTATTGGTAAACTTCTCATGGGCATTTAGAGCTGACATAAAAATTCCTAATGTGGCTAACTGAGTTACAGACGAGGTACATGCACGGATACCAGGCGACCCCAAGCCGGTCCTCTGGACCAGCTTCCCTAGTCGTCCTCTTCATCTTCCTCATCGCTGTCCTTCATGGTGATCCCCTGGAGCCCTCCGCCTTCACTGACCGACGCCGTGGCCTCCTCTACCGTCAGCCGGTTCCGGATGGTCTCGTAGGTTTTGCTGTTTAAGGTGGAGTCCAGCACGCCTTGCAATCGGAAATCCCGGTACGTTTTCTAAAGTGAGGAGAGGCACGGAGGGAGGAGACAGCACTGGGGTCAGGGCCGACACCAGCTCCCCTGCTTCGTGGCAGGTGTCAGCCCATGACCCTGTGTCAACGGTTGGGGGCCACTAATGGAAGAGGCTGGGATATCAAGGAAATCCCAGCCCCGGGAACATTCTGCATCATCCCAGGCAGCGCAGGGGGGCTTCTCTGCTGGCCACTGCTTTGGCATGGCAGAGGTCCCTTTAGAGTGCCTTGGACTCTACGACTCTGTAAGGTGGCCATGCTGTGTGGCTGCACACAGGCTTTGAAGCAGGGCTGTACTGGGGGCTGCTCAGGGGAGCTTTGCATATGGTGGGTTGGGGTCTAAAAACACATAGAAGCAAGAGATAAAGGCTCTTCTCCAACTGACTTCCCTTGCTTCTGGATGCATCACCCTGCCAGTAATGTCAGTTATTTTTCTTCATGCAGCAGAACACTTATCTCCCATAACCGCAGATGTGATTACACATTCCTGGAATGTTCTGTATTAAACAATCCTACCTACAGTATTGAGATTAAATAAACTAAGTCCGGGATACTGGGGAAAATTGTTGATGTATAAACATAAGCACACAGCATGTGTTTCTTAAATCTTTCTTTCTTCACCTAATTCTGAAACTGGAATTGTATTTCCATGGTTAGCTACATTTCCCTTGTTATTACAATCAATATCTCTCATTTGAATTTATGTTTAAAAACTTCTTGACTCTGTGAGATAAAACTCTGGCCTCATAGTTGATTAAATTGTGCTCTGTGTGGAAACTATTTACTGTTCTGCTATTTCAGAAAGTCCTTGGATTTGTTGTAGCTGCTTCTGAATGTAATATTGGTATAAATAAAGCACAAGGAAGAAAGCTTTCCTCAGTTAGCTGACAAGTAGAAATAATTTGTCTGTGCCTGTTGTTTTCAGTTATGAAAAACACATTTAATACATTTCAGTTTTAATTTATTCATGCCTTCAATGTGTTCACTGCACACAAGACCATAAACATTATAAAATACTAGACCAAAAAACATTAGATAGAACCTAAAATGATCAAAAATATATTTACCCCCTTCTGTGATCTTATTATTTCATGTAAACCACTGTGATTTCACACTGAAATAATTATCATTAGTCCAAGGCGCGCACACACACACATATACACATACACGTGTACTCAAGGGAAAAAATGTTACTTTCGGGGTATGTTATCTCACCTTTGTGGTCTCTTACAGTTGATTTATATACACCCATTGTAAAAGAAACAACTTCAATTAACTATGAGAACAATCGTCACTTGCATTTTGACAATAGTCACAAGCCATAGCTGGGCTTAAATGTTTCTAGTAAAACAGCGTTAAAAACTTTTAGGTTGATTTAACCCATTTTTAACACTGCAGTTCATTGGTGTGATCAACATGTTTGTCCACAAAAAGGCTACTTTTGGTGTGCTGGTAAGCAGGTAGGGTCGAACAGCAACAGAGCTTCCCTTTTTTTCCCGCAAGTAGTTATTTTGTTCTAATTTGCACATCGGCACATCTGTAGGCATTTCAGGGTTCTGTTTATCCTTTGCTCCATGCCATACACACAACTATCTTGATTTTTAAGAAATTTAGTGAATGGCTTAATTTATTTGCCAGTGACAGTTTGCCTAAGAGAACATGCCACACACATGCAGACACACACCCACACCACACACACACACACACACACACACACACACACACTCCTGACAGGGTATCCAAAAAACATCAGATGATTACCTTTACTATCCTAATGAGAGTTTTCAGCTGGTAAATGTGAAGCTGCAGGTCCATGCGGTCTGTCAGCCAGGTGCAGACAACATTCATCGAGCTGGTGTACCATTGCTGCAAGAGAGACAGGACTTCTCCAGCAACCACGTCAGGGCTGCGGGCTGTGCCCCGAGTCGCACGAGCTGCACCCAGCACACAGCACCAACCTGTCCCACTAGCCAGCCTGTTCATGGGCTATGACAGACTTAGAGAGGGAGACAGGCAGCCTCTTTTACACAGAATTTTCATGCATGAGCTTTTGAATTTTAATAACAACAACAAACTTATTAGGAGGAGTAATGGCCACCAGCAACACCACAAGTTTTTTTTTAATGTGATTTTGCCAGCAGCAGCACTTGACCCGATCCATTTTTTAATCTGTTTCCCTCCCCCCAGCAGTTAGAACACGGTCCTGTCTTCAGGTGTGTCAGACCCACACTCACACTACTTACCATCTTGAAATTCAAACATACCAAGCCATGGTGTGAGTTTGGTTCCCTGACGGAGAGCAGAGGGAAGGCTCGTGGGGGGGCGAGGTTTGGCTGCGGGTGAGGATGTACCTACAGCCGCCTGCCCAAGCTGCGCAGGAAACGCTTGAGTTTCACCCTCACAAGTATGAAAGATAGAAAAGCAGCAAAGAAATGAGCTTGTTTCAAGCTGTTGAACTTACAGGGTCCCTCCCAGGGCTGAAATATTGCTGTTTGTCTGTGAAAAAAGGCTTGCAGCTGTGTGGCAGCAGCCTGCCAGCCCTGCAGCACAGGAAGTCTCCAGTGGGCTGTGGATCAGCGCCCTGCTCACGCAGGGCTGGCATTGCACGTCTGACACCACACAGACGAGCAGCGAGCCCTTGAGAGAAGGAAAAGCAGGGGCTGTGGTATGGGGAGGGGGGAATCACAAACCCCCCTCACTGTGCTCAGCATAACGGTTCATTACAAAGTGGTCTGCATACAGAAACCATCACGCCTCTGTACGCACAGTCACACCCTTCTCTCACAATCTCTCTTATACACACACACATACAGAGCGCCAGATCTATACTGCAGACCAGCTGCAATTAATCTAGAACCAGTTAAAGATAAACAAACCCCATCGGACCAGTTTATGAAATCCCTATCGAGCGCCGTCCAGTTTAGTCTGAACTGCAGATCCCTCCCAACTAGACTAAAACCTTCCATCAGTCTAACACAGGTCTTCACTGCACCCTCAGGTGGGGGCCCTGGGCAGACATGCACCCTCTTCCCTCTACTTACTGAAGCTGCCAGTGCAGCAGGTGAATGGAGACAACTGAATATTCTGTAATTGCAAAACTGAGGCCGGTGACTTGTCACCCTCTACCCTTCACCAGTGACTGAGAGGCCAGCGCCTGCCTGTGAGATGAGTGTGGATGCTGCTGCTGGATGTGTGGCTTCAACACCATCAGCAGGCACTGGCTTAGCTGGCAGCATGGGGCCCGCAGACACTGCTGTCCTGCAGCACCCACGAGCTGGCAGAAGGCTCACCAAAGCAAACAAATTAGTCCAACCAGCCCAGCATCACATAAATGTAGGCTCAACACACACTACTGAACTGTACGGTAATATACCTGGGAGTTGCTACCCTTCACCAGGAGCAGACAGCAGAGGCTAGTTATGCTGCACGGGAAGGGGTTTTGCCCACACTTCAATGAAGGTGTTCCTGTATTTCTATTTCTACACCACCTCTTCAAAAAATGGAGGAAATAAAGGGATGGAAGAGTCACCAAAGAAATGACACATGGTGATCTCTTGCTCGATGCTTATATCTTGTGCAGTTTGTGGCAGATTCCTGCTGGCCCTTCATCTCTAGGACAGAGACCCGGCAAGAGCAAAGAGCTCGAATGAAACTAATTGAGACAGGCAAGCAGGAGCTCTCTCCATAACAGAAGAGAAGCTCAGATACTGTTAACTGTCACTTGAGGTCCTGACATTAGATTGGGGTTGAATTGTGAATGAAGCACCCCGGTTAGCTGGTGTAAGCCTGACCAGCATAACAGATGTCTTCGTATCTTCCAATCCCTAGTCTGAAAGGTGAGAGCATCCCTGGATATCCCCAGAGAGCCCCAGGTGCTTGTGGGTGCTAGGACAAGGACCCAGGACAGACAGTCGCCGGTTGGCAGGTGGCACAAAGTGACTGCTGTCACTGGGGGATCTGTCTGCGTTCCCTTGTAATGCTGGGAGCTCATGTGGGCAAAACAGAGAGAAATTGTCAAAGTTTATAACGTTGCTTCCCTGCAATCAGCATGCTTAAATGAGTCATGCTCGCCGGTGACATTAGCTGTGACCCAGGACTGTGTTGGCACATGGATGCCCAGGTCACTCTAACGCCTCCTTCCACCACCGCTTTAAATCAAAACCCACAGAGGAACGGAGCATTCGTATGTTACGTACACACGCCCTCTCCCTTCCACTGCTGCCTCTCGTCTTCCACAAAATGATCTGCCCGATGCTTATGTCACCTCTAAAGGAGATGAGAAGTCCCCCAGCAGGGGCAGGTCCTGCCATTTCTGTTTGTCCATGCCACACACACCTACTTGAGGTGGATCTGTATGGATCTGCAACAGAATTATAATCTCTGTCTGGAGGTTATCAGCGAGGTGACTTTGCTGCTGCGAGATCTTCAGATTAAGCAAAATGAAACCTTTTTCTCTGTTTCAGGATTCTGGGGAGATGCAAACTCGTCCAAACCAAGTCTGAATAGCACCACTCTCCTCTTGAGCACTGGCTGACAAGGGCTCAGCCAGGCGTAGTGCTCGCCTGCATGAAAGGAGCTCTCTTTCTCAAAGCTAAGTTACTCCAAAGACTTTCTGCTTTATGAGAAAAAGACAAAGTCTAATTCATTGATCTTGATACACAAAACCGTCACGTCACTTCATAGAGCACACACCAACTGCTGAATTTAAGCCCTGCATATTCATAAAAATAAGTTAGCCCATAAATTAAATGTTCCCTTTAGCTATCACTAGTGTTGATGTGCTATAAGACGCACAAGCCCTCTGATTCATGACTAACCTACCAAAGAAGATAACATTTGCATATGATTATATTATTAAAAAAACAACAACAAAGCCAAATGCTCTGAAGCAGAAACGTGATCATTTCAGACAAAAGAGCGCAGTGTGGTCCTGTCATGACACCGTCCGCCTCGCTCTCCCTGGGTGGGTCTGCCATTCCCCGAAGGGCAGTGGGGTGCATGCTGGGGACACAGGGCTCCAGCTCCAGCCTTACAGCTTGTCCTCATAGACAAGGTGCAGAGGGCACAGCCCAAATACTGAACTTTGAGGCCTTGCTGTGGGGCTGCAACACCTTTCAGGCACATTTCTGGAGTCCCATCCCCGGCTAAGGTGTGACACGTGCACACCAAAGTAGCTGGTATAAATATACATTCTGAAAACTCCTCAAACCTGGTTGTAAAGAACGAGTAGACCTCTTCGATGCTCTCAGGGCCATGGATCTCAACTCCACATATAACTCGTGGCTGCACACACATGACTGATGCTAGCAGGCATCCCTGCCCATTGCTCAGAGGACAACCTGTACTCAGTCTGGGGGCACAGGATGAGGAACGGCTGTGGAGGGTGCATCCTGCTGGATGTCACACATCCACCAGGAATTCAGCAAGGAAGGAACGAGGGCTCGCACAGAGGCATGTCACAGCCCTGCTGCCTGCTACACCGTGTGACCTGGCCAACAGCAGAGGAAATGCAAACAGATGCTCTATGGACACTATCAGAGACCAGCAACAGCAAATAGATACTGTATTTGCATAGCCAAGAATTTAATCCCTCTGTCAGGTTAGTTTTCCTGTTCCCTTTCTGTCTTTGCTCATTGCTGAGTGCTAGCCTGGTTAGATGAGATGGGCCATGGGCTGGCTGGGATTCTCCTGGACAGGCATTAGAGGAGCTGATGCATGCCAAGGGATGGGCTTCCATGGCTGCCTATCCAACATCTCAACCAGCTCGATCAATAAGCTTCCTCATTGTCCCTTCCCCACTCCCCAGCCTTTTTTTTTTTTGAATGCAAAAGCATGATCAATAAGTTGCTGAAATAGCAAGTTTGTCTCTGAATATATAAATTCCAAAAATTGATATGAATAAATCTCCAAGTAACACACTGTGCGTGGCACATTTTATCAAAAAAAAAGCCCTGCGCTGGGTTCCTGCGCTTTCCAGGAGGTGGTGTCATTACACATACCCAGGAACATCTGCAAATCCCCGTCTTCTTTGGTGTGAGCTGAATGGAAGCATGACCTCCTGTTCCTTGCCATGAACCTTGAGTTCACACTCATATTTTACATGTTACAGGAAGCCACAGCTCACCCCAGGGGTGCTGCAAACAGAATCTCGTAAGCCAGATGCAACACTGCTTCTTAAGGCACCTGAAGGAGCTGTATTCTTCATTCAAAAGCTTACATACTAGTAGCTTAAGGTCACTTCAGCTTTTGTAAAGAGTGGGACAAAACCAGGAATGCTTATAGGGCTGGGTTGTCAGCAGGGTAGCAGAGGGATTACAAGGAACCTGTGACTCTGCCTCTTTCTGCCTTTACTGGTAGTTTTTTTGTGTGTGAACAAGTGCCATACAACAGATTGAGGCTGGTATAAAGGCCTGGGACTGTGCAAGAGCACCCCGCTGAGCCTCAGCTGTGCTTGCAATTAGCAATAGGCATGAAATGATTATTGTTGTGGTGGCTGATGGCAATCTGAAGTGACAAGTTTTATGGGGGAAGTTATAGTAGGGATGTTCAGCAAGTTTCTGCAAACCATTAATCGAAGGCTGCAGCACAGTTTAGTCAAAGCTATTTTATGTCATTCCAAAGGTCTCACAAGGATGCTGAAAGAATATTTTTCTGCTCTCAGTGCCTTGGAATGGAGTTTTTCTAGGTCAGGGATTCTTTACTGCCCTATTTAGTGTCAAAAATACCCATTTGCCTCAAATTAGCAGAAAGCTTGTAGTTAAGGGCTAGAGATTAGGCATACAAAATTACTCAGCAGGTGACTGCTGGGTGGATTTGGGGGTTGAGAAGTCTTTAAAACTGACTACAAGACATTATATACTTCTGACAAAAGAACATAGTAATCCTACCTGCTTGCTTTAACCACTGTTGTTTGTCTATTATTATGTGCTTTAATGCTCATAAGAGCAAAACTACTGGTGATACTACTCAATTACCATAGTAACTCTCCCCTCTGACCTCTCATTTCAGTACTCACTTTCCAACCAGAACCAATCCAAGCAGGGTCTATCTATTTAAAACTCTGACACACTGCACAAGGAGGCTCCAAATGCCAGCTGGCAACTTCTCTTTGTCCGGGACGTGGACTTGCTTTGAAATACTGAAAGGCAGCTTTGAAATGAACCCCTGAATTCGAGGTGTTTCAAAGGTGAGGGGATGGATGCCGGCTAGCTGCCTCCGCAGCATCCCCAAGTCGGTCGGCACGGAGTGAGGGGACCACAGAGGTGGGAAAGGAGAGAGGAACGGGTTGACTGCGAGTCTTACTTCCCAAAGGAAAATTGAACCTGCTGTCAGGCAACAGCCCTCTCTCAAAGCAACTCGATCAGCCAGGAAAAAAAAAAGAATTAAAAAATTACCGACTCTTTGTATCTGGTGTTTACGTCCGTGTCCAATGGGCCAGAAGCTCAGCCGGTGGAAAGCACAGCGGGGCTGTGCTGATTTACAACTGCTGACAGTACGTGACAGCCGACAGAGTTGTGTCCATCCCCATCCCGGGCGGCTCAGAGATCAAATTCGGTATTCGGCGTTGTCACATGCATTCACGGCAGCCGACCCCCCTTGGCAGGTGTCGTCTCCACAGGGAAGGTAGGGAAGCGGCCACAGCACCTCAGGACCGTGCTTTGTGGAGATCAGCCCTGCGCACACAGCTGCCGGTGCTGCGTGAAGCATTGCTCGGTGAGTGGGAGCAGGAGCTCTTCTGGTGAAGTCTGTATGCCCCAGGGGCTGTGTTCCCTGTTTGTTCATGCTGTGCCCTGCTTTGTACACACGAAGCTGGCTGCAGGCCTGAAGCCCAAACTTCAGGCTGCTCGATGGCAGTTGTGGAAGGACCATTCTTGTCCCTTCAGTCTTCTGTGGCCGTCAAAGCATTCCTCTCCATCTTCCCTCAATGTTTCTTTTGCTGTCGATCTCAGGCAGTCATTGCAATTACAAAACTTGGTAAAGACAGTAAGCATGAAGCACTGAGCTTCATCGCAAATGCAGTTTCCAACTCTTTTCTTTCAAAACCAAAAGAGAGATGTTCCCAACAACCCTGGATGTATATGACACTGTACGTGAACCCAGTTTGAGAGCCTCCTCCAAACGCCAGCTCAGCTGTGTCGCCAGATGTGGATGAGAGTGGTGGTGGGACGAAGTGTGACTCTTGCCCTGCTCCCAGTCAGCACTAGTGAGGTTGGGCTGCCAGATCTGAGCCCTGGCTATTTCTCAAGTTGTGTTTTGGAAACCTGGGTTTTGTCTTGCTGCAGAAGATGACATGCTGTCTTCCAGGTTGACCCACAGTTGGGAGAGCGGTGGAAGACCAGGGACATGGCCTTGATGACAAAGTGTGTCTGAAACTCTTGAGCATGGTGGTGGCCCCAGAGGAAGATGTGGCACAGCCACGGTGGGTGAAGAGCCACGATTCCTCAGGTGCAAGTACAGCTCTGGTCTTGAGTGTCAATGAGACAGGGATGGACCTTCAGTCACACAATGAGAAGGAAAAGGCACATCTCTCCCCTGCAAACATATGTTTTCTACATGGCAAGAAGAGACGTGTCCACACAGTAATCCTCACCCCACTACTCAACAAAATCGATCCTCCACACCAGGTACCACTCCATGGTGCCCTGCTAACAGGCTCCCTCTCCTCTGTCATTTGCTGGGGGACCGGAAGAGCCATCCAAAGGCAGATCAGCATTTTGAGCTACAAAACCTCCTCCTCTGGTGCAGAGGGCCAAACCTGCAGCAGGGTCAGCAGCTCAGGCAAAGAGCATCTGGCTCGCTCGCGTCCTGGCTGCGGCCACGGGTGGCATCGGTAATAACCCAGTGACTCTCGATTTACACCTGCCGAGGATTTGGTCCGTTCCTCCAAGCCTGGCAGGGGCCAAGACTCAGAGGACTGAGTATTACGCCTGGAAGCAGAGAAATTGGTGTGACACTGCTCACATTACAGAAATGAAGTTTAGCGGCAGTGTATCTATGAACACAGAGCTAACCAGAAAATAAGCAATGAGTTAATATCGCAGGCATTGATCAGCTAGTCTTACAATTAATGCTTCCAATAAAAAAAAAAAAAGCTCCCCCTTTTTATTCGATAGAATAAGAAATTAAACACTTGTGGGCTCATTCTAAAGAATGAATGAAATTGAATAAGCTACCTAGCACTTGAGATTCCCAGCGAGTGCTTGAATAGAGCAAACCTCCTGAGTTGAATGGATTGCCTTTTGGGACCAATTTGTCTCTTTTCACTCTTTATTCCTCCTTTTTTGCTGACAGATGTACAAAGGCGGAACTGCGCTGTGCAGCTTAGCTACATGCACCCACAGCAGCTGTCACTTTTGTCGAGCAAGTTAATCAAGCAAATGCCACCATATCCCACTTTCTATAAGGAACAACATGTTATAGACAGTAGTCTTGGGAGACGGGGAGGGAGGGAGAGAGACTTTATTTTAACTTTGAGTAGCTGGTATTTTTTTTTTTCTCCTCTGTGTGTAAAAAAAAAAAGAGTAGAAAAAAAAAAAGGCAGCCAAACCCAACAGCACAAGCCGACACTTTTGTTTTCCTGTAGAACAAATATTTAGTATGATTTTAACTCTAATTCGTACTATAGAGAGAGCTGTCCAGTTTTAATTAAATTCAAGGGACTTAGTGGAACACAGTTAAAAAAGAAAAGGAAGCTTTTTGTTTGCGTTAACGCTTGTTGATAATAATATATTGATTGTCAATTGCTAAGCTCAAAAGATTAGTGTAGTAAATACTATTATCTGAATGCCACAAGTGAAGTGCTAGCTTCCCGTCCCTGCTTTTCCCTTTGTGAGGCAGTTTGAATCACTGGTTGTTATTTATACATTTTCTTTGATAAAACCAACTTGTGTGGTTGATTTTTTTTTTAAACCCTGCCTCATTAAGTGCATAATAGCATTTACGTGTGGGGCTTTCTGCTTTTTAGCCTTTCAAGCTTAAGCTTATATTCCTCTCTCACAACCATGTTTCAAAACTTGGGATGTTCACAAACAATTGGATACACACCAATATTGTATATATCAGATGCTCTCTTACTATTGCCAAAGACTAGAAAATAACAGAACATTATCCGCAAAGAGTAAATAAATAGTTATTGTTCTGCTATGCTGCTGCACACCAGATAATAACACTGTTCAATCATTAGGTAGCCTTTCTATTGCACATTAATTCTTTAGGTGCGTAGACTCTTGTTAGGTATGCAAAAGTCAACATCAAAAGGAGGTCTTTTGGTGTAGACCTACAGAGCACACAAGAGCAAAGCACCATGAGTGCTGCAGGCAGCCCTCGGTTTGCTATTAGAAAGGTAATTCCCCCTCAAACTCATGCACTTTTGAAAGTATCTTCTCTTTCAGAAAATAAATCTAAGTTTTGGTAACAGATTGCTAATTTAACTTCTCCATGGGGTCTTTGGCTTGGTGTGTTCAGAAACTGAGCACACAAATCGGAAGCCTTTGGGATATGTGAACTCTTTGTGAAACTCTGGACTCCACGCTTGTACCTCGCCCATACAAGCAAATCCTCTACTAGTCGTGCTTGGCAGGGTTCTGCCTACGCCCGGGCAAGCAGTCCTCACAAGATGCAACATGACCCTCATTTTCTGAATTAAATCTCTCTACTAAACTCCACATGAAATTCTACAGATCTAGTAAAGCACTAACAATTTAGTAAAAAAACCCTGAAACCTCAGAGTCTTTTTTTTTTTCTTAGAAGTTACTACTTTATTCTATCCCAGCCTGGCGAACCTATCTGGAGTCTCCCAGGTCACACTCACACTGAGCTCTTACTGAAATAAACGGCTGTACTGTTTTTTTCCAGGGATTTTTTGTATCACTATAATGCCAACGCTGCAAGTATTCAGCAACCACCCCAGCGCTGTGATTTCTGGATGCCTTTTACTCTATTTTATATTCCTTAACTACGAAAATTTCATTCACATTGACAACGTAGCTACACAAAGAAGTGACAAAGTCAAAGGGGCTCGATATTAAAATAATTTGTATTATTATTTAATAAAGTCACGGTCCCAGAGTTGCATAATAGGGTTAAGCTGCTAGCCAGAGCGACTCATCATCTGTCTAGGATGCAAATGGCATTACCGAATTACATTATCTTTCCCCCATCCCTTCCCTTCACAAAAATAAACCACAGAAAAACTTTGAATCGCGTAAGAGCTTTGCCTTCAAACAGGGAAGAGAATTCAGAATGAAAGCTGAAACACAGACCCAGGCACACTGGAGCGCCACACGCTTTTTGCAGTACATATGGTACCTGAGATCACCCGCTGTTTGGGGATCTCAGCAATGGGGTGAGCTCAGGCTGGCGCTTCACCCTTAATTGGCTTGAAGTTGGACCCGACCCGATGGGGCTCGGCAGGTTGGTGCCACGGGTGTTAATGGGAGGGAGGTGTGGGACTTCTCATGGGTACATTTTCTGCTTCTGCTGGTGGGATTGCACAAATTCCCTGATTGCCAAAGGGTCACAACTCATCCTGCATGCTCCTTGCTGAAAATTTCTCTCCGCGTGTAAACCAAAATAATTTTATTCTTTCTCAGGGAGGAAAAGGAGGATCAACATCTTTTGTGTCAGTGGGGCCAGGTCCCCAGCAAATAAACATGCCCAAGAAGATAATTTCTAACATGCCCAGCTTTCAGCTGCACAAAATCTGTTAACACCTACACGTGCTTTGTGCAGCTGCAACTCCACCCGCTGCGGTGGGTGCAGATTTGTTTACTCTGCATGTTAGTGGCTTTGCAGGCAATCCATGCGCTCTCATCACACAAGCAAAGCTTTCCCACAGCAGGTACACAGCCAGCCAGAGCCAGAAAGGGACCTGCAGATGGTACTGCACCTTCACTAGAGGAGGGACAATTCTGCTGCTGGGGATGTAACAGCTTGCTCTTAGTCAGGTGTTCCCAAGTGGTACGTCAGGCTGGTCTACCCCACTAGCCAGATGCCAAAATCTCTGCCTAGGCAAGAGCCACACAGTCCCATTCCTGGCAGAGGTGAGGGCAGGGAGCCACAGAGCAGGACATGCCAATGCCCCTGGGGTGGATCTCAGTGAAAGAGATACTGCAGCGTTGGCTCAATGGGCAGATGTGGTGGCTGATGCTCACAGTGATCCAGGAAGGAAGGTCACTGAAACCAGTCCTTCTGGCACCTCTAACTTCTCTCTTATTTGCTATGTCCTCAAACCAGGGACGCCTCACGTCTAAGTGAAGGCAGGCACCTGCAGGCTCAGAGCCTCGGGAGGTGTCTCCTTTCTCCTCTGACAGGACAGCCCCAATCCTTGGGCACTGCATTATACACCTGCAGAAAATGCTGCCTTTCAGGAAACCTGTCCTAGCTACGTACACCCCAGAGCTGGAAGATCCTGCATTTACAGGGCACATTGGCATGTAGCATCCCATGTACCTGCACACATAAAATATCCCCTGCTTATTTCCATAAAAAAAAATAAAAATAAAAAAGAAATTAAGTTGACATGTTAAAATCTGAGTTTCCATATAAAGCAGCTTAGTAAAACACAATATCCACAGAGCGCACAGCGTGCTGCTTTTTTCTGTCCTGATTCCAGGGCCCTATTGGTTCAAGGCCGTGATAGCAAACCTGGATGTAAAGTTGCTCAATAAGATGCCATACAGTAATACACGCTATGGCATACTTTAATTATACTTGTGATTAGGAGTAATTGAAAGCTATCAAAAAGCGCAACCTGGTAGACTTTAGCTCTTTTATAGCCTGCAAGTTTCAAAAAAAAGCAGCTAGAGGCTGCCCGGATATCTCAGTCTGAGAGTTTTGTGAGCACAGAAGGAGCAGCATCCCTGGTATGATCCCTGGGGTTACACACTGGAGAAAGCACACTCCCTGCCCGAGTCCTGCAAAGCATTTTTGAATGCTGATATCATACATCCAGGGTGAGGTTTAAAGGAGCACCAGGAAAGGAAAGAGCTGCAGATGAAGAGAAACAAAGTGACTGGGACGGCTAATCTCGCACGCACTGCTGGCTGGCGCGGGCAACGGCAGCGATTGTGTGGGGCTGAGATTGCAGGGGGTAAAAAGGAAAAGAGGGATTGGAGACACTGCTGGAAATCAGACAATTCTTCATTGTCCATGCAGGGGCCGTTGGCTCACCCCTGCGCGCACCGTGAGTTTCTTTGGGCAAAGGCCCTTTGCACAGCCCAGAGGGAGGGAGCAAAGCTGCCGACGGCGAAGGGCTCGGCCCCGCACATCTGTGTGCACCGGGATGTCCTGGCCCTTCCCACGCTCCTCACACCGCCAGGCTCAGCTGGCACCTGCCAGGGTCGGGGTTCACGGGGAACACCAGTACCTTCAGGTTCTCCTTCCTGACAGCCCACAAGACAGAGCCTCAATTAGCTAAGGTCTCTTAAACAAAGCTGGAAGGCAGCTCAGTGCGTACTGTGTGACTTGTACACAGTTGTAAATGTGCACAGGCACAGGGAGCAGAGAAGTTGCTCGGGAAAAGCCTCTCTCTGAATCAAGGATGCGTTGCTGCCCTCAATACAGCACAATGACACCTCTTCCCCAAAACCTACCTTGGCTATTCACGTCTACTGGGAAATAAATGATCTTCACTCAGTGCCAGCCGTGAAACAAAAATCTCTGACACTCAAAAGCACTGTGCGGATGATGTTAGCGAGCCTATGCTGACCTTAACGTAACGGAGCAATCAGTCTGCCTTCTTAGAATGATTAATGGAAAATCTCCTCTGGAAAAGAAATCAAATTAACTGTCTTCAACCAAATGTCTACTGGAACACGAAAAGCTGTTCTGATAAAGACATTTAGGAGGGAAAAAAAAAACCTTATGAGCATGTAAAATCCAGTGACAGATCTAGGACTTATTTTATTAAGACTCTCCCTAAAATAAATTAAATGGAGCCTACTTAAATGAGCACTTCAGGAAAGAAGTCTTACTAAGGGGAATGCAGGAGAGGCAGGAGGCCATGCTCGAATGCATGCTTGCTGCCGTGTGAAGCTCACGTATTGGAGTATAAAAGTACAGGGGTTGGCTCCGAGGAGCAGTGTCCATGCTAAGCTCCTCTCCTTGCTCCCATGTCGCTCCAAGAGAGCACGTGGGAAGAAAAAGAGGCCATAGAAGGACAGTGTACATTGTTCCCCCTCAGGATAACGATAATTTGTCCCCTCCTTGAAGGTATATGGACAACTGCTGTCACAATTTTATTTTTTTTTCCCCAGCATAGGTCCCTGAAGTGGGACTGACTCCAGGTCTGGGTCCGAGTCCTGCTGAGCCAGCCAAGGGCTGCAGAAGCCTCTGCAGTAAATCTGCACTGCTGTAGCTCCTCCAAAGATGTACGGGGAGAAAAAAAGCAAGCTGCACTTCCTTGGGATCAATCTGCCTAATTGTCTTCATTTCACAACTCGCTTGGGAAGGGGGGGAAGGAAAAAAAAGAAAAAAAGCAAAAAACAACACAGAAGAAATAGCTCGGTGGAGGCCATATCAGGATGGGAGTGGGAGAGAGTTAGTGCCCTAATGAGCAGTCTAGCTGCGTAGGAGGGAAACAGGTTGTTGTCTGTCTAAGAGAAAGTGGTGAGTGTGGCTGCAAGCAGATATTAGATGGGAGCCCAGCACACAGCCTGATATCCGTTCTTCCCCTGATCCTGCAACCCGTCCTCCTGTGAGTAATTCTAACTCACAGTGAGTAGCTCCACTGACTCACAACCAGGCTTTTGGGTTCGAGGAGGGGAAGGAGAAGGGAGGGTGAGAAGGGCTCTCTTTTGGCATTTGATTGTGCTGTGCAAGGCTTACAATCTAGCAAGAAATGCCATGATCCTGCAAGCACGCCTTGAGGGAGTTGCCAGAATTCAAGTGGGTAACCCTGCTGAAGGCAAAAGCTTCGATTTTAAGAATAAGCTAATGCCTAAGTGTCTGCAGAGGACTTGCTGAATTAATGGATCTAGCTGTTGATCTGTGTTCTGTAATTTTTCTGTATACTCAGGTGTGATATCAGGCTCCAAATCAGTACGTACTGAAACATATGCTGAGCTGCCTGTGGATGCTTCAGTAAACCAGCAAGAAGTGCTCAGTCAGGTTCCTGGAAATTTGTATAAGGATTTTGCTGAAGTCTGTAACTCTCACGGTGCCCTGCATTCTTAGTACTGAATATCTCTGATATTCTGATATCACTACCAGCGAGGGCAGTCACCTTTGGAAATACAAGGACAGTCCTGAGCTGTGCCCTCAGCCTCAGCACTCCTGCTGGGCTCCTGCTTGAGCAAAGGAAATGAAAATCCATCAGCTGCAACACCAGACTTGGGATATTGCTGAGGCTTCTTAAAAATCCAACTCGGCTGAGCCTGAGGGACAGGACCTGGCAATATAGCTCCAGCTGAGGGCTTTTGCCTCTGAAGGCAGTGGGAAGGAGACGCTGGCTCCTCTAAGGCTGAGCCACGGCTTCTCCTTTGCTGCTAGGAGAGGATCTGGACTGACTGTCCCCCTGCACTGAGGATGCTGCAGGGCAGAGTAAACCCCCAGTCTCCCCCATTGCCCTCCTCACTACACCCGCCCAGATCGGACCTCGCTGATTCCACCCTGCCGTCAAGACAAAAAACGCCTCCGTCTTGCAGAGATGAACGGGCTCGCTTTCTCGTTTCTGAAGAAAATACTCCGTCTGGTATCCCGGCTGTGACACAGACCTTCGAGGAAGCCGAACATACAGAGTGACAGTGAAGTGGTAAAACTGCCTTCTGCAAAAAGCACGGTGACTGCTGCCACCTCAGCGGGCTGTATCACTGTGTGATTAAGTTCTTACCAGACTTTTTGGTAAAGGCAACCTTCCTGATCTGATAACTGCCAAGGACAAGCCAAATACGCAGGGTCAATCTATGCACATTTAATCCCCAGAAGGCAGATTAAGTGTATAATTGACCCATATAATCCGTGTATCATCTCCAGTGAAATGTTTTCTATGTCCGGTTTAGGCAGACATGAGGCCCATAAGAAAGCGATCAGAGACAGTATTACCATTGCAGTGGATTTCATCAAAGTTAGAGATGGCTTTTTAATCACTGATCTCAGAGACTGCTAGATTTAAGCAGATGAACTAGCACTAAGCACATCTGTTTTAATCCTTATCTTCTACTCAGGCTGGTGTCTTCAAGAAGTACAAGGAGGAAAAAAATAAATTAATTTTTTTTTTTAGGTCCTTGCAATCTTAGGAGCTTCTCTTGGTGTTTTGATCTCTCATATCAAAAGCATGTTTTTGTTTTTTTCGGTAAGATATTGAATTAATCATCAGAGAGAAAAATGCCATCTGCGCTATTTAGGGACTGCATCAGGATGCTGGAATTCACAGGATCTCGGGGAGCTCACTCCACATTCAGTAGCCTTTTCTGTACGTGCTGCTCGCCTGCACTGGGGAGGCAATATTCTCACTATGTTTTACATTAGTATTTATCAATTTATGTGGAAGAAAGGTTGGCATTCACACTATCTACTAGTCAAGCATAGACTTTCTGGATCACGTATGTTCTGATGGGATGAAACCTATACTCTGAGCATCTAAGGGTGTGTATAGAGATATACACACGTACACACAGATACAAATAACTTCCACCAAAGGGCACAACCCTTACAAGTAAAAGTCCCACTGTCTTCAGATAAAATTACGGATGTATAAACTCTGAACTAAGTGTCCCCAGCCAAAGGGGACCTGAATTTTGCAGGATTGGTCTGAAGACTTGAGATGACTCTTAAGGTATTTTTCCCACGTTTAAGATAGACCCGCCTGCCTCTGCCTCATTGTTCCTATAAACAGTCACATTCTGCATGTCAACTCTGTCACCTTTCCAGGGACAAAATGATAAAAATTTTACTTTCTGTCCGGCACTACTTCTGCACCGTGTGCAAAATATCACCATGGTTTAAATCCCAAAGTACCCAGCCATGCACAGGAACGCAGGGAGCAGGTGCTACGATGCTATTCTGAAACTCTTCTGTTACCACTGCTCCCTACCAACGGGCCTTATTACAGTGTTTTAGCTTTAAATGTTATCAAATTAGTGAGCCAGGCCAAGTAAATAAGTCATGTTACTCTGCAGTAAACAGCACTGCCAAAAAGCTAGTTAGGTTTTGATTACCAGCAGAACTCCACGATCAATCTGTTCGTTCAATGATCCCAAGAATACAGATTTTTAAAATTAAGATGACTCTATTTCGGGGGTGGTGGTGGGGAACCCTGACTAATTTGCAGAATTAAGAGGATTAACACACAGACCACACAGAAATATTGCCATCATCTTCCGCAAACACTAGTATCTCCCAAAGAGCACAGCCCTGCTCTGCAGGTGCGAGCGGGATTCACGATGCTGTGGAAGAGAGATTGTTTCTGAGCTAAGAAATCACGGTAAATACCAAAAAAGACGCATTAATCCACCTTCTGCTGGGAGATGGCCTAACACACTCTGCAGCTTCTGCTCCTGGCAGGAAACAAAGGGGAAATGAATGGAAATGCTGGGCAGGACTGTAGAGAAACGTGGAGATCCAGAATATCTGAGGAGCTGCAAACCCCACTGAATGGGCGATAGGCAACCTCACATCTCTGCTTTGGCACTAGGCGCGGCTGCACAGAAAAGGGATTTAGCCCTGTATTGAGAGTGTCTCCAAACGTGACCCCACTGAGAGCAGAGAACTGCCTGCCAGCAGATTTAGGCTGTTTACCTGTCACTGCTGCTGGTATTACCATGGAATATCCTAAAACTGGATGAAGATTTTTGCTGGGGTAAGCCAGCATCTCTGCACTAAGCTGGCCTTGAAAGTGTTAATAATCTCATTGCCTGGAGAAACTCTGCAACTAAAAGGATCATTCCTCTGCTGCGCTGGGGGAAGTGAGAACGCAATCAGGCCCAAGTCTAATTCAGCGCCATAAATATAATTTTGGATTATTCCTCTTCTCTCTCTTATTGAAAAGGTAGCTAGCACCTAAAATGTCCTTGGAAAATACACCCATTAGTGCAGAGATCAAAGGAGCATAAAGACCCTGTATCTGTGCTGCTTCACTGTGTTAGGTGATGGGGACAAAAGAGCTGCAGGGTTGCGGCTGAGCTCGGGACAACAAAGTTCAGCACTGACTCCTGTCCTTACTGAAACTCAGGTGAACGCAGCACTGATTTAAACAGAGTCTGGGCCCAAATGACCCCCATGTACTCATCAACCCTGTTGTACTGACCCACCAGCAGTCCCTCAGCCTTGCGGAGAGCTGACCTCTGGAGCAAGTCAATTCTTCATCTGCAACCTGGCACGACCGCTCAAAATATGATTCCAATTTTTGGGTGGCTAGGGCTTGGCACAGCCCCCTCTGTCCTTGTGAACCAACCAAGGGCCTGCAGCTCACGCTGCCTGCAGGCGCACACTCACTCACACCAGACACATGCGAAAGGCCGGCGGCATCAAGTGCCAACGCTGTCCTGTGGGTGCAGGGAACAAGAAAGGGAAAGGAAATGGGATTGAAAATGGCAATAGGAATGTAAACACCTCCCACATGCTACGGCTTCTGCCTGCAGCCAGCGTGGGTCAAAACAGGCAGAGCAATGTTAAAACTCTACTCTTGATTATTTATTCCACGTGCACCAGGAAGACACGAGGAAAGCAGGGAGGTAAAAAAAAGTTTTGCACTTTTTGCTTTCCACCGTGGTAGCTGCTCTGTTTTTTTTTTCATGTCAACTGCTAAATTGTATAAAATATGGTTAGGTAAAGCTAAGTAAGAGTGGATCAAACTGAAATCAATATTTGTGCTAGCTACAGCCCTTTGAAAATTGGAAATAATGGCCCAAAGGGCTCAAACACATCAACTGTGAATCATAGGGAAAGGATGAGGGAAAAGGCAGTGTGGGCCTTGAAAAGAACAGTCCAGATGAGCTCTGGAAATTTAACTGCTCATGGAATAAATTTCAACACAAACGAGCAATGCACTCGCAGGCCGGCTGCAGATGGAAGCGACAGTCTTTTGTTTCATGTTTTGTTTTTTTCTCCCCATGCCTGCTTGATGGGTGATTTGTGTCTGGTGCTCTGCGCTGCAAACTCTCCCCGGAGCGAGCGAGCGTGCGCTGCGCCCGGAGGAGGCACTGCCGTGCTCTGTGCATGAATGAGGCATTCTCAGTGGATATGGGTCATGCTAGTAGATGTACACAGTAAGATTATTTGACTCTAATTCATGCCACTTGATATAATGTGATAAAACATTTGACATGAGAGATAAGTTCCATTTTAATCCGGTAAGGTACAGGGGAAAGAAAGAGTGGGAATTGTAAAGGAGGAAGAGGTTTCTAAGGGACAGGTAAATGCGCAGAAAGAGAGGTATTGAGTGGAGGAGGAGGTTGGTTGGGAGAAAAAGCAGCTTTCCCTACACACTGAGGAAGCAAATAAGCGAGTAAAGAAAGCGAGGAAGGTTTTTACAGTTCCAGAGCCGGGAGACTGAGAAAAGGCACTGCTGAGAGATGAAAGGAAGGAAGGTAGGAACAGAAACTGCTTCAAACGGAAATCGATATATGGACAAATACCCTAAAGAAGACTGAAAACACTAATGCTACAGGCTGGCTGTCAACAGAAAGTCTTTGCTATTGAACAGCTACAAGGACAGAAAGGCTATAACACAACAAGAGCAACAGAAACAGAGATATCAGTTAACATGCATCCAAATCCAAAACAAATGGGCATCACAGGTCACTGTTCTCTTACAGTCCACTGAATTTATCTTATGCAACAGATAAACAGCTCTGAGCATCTGTGTCAGTTCCTACCACGCCATCTTCACCAAGGAGACCTCGTCTCAACTTTACGTTTGGTGTGAGATACCACAAGACAACCCTCCTGAAATACAAAACTTCATTTCTAATCAGCTCTGTTTTGGTTAGCTTTTAAAATTAAAATTTAGTATGCTTAATTTGCTGTCAGTTTTGGAGTGCTTGTCAATGAAACACACTGCAAAATGTGCAGAAGAGATGGCCCTTAGCAAACGCATCTGCCAAAAACCTGGCTCAAATTTTAACAGTGAGAACAATGACCAAGATGTTCTGTTACAGAGAGATTTTCCACAAGCTTAAACATAGTAAAAGGCTCTCTTAGAAGATGCTGTTCTCTTAAAATCCACGCACAGACAGACCAAGACATAGTAGACTAGAGTAGAGATTTAAAGCAGGCAGAGAGCAGATACAAGCCTTAGTCAGAAAGAAAGGAAAGATTTATTTATTTTTTAAAGCTATAACCAATCAATTTTCTCAAAATGTGACTTATCCTCCTGTCTTATTTTGTCACATTTTGGGTCTCTCCTGCTTGGCGTCCAAGGAGGAGAAGGCATTTACTTACATCAAATAACCTTTCTATATACATCTCCTCATTGACCTTATCACGCAGGACATCCTGAGAGTGGCGGACAAATGTCACATAGGCATCAGCAACATCCATCCCCGGCTTCTGCATGGGGGAGAGAAGAAGAGAGAAAGAGAGAAACGTGAACAGCGGAGCAGGGGCTAAATCTTGTGTGTAGCCTCGTTGCTGCTTTTCCTTCTCCTCCAGCTCCTGCTGTCCTCCAGCAGTTGGGCCTTTACTTACCTGAGGGACACCAAGTCCCGCTTCTTTGTGCCCCAGGCAAAATACCGCGTGCAGCATAAGATCATGCAGAGATACTTTGCTCTTTCTCTTCTTTCACCTAGAGTGAAGCTGGTTAGAGGAATAAAGCTCTTCCTCAACATACTGATGCAAGGAAGTTGTCTTGCTACCTTGTGGACCTAACGAGGGAACCAGCAAGCCAGGCTGAGGATTTGCTGGGTTTTTTTGGGTCATCTTTTCTATGCAAACCCTCTGGTTTCTGAAGGCAGAAAGCTAAAAGCCAGAGCTGGGCTCTCAGCTCTTTTATAGTGTGAGGATGTGTGTAGTAAGCAGCTTGCATTGCAGGAGGCATCCCAAAATCACCTTTCTTTTTTTTTTTTTTATTTAGATCCCTGACTTCAGGTCAAGTTTACTGCTGCTCTTAAGAATAAATTGGGTAAATGGTAAGTCAGGGAATTTATGTCTACATGAATGTTTAAGCTGCTGTTAAATGGCAGGAAGAATCCCTGTGCTGTCACATAGTTATGGCTCCTTGCAGAATTTAACTGATTTTAAACAGTAACTTACAAGTGTGCAAGAGCTTGGGGACAACAGCATTTCTTTAAAGAAAATGGGAACTGAAGCAGGTGGATGGGAGAATACTTAAAAAAAAAAGAAGATCCTGTTTGAGTTCACATTGCTTGATATACTGGAATCAAACTTACCTCAAAGGAAACCCATTAAAATACTATAACATGAGTCATTATGAGACCTGCCACAAAAATCTTAAATTTCCATGGCACATTGTAAGTTTTTTAATAACTAGTGTCATTAGTTTCCATTACTGTGATTTACTTCAGATCACAGAGTATCATTTCTCTGCAAGATACGATTGTCAGCCGCTGTAAATTGAAGTTAGTTAACACATCTGTGTAATTTCCAGGGTGAAAATGAGGACAGTTTGGAAAGCAGTAGGCAGGGAGTTTTTTAATACAAAGCAAACAATTATCAAGCAAAGGGCCAGTGCTTGGCCCTTGGGAAGCTAGTAATATTTCTTAACACCTACTGCAACAATGACAAGGTATTAATTTGAAAAACAATGAGGACAACAGAAATGTGGCAGTAGTCAAGTGTTACACTTTCAAGCAATTTTCAGCACGCCAATTGTGCCCATTTCAAGGTGGCATTAAATGGATTGGTTTGTACCCAGACAATTGCAACAGCATTTGTGGAATTAGATTTAACTGATAGTTTTCTGTTCAACACCAGGATTTCCCCTCTGTCCTCTAGCCAAATAGGTTTCACTTTCTCCTTCCCCCATAAAGGCAGCGGCATTATGGATGATGGGGCATCCTTCCACAAAGGTCAAGGAGCTGTGTGGGACTGGTGGTTGATTTCATCAAAAATTTTGGGCCTGTCAAGGAAACCATTGTAAAGTGGCTTTGTTTGCTGGAGGAGGTAGGGAAACAACCAAAAATAACCCAGATGAATGATCTGTGCTCTGTTTTACACAAAGAACTGCAGTGTCCAACTGGCTCTGAGGTCAGAAGCAGAGCCTTGCTCCTGAATGGCTGTGACGTGGCAGACTTCCCAAGGGTGGCCCAGGTACAATGCTTTTGGAAGAAATTGAAAGGGTTATATAGCATATATAGCACTTCCCTGGACATGCTTTACCTTCCAGACATGTAGCGGTCTCAGAGAAGGCCAAGCTTTGTCCTGAAAGTTACTTAAAATAACTGTTCTGCGCTCAAATTCCTGATAACTAAGTATTTGAGGGTGCAATCAGACAACTGGGAATTTCAGCTGGAGGGTCTTCACGTTTTCTAGGGCTAGAAATGAATTTTGAGTCCCTCTTTCTAATGCTCTCAGTACCTTGCTTCTGTTACTCCATGACAATAGGATACCAATCTCTGCACTGGGACATTTTTAACCAAGCAAGACCTCTTACTGTTTAAGAGCTTTTCTTTCCCGTGCTGGGCTAAAGATACGGCAGTTTGGTAGGAAAGGTTTCTTTTGGGTTAAAGGGATGGAAACACCAAATGTAGATGATGTGGACCATGGCGTCTGATAAATTTATCACGTTGTTATATGAGAGCATGCAGAGCAATCGCATCCACGCTACATGTACATACACACATTATAGATACAAGTCATCAAAACTCAACGGAGTTATTCTCGATTTACACTGCCCAGTTGAACTGAATGCAGGATTTGGTATCCCATATTAAGATCTATTCTTCTTTCCTTTGTAGTTGCTCAAGATATCTCTGGCTGTAAATGTTACGGCAACCCCTTATTCCAGCCAATGTTAATATATTGCACTTCAACTCAATTTAAATGTAAATTTCTGGCAAGTTAAGTGCTCTGTCTAAGAATGTTAAGGGCTTTTTTCCTTATGAATCAAGGTCTAATTAGAGGAGACGATGTACAGTTTTCCTATACCAATTACAGAAAAATGGAAAAAATTATTTTCATTAACAATTTTTCAAAGCACATGTTGCTATCTCATCACCATTTCCCCAAAGTAATAAAAAAGTAATTTTCCAAAAGAGTAAAATAAACCAACAATTAGAAGAACAAAAATAAAATAGATTAGCTAATGTGTTAGATGTGTGTTGGCTCAGTTCTAACATGTCTGGACCTTTTTGTTTGGAAATTATACTGTATTTGTACAAGTCCAAATGAAGAATTAACAGAATGCACTGCTCCCATTTTTTAAAAAATGTGATTCAAGCCAATTGCCTAAATATGGTACCTTTTTGACACCATCTGCAAATTATTGCCTAAACAGCCTCGTAGGTCTCCATAAGAGGGTAACTGCTCATTATTAACGCCATAGAGATATTCTTTCCAGTTCAAATGTTAGAAGTGTGAAGGCCCATGGTTCAATCTTGGCTGTTAATGCACAAAGTGGGTTGCCACACATGCCATAAACCAAAGCACAATGCAAATGACTATGACAGAAGTTGTTTAAATTGTGCTTACGGGTACATCCACGTATTTGGAAGCAGCCTTCACCTGTAAAAGGAAAGAGAAGAGAGTTTACATCATAAGTACATTTTCAGGTCTTTGCTTTTTCTTTAAACACCTGTAAGAGCTTCTCCAGACAAGACTGAGGGCAATGTAATGCTGAGTAGAGGAAAAAGGGTGATAAAAACTGTTTCCTGTCTAAAAGAATAGGCAAGGGAGGTATTTTTGTTGTTGGTTCTTTTTGAGAGGTAACTTTACTGCTGCTAAAGCTCTAATAGCAACAGATGATAGTGTGGGAGTTGTGCTTCTCCCTCTTCTACTTGAGGGAGCGGGGGAAGACGGGGTTCATAAGTAGACATCATTACTTTCTTTGGAGGCCTTGTTCCCTGCCCAACGCCACGTGTCTCTGCAGGCAATGCGTGTCTCCTTGGGGACCATGGGAGTCCCCCGGCAGCAAAATGTGGGCAAAATGGCACAGCGGGGCTGGAAGGCACCTGCACCAGGGTGGCTACTGGAAAGTGCCCAAAGCGCTCTAATTTTGTCCCCTGCTCAAAGTTCCATATGCACTGTGCTTCCCCTGACTTTGCCTGGGACACTATTTTTCCCCTGTTTTGCTGGCCCAGACACTGGCAAGAGCTGGAGGGCCACGTTGGGGCAGCGTGTCCATGCCATGCAACAGAGAACCACCCCAAAGCTTTTCTACTTCCTGGACTCTGAACAGTTACATTTGTCTCCTATGATTTCCCACTCCTTTTAAAAGATGTTATTTGAGGGAGGCTATCAGAGGGTGGACACTGCACTCTCCAGTGTCCCCACAAACTGGTGGGGGCTGCAAGACCCCCAATTTGCTTTGTCTCCGGTTTGCCACGCAGCAGGGCGCACGTCACCTGGCACGGGAGGCGGGGTGGCCCCCAGTGTCAGGGCCAACTTTTCCAACTGAGCAGTGCCCAGCTGGCCAGAGAGACCTTTTTCCCACTGTAGCATAAGGCACTGTGTCTAGAAAGACTACGGCGGGATTTTCCACAACGCTTCTGCTTTTAATTAGGGTAAGTGTTGCCGGCCATCTTTGTTTGGGTGTAAAAGCTCACCTGCTTTTAAATATTTCTAAAGCTACCATTAAAACAGCCTAAATATAACACGCACACAGTTGCATCTTGGGATGAATAAATTATGTGTCCCGAATGAGAGAATGAATGTATGTGTGAGACAGAATGTGAGAGTGGGTGGAAGCACTCATATGGTGTGTGTGGGGGGTGCATAATTAAGCACAATGAGGCGATACAAAAGACCAGACTGGTGGTAATTGCCGAGGTGAATGCTGCAAGCATTGGCAGCGCCCGGGCTGCCGAGCCGGGGGGCAAGAACAGAGGGGAGGGCAGGCGGAGGGCGCCGAGCGCTGCCACTGCGATGCGAGCGGGGGTCTGGCTGTTGGAGGGGATGCAGGGGGGCACGAGTTTAGGAAGGAGGTTGCAAAATCAGTGTCGAGCGCTTGCTCTCAGCGAAGAGCGAACGTTCATCTCTCCTCCAGGTATCTCCGTCTGGACGCCTCGCCCTTTCGTTGCATTTACCCTCACAACTTTCTTGGGAGGTAGCAAAGCGCTATCCCTTGCTCCTGCCGAAGAGGAGCGGAGGAGCCCCAGCCTCCATGTGTGAAGGCAGCTGGAGCCCGGCCAACGGTGCAGCTCCGGAGGAGCAGGCAGTCACGGCACACCCACGCCGGTGTGGAGCAGCAGAAAGCAGCGCTAGCACTGCCCAAGCTAGCTCCAAACGAGCGCTTTTTCTGAGCAGCAAAGCTAAACAAGCAGGAGGAAAGCTCGGAAAACGATGCTGCTTGACAGCCCACTGAATTCAGGCTGGGGTCTGGGCTCAGGGCTGCACAATGCCCTGCACCTGTATCTTCACGTATCAGCGGCATCCCAGGAAATCTGCAGTCCGAGCACGGATTTAGCACTCTTAGGTCCAGCTTCACGCTACCATCTCAAACCACCTTCTTCTCCAAAGCCAAGAGGCAACAAGAATAACTCACTCAGCTTCCGGCGATCTCTCTCCTCCACCCACAAAAATCTGAGCTTCTTCTCCTGCCCACTCCCCTTTAATCAGAATAATTACTTGTTTTTCTTTAAACTCAGATTTGGCTACATTTAGTGAAATTTCCAAACTGCCGGATGTTGTGTGATTTTTGCTAGGCTGCCGTTTTTCACAAATTATGTGACTTTGCCATGAAACGTCTCAGTTTACCATACAAATTTTGCACAGAACAAAAATAAGATCTTTTACTTTTGTCTCCTTTGGGTAACATGCGGTTTTTAGTTTTAATTGCCGTAGGTGTAATTCTCCACCTACAGAGGTCATCCAGATTAAAGGGAATTTTAGCAGCTGTCATTCCTGTGACTCAGTAGATCTGCACATGCAGACGCCCCGCCAGGGCCTGGGCTGCTGCTGCTGAGATGCACTTAAATGTAGCAACAAACAGAACAACAGAAAAAAAAAGTCTGGCCAAATTTAGAATGGTGTTTTCCTCTCAAAGTGCTCTGCAAAGACTGGTGGCTAGTGAGAATTTATTAGGACAACAGATGCATTAATTTTATCTTGAATTTCGAGGCAAGAATTGGAAATGAGGATATCCCACTAGGTGATAAAACTGTCTGTCACAAGACCCCCAATTACATGTCACTTGCAGAGCGCCTGGAAAACACGCGATGAAAGAAGTCGGTGGAAGGGGGTGGGAGACTAATGCTTTCTAGAGCTCGGCGGCTTGGACCATCACACTTTGTTGTATTTGTTCAGACAGGGAAAACGTGGGAGGTGGTGCAAGCATGCTGTAACAAGAGAGTTTCTCTATTTATCGTTGCAAAGACTAAACACAGCAAACCACATTACTACTGCAGAGAAAGGAGACTTTCTAAGCCCAGTGCCAAAGAGGTCGAGGATGTTCCTCAGCCTCCTCTTGCATCTAGTGCTGCCCAGTGGCTCCCAGCAAACAAACGAGCCAAAGTGAAATGTCTCTTGCCCAGAAATGAACAATCCTGCTCCCCTGCAGTGCACCCAGTCTCCTTGATGGGGGTGAAGGCTCAGCACCTTCCCAGGGACGTGCACACACCATACACAGTAACTATTTGGACGTAGATCTCTTCCCGGCTGGAAACTCAGGAAACTGAAGCTATGGGGGCAGGTTCAAAGGCTGTGGGGCTGTTGCAGTGGGACAGACTGTTTTGCTGATTCTAGGGCAGTTGTCAGTAAGTGTCCAAGGAGCAGCAGAGCGAGGATGCTTGAACCCCATGCACCTAAGTGCTGTCTCCTCATGGATGCCCAGAGCCCAAGCGCGGCCCAGGGGTTTGCTCAGCAATTGAAGGGAGCAGCACTCGACAGAGTAAACAGTAGGATGTGGTGGGATCACAGTGCGGCATCAACCAAAGAGCAGCTTGGATTCACGGAGAAGGAGGTGCTGCACATTACACTGTCTACCCAGGCTGATGCTGGTACTTCCGATGCCTGGAAAGCTGCCACTTCTGCATTCTCTGCTTCTGGCACCCCCTAACCCTCTGCAGCACTGGAATAAGGGCAGGTATCCACACCAAGCCATCCCCTGCATCCCCCCAGGCAGGGATAAGCACAGCCTCAGGGGTTATACTGGGAGAAGAGCTTCCCTGTGGGGCAATTGAATGGGACACCCTCCCTGTCCCTCCTTCTCCAAAGACCAAAGTGCCTCCAGCACACCTGAAGAGTCAGGATGTGTAGTTTGAATCCTGCAGTGGTTCAGAAAAGCTGCGAAACCTTGCGTGCCCACAGCAGCCCATGAGCAGTGTTTCTTGCCTCCACTGGTGAGCCTTCTTATATCCATCCCTGTTTCCAAACAAATCTGACAAAACTGCCTCAAACTCAGCACAAAAGACCCAAGAATAGCAAACAACAGACAACTGCAAGTAACTAAGACAACTGCTGAATAAGATTTTGGAAAGCCTTTCCAGTTTGCAGAGCAGTGCCTTCTGACTCTCGCCCAGTCTTGGTGAACAGGTGAGCACAGGACAGGCAGCACATCCAGGCAGGGGTGACAGTGGGTGAAAATGTTAAAGTAACTTTCCAAGCAAGGCCAGACAGATGCATGCAGGTGCACATCTGTCTGAGCTGGGATAAACGAAGCCATGCTTGCAAAGAAATACTCTTGTAAACTTTCTGGCATGCATTTTCAGAAGACTTTTGGAAATCAGTCGCTATGTGTTTGTTTTAGAAGCTATCACAACACTTCTCTGGCATATAGCTTGGATGGCTAAACCCATGCTGGATACTGATGCAAATTTTGCACGGGTATTGTTCTTGTCCTGTAACTTTCTAGGAAATACATAATGTGACAAGCTGTGGATTGGTTCTGCAACATTAGGGAGAAATGCGACATTAGAGGCACCTTGTGCTGCATAACCTCGTGGCATTTCCTTTATCTTGTTCTCTTTTAGAAACATAAAGGCACTCCCTAGATCTCCCTCATTTTGTTTTTTACTACTTAAGATGGTCACTGTTATGGCCAGAAGACTGATAGGAACACACCTGTCATGCAAGGTGACAACGAAGCAACTTCTTTAGTTAGGGAAATTGCATGTACAGTGCAATGATTTGTTTTCATATTCATACGCATCCTCAACAGAATAAACTCCACCAACCTGAATGATGGCTGGAGATGGCTTTACTCTGTGCTACTATACAATTGTCTATGCATCTTGGGTGTTCATGTACCGTATATCTGCATACAGGTTGTTTGTCTATTCATGAGAGGGTTGCAGTGTTCAAACATCACAGAATGACAGAATTATTATGCAGCTGATCTAGTCCTGGAAGAGCAGGAGATTACAACTCAGGAAAAAAATAAAAGAAGAAAGGAGAATATTGTCTGTACTTACAGTAAATGACAGGAAAGAAGAAAACAAAGTTCCTTCATCATATCTAGACAGTTTGGCCAAGACTCCTTCCAAAATGGTGACAAACTACAAAGACAAAAAACACTGTAATTATTTTTAATAATTGAACAAGGGTGTAAAAATCAGCATCAGCTTCAAAGCAGCTGGAGTTCTCAACACTGCCAGAGAAACAGACGACCCGTTGCCGAGCACAGCAGGTCAGGGAGTGGGAGAAAAGAGCATTGTCTTTTGGGTGCTATGTAGTCCACCTCTTGCTGGGTGAGCATCACCCTTTGGTGACATGGGCGATGCTGGGGATAGGAGGTAGACACAGCACGCGGAGAAGCCAGCACAGCCTCACTGGATGGGAAAGCTGGTGGTTCTTACTCCCAGTACGCAGTGTCAAGCACGCAGCTAGCTGGGTATTCTTGCAGAAAAATTGAACTGGCATATGTTGGCGGATTATGTTTAAAGGTCTCCACTGTATAATAGGGATGACTTGTTCTCAGAAAGTTTGAAACTAGAGGAAAACACACCCCACCATCTTTCTCTCTGTGTACCAGTTCCCCTCTGTGTTAGCGCGGCACACCAGACCTACATAACAACCCAAGGGAAATGCTGGCAGCTGATCTACAGGAGCCGACTCTGATGAAAAACAATTTCCAAACAATTAAACCTGACATTTTGGAATGTATTTCCCACTACTGTCACCTCTAAATTAATTTCTAGGAAGAGCATATGGTGATCTTGCACAAGACGAGTTATTTTGTCCGCACAACCATTTGCGTAGGAGCGATGACCACCTCTGCGTGCCACCTCAACGTTCATGAGGCAGCATTTAGCAACGCCACTCTCTGACTGCAGCTACCCTCAGTGCTGTGGGGTGATGTTGACCATGGGGTGTTACCCTATTAACATAACACCCACTCCTTAAAATCACTTCTGGCCCAGCATGGCAATCCTGCTAGCAGCGTATTATATCTCACGCAATTCCTAATCATCAAAGAGTCACCATGAAAGGACTGGGGGATGTATGATCTTGCTTGTGAGAAACAAGAAGCCAATTCAACATCTTAATGTGTCACATTTTAATGGAAACACACATATTAAAAATGCAATGTTAACAGCGAATCACTTCACCTGAAGCCGAAGGTTACCTTTGCCACTAGGAGTGTTATCATTTCTTTGACGGTTTCCTCAATTAGTTCATCTATTTTTGAATGGTACTGGTGCTAAAGAAAAATAGAAGGAGAGGGGAAGGAAAATATTAGCGTTGATCACAGGCAAGAGCTCGCCAGTTGTCAGCTTCTTCCCCTGGTAAACCACAATATGCAGTATTAAACCAAAGAATTTATGAAGCTTATTACCCTGTGCTCCACTATACTGGCCAGTGATTACTTACACTTGTAGGAGAGACCTTGAATTCAGGAGAATCTTACATCAGTTTGTGAAGCATGGGCAAACCCTGCCCTCTTCTGTGTGCCCGCAGCTCCGGGAGCCACACGCAGATGTCGGAGGGGAGGCTTTGCCATTCCTGTGAACACCAGTACCCAGTGCTCCTAGAGACTCTGAAGTCCTTTTGCTTCAATTCTGTGGGCTTTATCCTGTTCAGTCTGCACACAGATTGCACCTGACAATGAGACACGCCTGCTGCTGGAGGGAAACGGGCAGCCCGTGCCTAGGGCACCGCCGACCACCCACCCCTTGGAAGGGGAGTGGGGATTTGCTGCTCCAGGGAAGCTTGCTGTGGGTGGAACCGTCAGGAATGGTGTTGCACCCTTCCCATCTTACTGCAGCAAAGCACTCAAACCGATGTTACACGCTGGGTTCAGCAGGCACCTGGCTCACCTTAAGTACTCACTGAAACACTTTGCTCAGTGACTATAGGACAGATTTAGAAAACAGCCAACAAACCCAGAAAAGTCTTTTTGTCCCATGCGAAAGCCATCAGGCAGGGCAGCCCCAAGCCCTGGGTGTTAGCAGATCCTGTGGCACCAGCTCAGGACCGGCTGACCAACGCCAGTGCCTGCAGCTGCAGCGTTTCTGAGTCTTCAACCCGATTTCTGCACATGCCAAACCTTGCTTAGCTTGGGAGCTCTGATGCAATCAGCTGCAATATGGCTAGAATAGGTACTAAAATACAGTCTTCTACTAATTTAGAAAAGACCTGTTTCCAATACAAGATTTAATTAGTGAAAACATACAGTATATTCTTATTTTCAATGGACTGAGAAAATACTGATTATGACTGCTTTCCAACACAAAACATGTGATTTTTCAGTCAAACATTTCAAGCACTGGTGCTAGTCACTATATTCATTACCACTTGGCATTAATATTGTTTTAAAATGTTAACATCAAATCACATTGAAAGAGACAAATCTGCTTTAAATACTAATCAGACTTCAGGAAGGAAGACTGTGAGGGCTTTACAAATGCTAGATGTTGGTCTTAGTGTCTGATTTGCTCTACAGTTTGGCGATCTTTTTCTATGACAGTAACATATTAATACAGAAATTTGGAAAAAAAGAAAATAAAAGTAGGACACACTTACCCACTCTTTAGCAAACTTTTCAGATGATTTGGGACAGAAATAAAGAGGAAAGTGCAAAAGACAGGAAAAAGAACATATGAAGATAAACAATAAATAAACCAAAATCTTTAAATAAAAGGGACATATGAGAACAGCAGCAGCATGCACAGAAACAATAAGCAATGGAAAATGAAATGTGATCAAAACCTCCTTTTACTGAAATATCAGATTTCTATCTGTAGTAACGGCAGAGAGTAAAACAGGGGGAAGTGAATGGATTGTCCCTAACTGCTGAGTCTCTTATGGCTTTATTTTGCTCCGAAGAGGAAGGTGACTGGCTCTCCAGGGGCAGGGGTCAGCACTGGGGCGGCTGCACACCCTTCAGGCACATCCATCCCTGGATGTGCCTGAAGGGTGTGCTCTGCTGCAGGGGCAGGGCAGGCAGGACAGGGGAACATGCTGCAGAACGTCGCAGCCAAAGTCCTGGCTGGAGCCACTCAGAATCTTATCCAGGCAGAGGACAGGCTGGCAACGCCACACCACAGGCTGTGATCTGCTGGGATGCTCAGGGGAAAAACATACACAAACAAACAAGTGGTATTTGCATTTGCAGTTCCCATTCTCATGTACTGCTTTGCAGGTCAAGACATATATGAATCCCGTGTGGGATCGTAGTTATGATTAATGTGTTTAATACAGAGTTTTATAGCGCTTTTCATCTCCCAGGATTGACCTGGCCATTCCCAGCACAGCTGGAGATGCAGCTGCAGAGTGACAGGGACCTGTAACAACTCCTGGGTAAACAGGACATCCTTGGCATACACAGTCAGGACCTCCTAAGTGAGATGAAGAAGGGGTTGTGCATATATTGGGTGTGTCTTCCCCATGACATTTTTCCTTCTGCAACTGCATTTTCTGTGTGTAAGACCTCACAACTAAGGAATTAGCTAACTGCTTTCATTGGGAAAGTTACGTGTTTTAACTTAAAAAAGGCTAGCTACGCGCAAAACAATACACTGTGAAATGCACGGGGCAATGCGTTTTCAGTTAAAAGCTTGTTTAAAAAGCAAGTAAGAGCCCTGATGGAATAAAATTGCAGCTCTGAGAGCAGGAGGATCCTGTGCATGCACCGAGGTGGTGTCACAGACTCTGATGGATCATTCCAATCACGGCCGCAATCTCTGGGGCAAACCTGGGGCTGGGGCCAACCTGGGGCTGGGGCCAGGGCCAAGAACAATGCAGAACAGGGCCTGTGAGGCTGTAGGTCCTGCCCCAGCAATGTGCAGCCTGCATGGCCCATGCTGCAGCCACAGCTCCACCTTGGAAAGACAAGCCCTGGCCAGGACTGGGTTGGAGAAGGGAGCGGTTTGGAAAAGCGACTGGCTTGATGCTGCTTTCACCGGCTTGTAAAGCAACATTTCTAATAGCTCCTTCTACATTTCTTATGAAAATACTCAAGGTTAAAGATCACATAGCTGGTTTGCTTTACCCAGAGCAGCCTCCACTTTTGATTGAGTTCATCATGGCTTTCTATTAGCTCAATTATTACGATCCATAATCAGTGCACTACAATGATTCAACTTGACTTTATGTGATGAGTATCTTGCCTTGTCATGTAACAGATTGTGTGTACGTTGTATTTCTCTAAGGACCATCTGACCTTAGATATTAAATAGAAACATACTAGACCAACTGAGAAACATTTAATACATACATTTATCCCCTTAGATGTATTAAAAATTCAGAGGAAAAATAAATATTTAAGATGGTAAAGTATGTTTACCAAATGTTTTAACAGCTGCCTTTAGAGACAAGGAAATGGAAATGAAATGATGGGTGTTTGTTTCACAGGGTAATGCTCGCAAAATACATGCAAGTATCTGTTAAAGTGAGTGTAACTGAAGGTGGTCTTAAAGAGAAGGCCTTTGGAGTGGGAGGGGAACTGCAGGAGTGAGGTCAAATAACGTGTCAAGAGAGTCTCTGCCCACATACAGCTTGGACTGTCAGAAAAATCACTGGTTTGTTTCTAATCTAAATGTCTTCTCCATTGAGGTCTGGGCAGACACCCCTGCCAGAACACCACAGCGGGCAATGTGAGCCCTTTTTGCTGCTTTTGAACTGTCTGCAAAGGGACCACGTATTTTAGGAGCCATGAGGCAACTGTGGCACTGATGGAGGGTCTCATCAGCGAGTTGTGTCTGTCCCTCCCTCCCTGTCCATCCCTCCTGGCAGGGCTGCAGGTGCCCTTGGCTGAGCTGTGCAGCTGCCACACACCAGGGACGGGGGACAGAGGGACTCAACAATGCACAGACCCAACTGCCTGAATTATGGAGGAAGACATGGGCTTGAAACCTGTTTTCTGACCCCTGTGCTTTCTATCTGACTGTCTCGTAATTTCCACTGGGGACTGGAAGAGTTGGGGTGGTATTCTGTTCTCCCCTTCTGGGCTGTAACACCATACCCATATTTTAACTCTTCCCCGCCCCGGCATGACCATCTCAGCCCACAGGTTTAGACAGCTTCAAGCAGAGGAGATGGAGGGAGCTGAAATATGGAGTGGCATGAGCGAATGGAGGGGGAGGTAGGAACACTCATTAAAACGAAGAAAAGAAAGAGGGAGGATATATAAAATTCTGCAGCCTTAAATGGTAACTTACGCACCGATAATTTATATCTGCTTTACATATCTATTAGTTCAGCTATCTGTTAAAAACCTCATGCCCCAGCAACTGCTGCTTGCCACAGGAGTTAGGCTGTCTCTGAGCTGCCGCACTAAACACCTTCTGGAAGTGGCACAGGCAGATTTGCAGCTCTAATTCCCACTGCGGCTGAGACCAGCAGAGAAACAACCGCGCTGCTGCCCACTCCCCTCTCACTTGCACTTTCACTCAGGCCGAATGTGCGTTGTGAACGATGTTCAAAATTTGGAGGCAACTGTGGCAAGCACAGAGCATCACAAGCTAGCGTGGAAAGATGCAAGTGCCTGTCACACTATATCCAGACACAGCTGATATTATCAGTCCCGTGCCATCTGAATACTTAACCTGACAGTTTTATGAATGCAATGAGCTTGCTCTGTCATGACATGGGAGTCTGCTCGATCTCCAAATCATCCCCATCCTCAGGGACTGTACGAGTATAATGGGGTTTGATCCTGGTTTGCAGTGGGAAGCATCGCAATCATGGCCTTTCCCAGCTGACGGGTCACTGCCAAGGCAGATGCTGCAGCAGCTGCAGGCTGAGGGATTTGGGGAGATAAATGGGTATGAATATGGAATAGAAAATGGTAGAGAATTCCATGTCCTGACTTGGACAACAAAATCCCACTCAGGATCTGCCTCATCTGACCTCGAGGACAAGGGAAGACCCTGATGATGAGCAGTGCAAAACCTGTCTTGCAAGTTGACTGTCATAAATAAAATGTCATAACTGAAACACAGATAAGAAAAATAAAAACAACAGCTGGATACGATCCAAACACTACCAACTTCAGGGCAAGGATCCCTGCTCTATCCAGTGGCCTTTGGAGCAAGTGCTCTCAGAGTAACAGGGTGAGTTAAGCAACTCAAAAACACCCCCAACAACTTGCAATGACAAAAAGTTGTAGTGAAAGGGCTTATCTAGGAAATGCTGACAAGCAGCAGGACAGGAGAGTCAAATAGTATTTGTGAATTTATTCTAGACTGGTACATGAATATTTAATTCAGCTTGAAGCCACTGTAGCAAAATGATCATTATGATGCATTCAATTTAGCCCAATTTACCATGTCTTTCTAATTCATAGATCAATGAACTTCAACGTGCAACTATGACTTCAGAAGAAAAAAAAAAAATCAGCAATTCATTAAATCATGTTTGTTGTTTGGAAACTTGAGTCATTAAGAACCTGGAAATCCAGTATCATCAAGCATTCTGATTGTAGCCAATATTCAGGGAAGTCATAGCAGCTAGAATTTCAATCTACTTTTGAAAGTTATCTATTTTGGTGCGTGGTTTGTTGTTGTGTTTGTTGGGTTTTTTTTTTCTTTTCTCTTACAAGCATCATAACAACAACATGGCACTTCTGTTTTCCGTGTATTAAGTCTATAGAAAATAGTCACATACAGTGTGTTGTCAATACCTGGCTCCAAGGTGCAGTTAATGACTCAATATAAATGAACATCATGCATCAACCAAGCTTAAGAGATACCTTATGCATACCACAGTCCTTGCAAAAAGTCACTCCTAAGTGACAGGGTTTCCAAATGTTTATTTGAGAGCAACCCCCTGCATATTCATCTGCACTCTATACGGAAGGCTAAATCCACAACTGATACAACATCTCTGTAACTAGCACAAAAAGAAATAGGAAATATCATGACATTGCCTTTAAAAGCTATGAAGCGAAGAACCTGCATTTTTACCTCTTGGCCCATTTCCATACTGCAAAGCTTTGTTGACTGAGCTTTGGCATCCACCATGACATTAAACATGGTGCATATTGATTGAGGGACTCGGAAATCTGTTGATCGGCTGGTTTTCTGCAGCTTTACTTCAAATGCAATCCTGGTTCTGTTAAGGAAAGTAGAAAAAGACATTTCAGCTGCTTTTAAACATACTGAAGCTATAATAATAGTAATAATAATAATAATAATAATCATGATGAAACAATACTGAGAAGAGTTTGAGAAACTGGAAAGCCACATGCTTCTGGGAGTGCTATACTGCAATTGTTACAAATGCGCTTTTACTAAAAATGATTTTCCAGTTTAAAAAGAAACCTACTTCTCACAATATACACTATTTATAAAGTGTGCAATGGTTTCAAGGAAACTACGACTTTCTCATGTTTGATAAACAGTGTTACAAACAGCAGTGTCACCTATACTTTGGTTGCATTAGCTGACAAATAGCAAGCCTGATGTATTAAAGGAAGCTCCTACTGCTCCACGATATCAACTACATGTAATAGAAACTCGTTCATTGTTTGACTAAAAGGACATTGCCAGATCACTGCATTTTGAGGTCTTGCTTGCTGAAAGCTCCCAGTTGTCTCATAAGTTCACAGGAGTGGTTACCTACTCACCAGAATATGCCTGCAAAATGTGCACGGACGCAGCCATCCATCTACGAACGCACACACGCATTGCATGAGCTCGCACCTCACTGCTCTCCTGATGTTTCACTGAGCGCAAATCTGACATCCCTGGCAGTTACAAACTGTGTTACACCAAGTGCTTTGTTGGGTCAAGGACTACAGAACTTGATCCCATGACATATTTTAAAATACCAAGGCATTTGTGGCTCTAATACGGGGAACACTCTGCAGCAGGGTGGGCACTGCCTTGCCTTTCTTTGGAGCCCCTCTGCAGATTCCAGAGGTACTTTGCTAATCTAACCTAACACAGAACAATTATCACATCAGACAGAATCTGCCAACAAATTAACATAGGAGCTTCAATCTAGAAATAACAAATAATATCAGCTGCAGCTCAGGAATAACTCTGATCTTGAATGATCCCCCCGAGGGTTTTGCAAACGAAAACTCATTTACAAATGTGAAACTCCCATTCTTGGGATCAGATCTGAGCTGGTACATAGGTCCTCCTGCCCAGATTTATTAGCAAGATAGGCCTTCCTTGTAAGGGCTGCTTTCTTGACAGCACTGAAATACAACCAAGCGCGGAAGGCGGGGTGGCTCCTCGATGGTATTCAACAGTTCAGAGACAGACGCGAAGAAAAATGTTGTGTCAAACTGAAATTGCTAAAGAAACCTTAGCCAGGCCCTGTTTGCAGGTGATATAAATAGGGAAGGCAGCATATTGGTTTACATCAGCAGTGGCATTTGAACTGATTTAATTACCAGTGCCAGATTTAGCCTGGACTCGGGGACTAGAATCTTGATAATTACTGAAAGGACCCACAGTGACTGGGATTTTCCATCTCCTCGCAGAGATGAGCATGTTCCTACTTACTTATGCTCAGAACCATTATATATAGTCATATCATTACAAGCTAGGCCAGGTTTTTACAGAGGGGCAACATATTTGTAGAAAGATTGAAGCAGTTGGGAAGAAAAACCTGGCTTTCAGGCTCACAAGCCCTTCTTCTGATGTACCTGGAAATTTGCTTATTTTTCCCAGTTATCTCAGCTGAGCTAACCTGGTTTGGTTTCTATGGGTCATCGCAGCTATAACTGCACTGCAGCTATAGTACCTTGGTTTCAATTTAAAAAAAAAAGAAAAAAAGAGAAAGAAAATAAGTGTTTTGCTGCTAGTGCTGGGGGCAGAGCAGAGAGCAGAGCTCCAGCACTGGCTTTGCTCCTAAAGAATGGTCTGACAACGGGAGGACAACTGAAGCTCAGCATTTGTGCCAGCCAAAGGACCAAAGATAAGCTGCTGTGATAAAAGGGGACCTGCTCGATGACAAAGACTTCATGACCATCTCATTGCACTTAAAATACATTGGGTTTTATTCCAGAATGGTGAGAGAGCAAGCCTTGAGCTGTCTGCCTTCCAGTGGGTGACTCTCCTGCCTACATCTTGAGGACCAAATGTGCCTTCTCCTACAGTGACGTTGCACATACAGACTGTGAGGAATGTGTGAACAATAAATGCCGTGCTCACACTTGCAGAGTGGCCAGGCAATTGTGGTACAGAACAGCCACATCACACTTCGCAGCTAATATTAGCATGTACCAGCTGTATTTGGCACCCATTTTTCCTTTGGTTTGTCTCTTTGTCTATTAATTTCTGCACTATGGAATGCAAAGTTCATTTCTTCCTCCTCATCACCTCCGATGCCAAATGGATATAAGTTACTGTGGAAAGGTTGGTAATTTAACCTCAGCATTTTACTTTCAAAATGACAGCTGCCTGTATGTTTAAAAGTTTTTTTTAAAGAAATCTCTCTGCTTTGGAAGATCTGCAGGTGAATATCCTATAATGTAGCTGATGATACAACAGCTTTTCTCAATCGACAGCAGATGTGAAATCTGTGTGCCAAGCTACACACTACTCTCTTTTTCAGATCACTTTTTTGCTTGCTTTTTTTCATGGGTCTGTGTTTTTTAGGTGGCTGATGGATCTCACTCAGGGCTATGCCTTCAGCACTCAACCCCACTGACACCAAACTGCACTTCCAGACTCAACCTCATGTGCAGCATCAAAACCAAGTAACTATAAAACCTATAAATCTTGAAAGAATGGATGAATTATTGCCTTATTTTGCATAGGCACTCTCCAGAGTCTCAACACTGAAGTGCTTGCTTGGGACAGTCTACAATTCACAGCAACAGGGTGGCTTTCCACCACATCTGCGCTGGGCAGCAGGGGGCCAATGTCACTAATAAACAGTGGTTGAAGTGAAGATTCATTCATAATAAAACAGGAAAAAACCATCACATCCTGAGAGCTTCTATGAGAAACATGACTATGTCACTCATGGGCATGTACCTTTTCACGCAGGACTCGATCATGTCACTCGCCATAAGCTTCAAACGCTGCTCTAAGTGTTTTCCAAACTCCTCCTCAGGCCAGTGCAAATCCCGAATGAAGGTCTGTAGGGCATCAAGTTTCCAGAACAGATCTTCTGAGGTGCCTGATCCATTGCTGGCAGGGCAAAATGAGAACAAAAGTCATAAGTGGCATCGGGCTTTTTTAACCTGATGTGGAGACCATTCCTGCAACAAGTGTAGAGCAGACAGTAGTTTCATACACAGGACAATGCTGGCAATCTCCACCATCAGGATTTTGAGTTTTACCATACAGTTGCCTAATCTACCTTGCTGTCATAGCCCACAAAACTTTCCAGACCAGATGAGTAAGACAACATCATGAGTTACACATATTAACAGGAAGAATGTGTGTATGGTAAAAATCAGCCTTAGTTAATAACCACATTAACACAGGTGATTATTAAGAATTAAGGCTAGAAACCGTGGCAGAAAATCCTCGATCAATAATAACTGCCATACTTGACTGTATGCAGTTATTAAGATTTAGGGTTTCATGCAATTCTCCCCCCTCCGAATTATACCTTCAGTTTGCCTTGTCCCCCCCAGTGAGGCCCCATTTCCAGGTAAGAGACAGTGCTAACAAGTGGTGAGCGAGGACACGCCTTATCTCTTGAACAGCTGAAAAAAAAATCAGGGTAAATCAATTGAGCTAAGGCCACTAGACACCTCATATCCATGAGTTTTGGCAGGATTGACTGCTGCACCTTCTCACAGATCTGCCTCTTGCAAAGGCACGTATAGGACAACAAATTTCCATTACAAAAAAAAATTATTTTGCAACATCTTTGGTCTGTCACAAAACTCTCAATTTCTCTCCCAAGTGTATATTCTTGTACCCACACCCCTGCTCAGATGGAAGTCTTTGGTCCTGCAGTGTGTAGCTCACATCGGCTCTTTTCACAGTATAATTATATCTCAAACCTCCACTTAGAGAATAAAAATACAGAACTGGATTGCACTCTGTTTGTGCAGAGAAATTTATGCATCCGTAACCCTTTTCTTTCCCTCTCTCCTTCTCCCTCACTTTTTTTTTTTTTTTTTATCAGAACAATTACCAAGGGAGCTTCAAGAGTTTCAACCCCCTCCTCGCATACCACTAATGCTAACACGGTAATTTATAAGATATTTAACACACCATGCATTACCGCTTGTGCTGACATCATCTATAGAAACAGATGAGGGAGGGTGTTTCTATTGTGACAGATGCCAGCTGCATTGAGCTAATGCTAGAGGAGACCGGAGCTAATGCACACACGGCTACTGCAAGGGGAGAACCGTGGTCCCAACATGCTAGAGGGGTCCTGAGGGGTCCTGTGCTAACAGAGTTAACAAAATAAAGAATGAATTGTCTCGGTTGTAGGAGAAACATATCTGACACTAGGCAACAGGTAACATGTCCTTGATGGAGGGGAAGGGTGAGAAAAAGGAAACCAGGATGATGAAAAGATAAAGAATCAGGCATTTCCTTTAACCAGGGGACCGGTTTGTACAGCAGTCTCAAATGATCGTCTACTGACAGTTTTTAGTTGTGTCTGGTTCAAACCTGTGCTTGAGTATAAATAAGCTTTAACAGTCTAAACTCAGTTTTGGAACTGCATGGATTTATGTTTTAAATAATGAAATAACATCCAAATACAACAATTGGTATTTACTACAGCAACACTATGACATCCGTTTGGTTGTAAAATTTTAGAGGTATTATGCTTGGTCTTTTTCTCACTTTTGATTAGGGCTTCGTACAAATAAACAATAGAGTATATCCATTTCCAAGATGTACTGTTAATATTTTGCTTGTGAGCACTGCAATTACTCTAATGACGCAGGCAGCTTGCAATATATCATGAATGCTCAAGTATTTCCAGAGCGATTATCCAATTTTCTGTCATGACATGATTCTTATCTTTTCACGGGCAATACCACAAAGCATGCACAGAGAAAGATTAAAACTTTCAAGTACTCTTTACAGACAACTGCCTAAACTAGCCTTTAATATAGCTATCTTAGCATGAATATGAGTTGTATAGCTTCGAAACATAAACGACATACTAATTTTAAAAAGTTAAATATTAAAAAAGTTAAAAATCTATTAAAAAAAAAAAGTAAATCAAACATCAGTGTTTGCTTTACTTTGGTTTGTTACCACTGCTCTGCAATACAGCCTGATCCCGGCTAATGGCAGAGGCATTTTGGTGGACTCCAGGTGTAGATGTAATTGAGTGTGTTTCTATAGCAGTGAAGGAGGTTTTTGAGGGTTTCTTCAGTTTTATCCTTTAAGTGAGAAAAGCAACACAACTGTGCAGTGGTGGCTGAGACCACCCCATGCCAACTCTAAATAACCCTCTAGGAATGTAGGAGAACTGCCAAGATCTCAGTTCTTGTGCTAGGACATTCTGGGAGAAGAACTAACTCAAATGACGAGATCTGGGTTAAGCCCACTGTGTACCATCCTCCACGCTGTTTAGTGGCTAGGTCCTTTAAGGGAAATCTGCTATAAGAAGAGAACTTGCCTAATCTGTACTCCGGATTTGTGGTGTGTTCCCCCTGAGCACCATCTGCATGCCCTGGGACGCTTGGACAGGGAGCTGGGAGCACAGAGCACAAGGTTCCTACAGATCAACTGCTTTGACATCATGCCTGATTTTCCAGGCCATGATCTAAAGCCCACACTGAAAATATCTTTGGTCGGTCACTGCATTATTCCGGCTGTAATAATGGCTATGGAGCTTTAATTGCTCTCCGGGGCCTCCTCCAACTTGAATAAAAACTGTTGCAGAGTGTTCCTCTTTGTTAAATTGTGTTATCAAAATCGAGACAAAAATTATTATCTGGGAAATGCAGAGCTTGCATTATATAAAAATCACTTTTAGATCTACATCTGGTCCACAGAATTGGTTGACTGGCATTGAAATTGGTTCATCTTGTCTTTTGGACAAAACTCTTTGCTGAGACACATAATGTTGCATTGTAAGTTCTGTGGTTCGCATGTTGTTCAGACCACGTCCCATTGTTGACAGCTATTTTGTGAAGCAAGATACTTGTTCAAACCCTCAGTGGGAGTAAGACAAATTTTCAAGATTTATACAAAAAAAAAACCCTCAAAACACACATGCCAGAAATTCACTAGTGTCTCATTCAGAAAATGTCTAATTAACTGTATCACTCTTTAAAGTTTTATATAATGCACAGAAACAAACAATACATATCCATGCCAAGATTACTTTAAATTTAAATGAGATCTAATTTGAACTGAATACACACTCAGAATCATAAATAGCAGCCATCCATGACGGTGCAGAAAAGCTAGGCATTTGTGGGATGCCTAGTGGGATGTTAACTGGTAGATTTGGTACTTTAGGGAGATTCACATTTGGTAGATTCACATTGGGCAGATTACTTGTTAAACTCCTGTGGAAGAAACAGACAGAAAGAAAAAATACCATAACAGTGACAATGCAGATGTAGCAGAAGCACGTGACACTCATAAACGAATCTGCAAAGTTCACAGCATGAGGACAGTTAAAAAACTAAAGCAAAACATCTCAGAAAGAAGCATGAGTATGGAAGTTTAAGTGTACTGGGTTTGCAGTCTGCAATAAAAAGCAATTTACTTAAAAAAACAAAACAAACCATGATGAAAAGAAGAATCACAAAGTTGCAATCTAACAGAGTACTCAAACACCCACAGAAAATAACGCTACCTTCAGGTCCTTATGCCATTTCAAACTGGAGAGATCAGCCTTTCCTCGGAAAAATCTCTCTCATAAGGGAGTCTCAGTTCTTACACTATAAAGTTCTTACCCTAGTTAGGTTGGATGAAAGAGCTAAACTAAGAGATCAACTAGAGAATTGGGATTCAAAATAATAAACCGGGAGTTTGTCAGTCCAGGCCTGCAGAAGCCCGTAAGAGTTTTTCTTGCCACCAAATTCAGGAGTCAGGACTTCACTCCCAAACCTCCCTGTTTATTTTGTACTCTATAATAAATAATAACGATGTGCTAATCTGGAACAATTAAATGATGAACCACAAGGTTCTTCCTCAGTGAAGATTCATGCCCTGATCCTTACATTCCTGAGCGTGGAGAAAATGGGCCCCACAGTTTGCCCAGCTCTACATGTGTACTTACATGAATTGCACTTAATAAATGCAATCACGTTATATGAATGTCTCCTGGCTGGAAATGGGCCATGGGGTGATTCAGACATTCAAAGGTCAGTTTATCGAGTGTGCTTACTTGGGCATCATGCCTTCAATAAATATTTTCACACATTGAACTGTTATGCAAATAGAGATCTTTTCAAAGTGGGCCAGTGTATAAATTTAATGCAACATACTCTCCTGAAACAATGTGCGGTGTAACAGCACCATGCGCCCAAAGTTTGCAAACCATCTGATATTTTAGTGTGCTAGGTCTCTAGATGTTGTAATTGGTTTAATTCTGTTTTAATAAGTATCTCATCACAGTTATATTTTATGCGCAATGAAAATGTCATGGGATTTGGGAATCAGAAGCCAGTTTCAGAAGTCTATCTTCTTTCTGCCTTAATCTAATAATTCTATATGGCACACTGGGAGACAATCCATACATGCTTTTACAGTCCCATTTGAGAAACAAAACCAGATGCTTTGATACTGTTTTCACTGGATTGTTATTTGGGCCCAGTGAAAACGGAATCAGGACTTGAGGATTTCAGCTTCAGCCTGCCCTGCTGAAGCTCCTGAATGCTTTTCTATTGATGTGTATAGGGAAAATTATTGAATTACACACTACGTCTTTCAAAGAATATTAAAATCTTAGCAACTTCCTTGAATCATATTTTGAACTCCATTTCTTACTGCAAGTTTTGTAGAACAAAAACCAAAGTAATGGAACTGATCTGGCTATCCTGAATAAATATTTCCTAATGGAACAAAAGATTTGAACCATATCTTTGCAAGAGCTCAGCTTGTCATTGGTGGCAATTCTTAGGGACTTTAATCCTCGTTTTCCCTTTGTGAATAAAATCCCTTGTTGGGGAGGAAAACTACAATCTAAAGCCTTTTTCTAGTGGAAAAAAGAAAGTATGTTTTTGTGTTCTTTTGTTTCTATGATTCTTAGTAGATTTGACTTCACGCTATCTGCTCATTCTCTTTGTTAGGCATTAAGCAGATACGAGAATTTACTAACATAACAAAGCTGTCCATTGTTTCCATTCATACTGTATCTGCTATTAAAATGATATGATGATTGAATGAGACACAGACTCCACAGTGATTGAGAGAGTGTTAAATCTTCAGAAATGGCAGTGCATGTGGTTAGATACTGATATGGCATAAATAAAGAAATAGCAAGAGGTGGACAACATATAAATGTATAAGGAAAAGCAACTTAAATAACTTAGCCAGATGGTAAATACATAAATCAGAGGACCTTTGGTTTTAATATTAAAATTCAAGAAGTGACAGTGTTATATTAATAAAAACACTGTATTAATAAAATATGACTTCTAGAGTAAACAGTATACTATATTCACACGGAAACATATTTCTTTTATACAACACATTATTTTGCTGATGCAAGGATATGTTGCAAGAATAAGTTAGTACTCTTAAAACAAAACAAAACAGCAAAATAATGGGGAATATTACGTGAACATACAGTAACTAATTTAAAAAATATTCTCCTGAATTGACATGCACGATTTTGTGGGTTCAACTGATCTAATTATCTGACTAACAGTTGCAGTGAGACCTGTAAAAAATGATTAATATTACCAACAAATGTTCCAGCCGCAGTTGCTCAGACCATAAAACTAGAGGTCCAAGACGAGAAACTGTTTCTAGAAGCCAACCATGCCTATTTAATATAGATGGCTAAATATAACCTCAGCCATCAGGCAGGGAATGTGGGCATTTGCATCAACAAGATGAGGGCTGTCTGATTTAAGACAACTTAGCTTCAGGTCTGGATCCTGATACGTTTGATAAAAGACGCACACTCTGGAGCGGTACTGCTTGTTTTCTTGGCTTCTTCTTATTCACCCTTGTTTGGGTTTGATAGTTCTGTAAATGGCTTTCACCTGTACTGTCTGCTGGGAAATGCTCAGTGCAAACAGACTGGCAACATACCCCTGGATAACATCCCAACGCTCACACCGTACTGCAGCACCGGTCACAGAAAACAAGTCCAATTGCACAGGAGCCTCTCCTGTAGAGCTGCCCTGGTACTGAAAGGAGGGCAGAAAAATCATAGTATTTTTACTGAGTTGTCTCCTGGCTTCAGGATAGACCTGAACCCTTGTCCGTACTTAAATGCTCGGGTCCTACGGGATGCCTGAAATGATTTTGTGATGGAAGATGCGCACGGCTGTCTCTCCCATCACCACAAACACTTAGTACCTTACTGCCTAGGCTGAGCAAATGTTCAAGAGCAAATCTTTTCACAAAAGCCTTGATGTGAGGCAAAGAGCTTGATAGTGAAGTAGGCAGTCAAATCTGTGCTCTTCCTCTGACTGACACCCAGAATAGTAACAAAAATACTCATTTTCACTACAACAGTGCTTCTTTAAAGAGGAAACATTTTTCACTAGCATTTTGTAGCAGTACAACCTCATAAAGTAATTAGTATAATCACACTGTTTAAGATCTTATATTTATATTAATGATACATTTATAAATAGTTTGCAAAGGGTTAGTGAGCAATTAATAGATGCTAAAGCCAGGACTACAGAGTGGTAGAGACAGCCATAGGCCAATGAATAACGTCCTAGTCAAGTGATTGAAATTGGTTGTCGTTGCACCGGCTTTAGCATTTGCTTAAAAAGATATTTCAACACAGACACACACACAGAGACACACACACACATACGTGTCTGCTGGCTGCAAGATAAATCAGTGTTCTCTGAGAAGATAGCATGAAAAAAAAAAAATACCCATTGCAAACCCTACTTTTCCAAGACCTCTCAACTCACCAGAGAACAGACCTACTCTGTATCCTCCGTATTTGGATGACTGTGCGAAGGACAAGTGTTCCACATTTCTCTGCGTGGATTCATACAAGCACACCAGCTGCTCTAGCTATAGGGCACGGACCCCCTGCAAATTCAGCAGCTCTGCAGAGGCAGATTACATAGCCCTCATGAGCACATTACATCGATGCTTTCCCCCCCCATGTTTTCAATACTTAACAGTATCTCTTTCACTGTTTGTGATTTCTATACCTAACTTCTCATAGCATAAGGTGCAGAGTATTCAGCAATGAAAATAGAAGAAATACATGCTTGCAAACTGCCATCTGGTCAGGTTATGGAGGGCTACATATTTCAGCCTTGATTGCAAGCAAAAGTACAGAGAAACCCTTTCAAAAGATTCTATATTGTGGAATAATTTCTTGGTTAACAGGAGATAATGAGATTTTCTTCTCACAATTCACTGTAGAGGTCCAAAGCAGGACAACAGTAAACTCAGTGGAACGGAGAGCCACGATGATCTACGTTTTCTGGCCAACCTGAAGGCGTTTCTTCAAAGCAGAGAAAAGCCACGGAAAAACATACTGCAGTGTTCCCAGTTCCCAAAAAGCTCTGCTGTAGACGCAGCAATGGAAGGCCATGACTTGGATGGGAATTGGTTGATTCAAACTATTTGAGAATCACTGGCCAAAAATTCAACTGTGCTGCAGTATGGACGTGTAGGGGGAGAAGGCAGTAGATACAGGAGGGCAAATCAAAACATGTCTCTGACCTGAGTTTTCCTGCAAGCTCACTGCCAATCAAAGAGGAGCAGGTGGTCTGCCCAGGAGGCAAAAGATGACGATGCCTTAACATTTAGTTCCAAACAGCACATCAAAAGTGTCGTAAGATCCTAGGAATGACACCCCTCTTTTTCCCTACGCTGTACATGCCACTCTGCGCATTCGCTGGTGCCTTCCATCACTGGGTCACTTCGCGTTAAGCCAGCATTTGGAACTTGCACTTTTGTGTGTGTCACACACAAAATATACCAATTAGTGAAAAAAAAACCCAGAGTGCATCTTTTCACCAGATGGACACAAGTTTCTTGTGAAAAGCACCCACTTTCCTGCTGGAAAAAGTCTTTTAAATACCCAGGTATGTAAGACAGATAGTCCACCCTGAGCTTTTGCTTGAAAGTGCAACGCTCAAATCACTCTCTAACTGGAACTCTAGAAGGAAATAACTATTACAAAAGACTTAAGGAAAGATCTCTTGTAACTATCAAAGATAATTTGAAAAAGATAGATAGGCATACCCAGGGACAAAGCATTTTAACAGGCAAGTACCACAGCCAGGTACATATGGCCATCTACAGTTAAGCCACTAAAGTAATTAAAAGCCAAAACGATGTCAGCTTTTGACAAAAGAAAAAACCAGAACGTATTGCTTGTTGACTGCTTGACTGATGCAGACAGGTACACAGAATTAACTGCTTCTGTTTCGTAACAGACCAGAAAATACAAACACTTGTTACTAAAGCAGAGCTCTGAATCGAAAGTTAACATTAACTTCGAAGTGCAATTCTGCTTGAAGGAGTGGCTGTAAAAATGGCATTCTCCTACTCGAAAGATCTATTTCTTGTATGTTTTCTGGGTCACATCTGCTTATTTGAAACAAGATTTTTTAGGATTTTTAATCCTGTTAGCCGGCAGACCAAAGACAGCAAATGGAAAGCGAGAGAGGCTCCTGAATGCCAGCCACTTAACCCCACTCAAAACAGAGGGGATGATCAGGTGTCAAGAAAAGGCCTGAGATTTGGCAGGCAGAATCCTTATGGATGCTGAGGATGCACAAGAAAGAAAGGAAAAAAACCTGAGTACTCAGACTCCAGGTTGCATATGGGAGGCTGGCTGCCGAACAAAATCTCTTTGCCTTGTAAATGGAACATATTTGGTGTGAAAAGCCCTGAAAGACCACACGTTCTTTTATACAGCCACCTCCAAGAGTGCAGTGCCACTGAACTTTGCCTAGAGGATCACAAAAAAACAAGGAAAATAGCTTCTCCAGAGGTCACTTGGTCCCAGTCCCCTGTCTGAGGCACCGTCAAGCTCATGCTGTTTGCAAAGGGTCAATCTTTCTCTTATAATACTTTTATTAGAAGGAAAAGTCAGTTCTTTTCCATTGAGGGATCTGACCTGGCTTTTTAGAGCAAGCATGACAGGATTCAGCAGTGCTTCAAAACCTGCAAAATAACGACAGTAATCCAAACCACATGCCGCATTTTTATCATTCACCAGCTTTTGAGTTCAATTTGGGTTTCTCTCAGGTTGCTTATTTCTTGCTGGTAAATTCCTAGTTCTCCAAATGTAATAATTTATTTCGCTTGTGAAACCACGTTTCACACCTAATCCTGCAGGCAAGGGAGCTGGGACATGGCAGAGCCCCTCTAGGACATGGCAACCTGTGCAGCCATCAGCCGCAGGGCTGATGCAAGCAACACAACACTGCACTACCCCTCCATGGGATGGGTGAAAAAAATGAGTACTGGGAAGAGTCAGTACAGCAATGACTCACACAGGTTATAGGGCTGGACTGAACACAGTGAAGCAAGGGTTTTTTGTTCTGAAAAGGAGTTATTTGAGTTGAAAAGCAGCATTGGAAAAGGCCTTTTGGAATGGAATCCAAAAAGTCAAGCCAGCTAAGAAGGTTTTCACATTTTCATGCTCCCATGTCCAAAGGCACACAGCTCAAACTGACGTAGCAATGCATTTCAAAAAGCAAACATCATTTCTCTCATTAACTTGAAAACCCCAAAGAGATCAGGCCTTCTGTTTTCAGCATTAAACTAGAAAAATCTAAATCACTTTCTGCATGTTCAGTCTAATGTTTGCTAATTCATCTCTGTATGAATCTCCAGCCATTTGCACCCAAATTGCGATTGTATCAAAGGAGGTTTCCTTACTTTACTGGCTCCCATGACTCCCGCTCAAAGCCCCTGTGAATTGACTGTGCAATTGAGGACTCCATCAGATCGACATATCTAACAACAAGTGGAGCAAACAGGTCTTGGAGGTGTTTGTGGAATTTTCCATTGCACAAATTATCTAGAATAGATAAATAAAAGTATAGTAAGATACTACTGTTACTAAAAACTCTTTAACAAACCACAGTGTGGCACTTCATTACACAACAAATCTGTCAGCAAACAGGAAGAAACTTGAAGAACATAACAGGAGCTGGCATCAGGAACCAGCGGTCACAACAAAGACAGCAAGAATGGCTTCTTACTCCAAACAGAAAACAGACAATGAATCTTCTTTCCCATTAACGTCAAACTTACAAATACATTATTACTTCCTGCAAATAAAATGGATGTAAGAAATACAGCATGGCAAACATCATGGCTTTAGCAGGTGGGACAATAATTTCTTCTTTGGTTACTCGCTACCATGACGCTGGAAATTGCTCTTGCAGGATGAGTCCCTGGCTTTTTCATGTGGTCCTAGAAAGCTAACTGGGGTCCTGGTCCAGGACCTCACTGAAGGCAAAGCCAATTCTACCACCAGCTCCCCAGGGAGTGGTTGGACCACCTCAGAGAGTGCCAAATCCTCGCAGGTTTTGAAGGTACGGACTCACAAGGTTTGCATAACAGCTTTATTTCATAAAGCACTATTCTTCTGAACTACTGCTGCTTCCATTTACTTCAGTATTTTCCTCCTTTCAATAAAATCTTTTAAAGCAGGGGCTGTTTTACTCCATGTCAAATAAATGCAGTACACACGTATAAAACGACAAACACATTTAATGACAGCGAGATAGAGTATTTAATTCCCTGCTGATCAGGTAGCCATTACCAAAAGAAATGAGAAGATGAAGCAAAATAAAAGTTCAACTTCTCACTTTTCAACTGTGGCATTTGATTTAAGGGGTGTCTGGGTGCTTTTTTCTCGTGGAAATCGAAAGAAATGAAGCTGATGCTAAAAGAGTATGCAGTGCAAATCTCTACCCGTCTCAGTTCTCCGTGCAGTATAGAGAGGCTGAAAGTATTGCCAGTAACCTGAGCCACCCATTGAAAAACAAATGATCAAAATACAATACATACAGTCACTACGGAGGGAATCGTTTAGAAGCTGAAAGAGTGGAAAGCTGTCCCAGGTGTCTGGGGGTTGCACCTCTAACGCAGCATCCATATCCACTGCAAACAGTGACAGGAAGGTCTCCGCATGCTCGACCATTAAGTCTGACCACCAAGCAAAGGCCTTCAGAGTTGGTAGAAAAAGATAATAAAGAAATACGTTAGTTCTAATAAAGCACAGGGAAAGATGTTAGGCCACACATCATAAAAAAAAAAAAAAAAAAAAAAAAAAAGAAGTGCATCCCATGGAAACTACCTTTATTGTAAAGAGAACAGTGCTTTCGAGTGCTAGCCTTCGTAGACAGTGCTGGTCACAGGAACTAGGCACTGCTATTTTAATACAAAAGTTTCCTGTTCAGAGATCCACTGTAAAGGCAAGAGGCCGCAATGTGGCAGAGAAGGTTTTGTCTGTTCAGTTTACAATAAATGACTTCATTCATCTTGAATTATGCTAATTATTAGAAAAAAACCCTAACTAATGATAAAGTATAGGAATTTGGGAGTTTCTTCACTGCTTGTGGGTTTTCTGCTGTGTTTTTCAACAGTTTAAATTTTATTTGGATTCACTACTTCTATTTGCCTTGAAAAACTAGAAGCCTAAGACATTAAAAACTGTCCTAAATCACTCACGCTCTCCTTTAGAGATATTTCAAACATCACCAGTAAAAGTTATTACAGCACTGTTCATTTTACATGATTAGCTATACGCACTACTACCTTCATAACGCTACTGATTAGGAAAACGATTACAAAGCTCTATTGTCAACATGCCAAGATAGGAAAAAAAAAAAAAAAAAAAAAAGAACTCTATGGCAAGTCTATATTTTCACAGAGGCAGGAAAAAAATGTATCTACATTTGAAAACCAAAAAATATCAGTGAAATAATTCTCATGCACATGGGTCCTTCAAATTCACTGTACGGGCTCTCTGACGTGACATTCACATCATACATGGCTCAGATGTGAATGCTGCAAACGCATGCATGCGTGTTTAGTAATCACTTCTGGCTGGGAACATGCAATATGAGAAGTGCTGTCGTTAGGACCATGTGCTGTCATTTCGAAGTCATAGGAAATTACTCAGAGACTTAAAGGATCTAAGAAACAGCTTTCCAGCACTTTGCAAGTGTCGTGGTTTAACTCCAGCAGCAACTAAGCACTATGCAGCTGAACCCAGGACAGCAAGGAAAAGAAACCTCTAGCATAAGCACAAGACTGGAGATGAAACCGAGAAAACTGGGAATAGATGAATCAGTTTGAAGAGGAATTGCCAGTAAGGAAGGGGTATTTTTTGCAGATTTTAGCAGACATGAATAAGCAAAATGGACTTCTACTTTCTCAGGGTTTGGTTTTGATTCAATGATGAACTGCACTGTTGTGCAGAGCACATCTCCAGCAGCCTGACTTCTCAGCTGCCAGTGACACTGGCAGGAGGTCTTTGGGACTATTTCCACTCCTTTGTTCCCCCCAGATATAAAGCAAACTGACGTTGCCCCTCTATTATTCCATGAGCTGACATAAAACTGGTGTGAAGACATGGATAGGTTGGATGTGGCACTGGGTGTTACATGCCCAGAGCACATCCATGGTGCAAAATAACCAAATAACTCCCAACTAATCCTAGTATTGGGCCTGCCCTGTCATAGAGGTGAAGATGTGGATGAGGGAGGCTGCGTCGTGAAGGGACATGCTGGACAAGCACCGTGCCCAGAGTGGCAACACCAGCAAGTTACAGTGTCCCTGTAGACATGATGTGGGGAGAAGATGGCTACACTAGGCTCCCTCCCCTGCAAAGTGTCCCCAGCCCCATGCACATGGAGGAAGCCATTGGACATTGCTGCAGCAAGATCTGCCCTGGGCTGCTTAGAAAGCTCAGGGGTAGTGGTGATGGTGGCCCTGGGCGTTTGCAGAGTCAGAGTCACTACTCTAGAAAAGCTGGAACCGAGGTGAGGGAGCCTGGAGGGCTGGGCATTCATGGCAATGCTCTTCAGCTCTTCATGGTGCTGGTGTCCAACTATGTGCATGGCAGGACGCCTGGGAGTGCTGCATCATGAGGTGTCAAACCGCTGCAAGACCACACAGGAACCAAAACCAAGATCCAGGTCTGTTCCTGATGTCTGCTCAAACCTTCTCCCCAAAGCATAGGTAGGAAACGAGCAGGTGCTGAGCCACGGGGCTGCGGAGGGTCCTCTTAAAATTACTATTGCTCCTCTGTGGTTTTCTAGGAGGATGCTGGGTGTCCTTGCACTCATTTGGTTTCTCTGGCTGTGCCTCTGCTGCAAAGAGCCTGCCACACTGCCTACCCATCAGATACTGCCCACAGGTCTGTGAGCAAAGAGCGATTGCTACGAAGCACCAACAGCAACCAGCATTTTAAGGAGAGGAAAAAGAGGGGAGGCTAAAGAATATCTTCTGCAACAAATCTCAACATAAACACTTCAGAGTCCTGAGAAAAAAACATGCTTCCATGAAAAAGGGAAAAAACCCGCTAGTTTGAAAAGAAATTATGAAGCAAAGCGTGTGATCTTTGTGGAAAAAAATACGGTCAAACCAGTTACAGTTTCCCTTTTGCTGGAAAAGTCAAATTTTAGCTCCATAAGTCTCTAACTTATGTCAGGATCCTCAGCCTCCTCCTCTCTAGTCTTGGTGAGCAGGACCTTCCTGCAGTAGGAGCGGTAACACCATACTGTGAAAATCTCCTTCAAGATGGTAACATTTCATTTATGTACCATCTACTTACCTGCTTTGATCAAAACACAATGTCAAGGGAAAAAACCACAAGTGTGCCTTCTAGCCAAACACACCTATTATTGTATATTTTACACATGGATACACATGTATATATGTATGATCTCAAGGAGTTAAAAATACATATATACATATACACATAAGTATACATAGAGAGAGAAAACACAAGTTTCAAAATGGGTGAATGCCGTTGTCTCTGGCATTTGCCATCAGTCATCCAGAAGAACAGAAAGGGAGCTAGAAGACATCTGATGGGAGAGATGACACAATGACAGAGACCTCCCTCTCTCACAGATTACAGACATAGGCACACGTTTTCTGCTGTATTTCTGCCTGCCCTGATTTGCCTCTCTCTTATGGGTAAGACAAACCCAACCGACTAGACACGATACTTCTGTTCTAATGGGTTTTGAATATTTTCCCTGACCTGAGTATTATTTTCTGGGTCCTCACTAGTGAGTCTGCCTGGACATCCACGTGGGGAAAAAAGGGACGTGTTTTAATTGCAAAAATGGTGATTTTCCATAAATTAAGTAATTTCTTCAGTAAGTGGTGCAATTTAATTTTCTGCTGAACATCCAAAGTAGACCACTTCACAGGTTGAACCTTCTCCAGGTGAATGGACAACACGTCAAAAAAACCTTACCTAGAATAACTTGAAGAAAAAGGTGCAACACCTCAGCAATTATCATTGCACAGTGAGAGCATAATGTGGCTATAATGCATAATAAAAATCAGTAATAAACCACCCAGTCTCTTCTCTCTCTTCCTTTGGGTGCAATTCAAAGTGTGCAGAGAGCTGACCAACTGCCTGTACGCTGCTGAAATGCCACAGCCACCCTTAGGACAGGGATTCAATAACATACCGACAGTGTGCCGGGCTTCTGGAGAGAGATAAGTTTCACCCTTCCAGGTCAACATTCAGAACAAGGGACCCAGATGCCTCCTATCCATGTTGGCATTAACCTTCTGTCTCTAATCAAAGCCTTGTGACACAAAAGATGCTGGAGAATAGTTTTGAGTCTTCCTCCTGGTGAGGATCTCAGCAGCGTGGCTGGCAGAATGCGACCGGCCCTGTAACTGCTTCCTTCAGAAGTCTACTACTTTCAAAAAACCTGCTTTTTAAAAACAGCTCCTTCCCATCTGGTTGTATATCCAGCCTGTGCTGGTGATGAGTGGAATAAAACCCTCATTCTCCTCAGAGAGGTTATCGCAGTTTGTGTGCAAGCGCAACGCTCTCGAGCACCCCCTCACTTTTGTCCAAATGAAGTTTATTTCATTTCACCCCGCATATTCTCTCTCTACATATAAATACTGTATATCCAGTACAAGGCACATACAGACAAAACCAGAGGAAGACCACTACCGTTCTAGGCACTCGTGTAGTACTTAGTCCACCTCCACCACAGTGTACTAGAAGTCGGGTGAACGCAAAACGACAGAGGTAACAACAGGCTGAGGAGAGAGTCCAGGCAGGTAGGGTTGTGTTGGGATGTAACTGCAGCGCTCGTAAAATATACCCATTGCTACATGCATGGACCAGACTGCTATGCCACATTTACCCTCCTGTGTCAGGCTACCAGCTCTGCAAGCAGCCGACTCGAAGTTGCTGTTACATTCCTCGGTCAAAGTTACGGAAGCGAGGGCAACCCGGGTAAAATCCCAGTAGGAAACATGGCACTAAGAGGGCATGCACGAAATATGACAGGAGTGACTCGTTTCATTCGGTTTAGTCACATACCTCTTTCCCCTGCCAGGATCATCCAAGATTGAATGAACAGTAGAAAAACAGGGAGGAAATTTAAATATGCAATCAGGCATTAGTTGGGTGTTGTGGATTGTCGTGTATTATCAGAAGTTAAATTATACTGCAAATTTAATATACACTGGAATGATTTTTAGGTGATTGTGAAATTATTTATCAAATGCTCTTAATGCAAAATATAGGGAGAGTATATATAAATATATCAACGGGAAGGAAAAGAGAAAATAGCGAATGAGTGTTACATTACCAACAGTCATAAACAATAACTGTTCACTCTGAATTTCAAAACGATTAACTTTTCAATACGTATCCAAGAGCACCAGATTTATTGTGAACAGAGGGCTCAATCCTGCAAATACTTACATGGATATGTAACGTCATTTGCTTGGGCAGAAATGTCCCGACGTGCTGAGAGCGGGACTACAGCCAGCAATGTCAGCTGCCTGCGGGGTTAAGTGTTTCCAGGATCAAGCCTCGTGATTTTCTGGTCTGTATTTGACTATGACATGGTTTCAGTGGGTTTAAAACATGATTCTCTTCATCAAAGTGCTTTGAAGAGTTAAGAGTAGTTGTATTAGGCCTTTGATAACCCAAATAATGAGTAACAGAGAATAATCAATCCTAACCTCCACGACCAGTAACTGAGGTATTCCCAATAAGCCAAGGCAGAAGAGGCCAACAGGAAACCAGGTGAGTTAATCATGAACCGCAGGGGCCCAGGGAAACCCCTGGAAACAACCTGAACGCTCAGAAGGGGACAAAAAAAGAATTGTTTTGTTTTGTGGTGATTTTCCTTGCACCAGCTCTGGACAGCAAGAGCAGTAAGCTGCTGCAGGGATGCCACTAATGCTGTCTGGAGGCACAAACACATGACATTATTTGGAAATACGACCTTTCTGAAAAGTGGACAGGCTTGCTCTTGTATGTAGTTGGTGGTGAATATATTTGGCCAGATTCGGCTCCTGCTGGCGCTGTAGGAAAGGCTGCAGACTGACGTAGAGGAGAGCAGAACTTAATTAATTCCTCCCTTAGCCCTCCCTCCCCTCTGCAAAAGCAGTCTTCCTGGACTGTACTTTGCCTTCGTCGCACTCGAGCACCATTATTTGAGAACACAGTTGGCTTTTGAAGAAGATAACCCAGCAGCGGTTGGGCAGACATCACACAAATATATACAAAACGCGCAGCAAGCCCCTGGAGCCTGCTGAAGACCTGGGGGACACGACCTCGCAGGGCACGGCAGCTCACCTCCGCATGGTGTTCTTCGTTTTGCTGTAGGACTTCAATTACCAATTCTGCCAGACGTATTGTATCTTCTAACTTTTTAGCTGGTGTGACTAACCGGCCTACATTTTCTGTAGTACAAGAACTCGAGTTAAAAGGGAGGCAGAATGAAAAGCTAGATGTACAGTAAGTTATTTTAGAGGTTTAAAAAAAAAATAAAAAATTCCCATAATATTCTACAGCTTTAAAGATCTTTTCATGCATATGTTAAATGCTTATATAATTAGTACTGAGCAAACCAGAAAGCCACATTCGTTATTATACTATGAAAATACAGTGCTCCAGCTCCAAATTTCACAATACTGTCAGAGTTGTTTTGCTTTATGGTGAGATGGTGGCACTTTATTAGCTCAAATAAGAACATTGCATTCCCTAAAGACAGCATCTGGCCACTAATATAAGAACAATATGTATCCTTCAATGCGGATGATATTATTATAGAAATCATGTCTATATTATTTTAAAATTCTTTTAAGAAAATCAATTCAAGCAAATCTGCCCGTACTTTTAATAAATTGTCAGACTTGAGCAATTTAAATGTCACCTGCTACTGAAAGCAAAAATCGCAGGTCTGCCTTGCTCCAGGATTTAACTCCACAAAGGTCAAGGAGTTACGCATGCTGGAGGGAGTGGAAAGTGGTAAATCCCACACTCGGCGTTCATAGGTTAAGATTTATATGGGAAAAGAGATGCAACTTTACAGCAAAAACCCCGCAAACAAACCAAAGAGTTTAAATCCTGGAGCTTGACGTTTAGCTATGTTGAGCTATTTTGCAGCATTTTCTGAAGATTAAAAAAAAAAAAAATCAGATTATACTCTTCTAGGTAATTTATATTATTAATAACATATTAAATATCCGAGGTGCTAACAATCTGGAACATTTCAAGTATTTCACTAGAAATAATATAGAGAAAAAGAAAATAATCACATTTTCATTGAATGACAGCTTCTGCAGATCTGGCTGAGGGCAATAGAGGTGGTTTCTGTGACCTACGATGGTCACCCTGAGGAGAAGGGGATCCATCTACGCTGCAGCACATCACCACATTAACTACAGACGTGTCCCTGTGGTTAACAACTGGGTGCAAATCCCAGCTCTCCAGTGCAGCTAGGGCAAAGATCGCACTCTGGTAGTTACACCACACAATTCATTCTTCTACGCCGACATATATTTTGACCTCTCCATGGTATCAAAGCTGGAGAATTGATAAATAGCTGAAGTACCAAAAAACAAATAGCCAACTCAATTGGCAATTAGCAGGGCACAGCAGATCGTATGCTGGCAGCCCAGCAAAATCCTAGTAGTACCTGCACTGAAGCTCCATTACCAGCAACTACTCTGGGATTTCCAAAAGAGCCTGGCTAAGCCAGCAGCTTGGATCGTGCTGACGTACAAGTGCTGGTTGGGCATCTCGCTCCAGCCTTCTGCACGCACTAGTTTTTGGTTAGCATTTAGGTCTTCTTTACTGATGGTACAGAAAGTTGTGGCTGGACACAGGTGACACTGCTCTGCTCTACTGGGTCAGCCGGGGAGAAGTCCCTGCCTTGCTGAAGGCTCAGTGAGCTTCAGGGACTTCATTCTCCCCCTCAAAATCTTTCCTGTCTTCCCTGAACTCCTGCTTACAGGTAACAACTTTCACACGAAAAGAGAAGCCGTATTTTTCAGAACGGTCACATTTGGGCGGTCGAGTGAGGGGTACAGGGGCTGGTTTTCAGAGGAGCTCAGCAAGCTGGTCAGCTAAGTCTGGCGTTGCAGGTGCTCAGCTTAGCTGAGATACACAACACAGTGAAGCACCATGCAAACAACCTCTACATTTTTGCTGATTTATGCCACAGATAGGGGCTGTGGGGGTTTCTCCTCCGGTTCTCCTTTTGTTTCTTGTATTACTGGAAATAAAAAAAAAGTCCAGGTTCCTCTTAATATAATTTACTGGGCAAATGCTGAAACTGGAGGTTTTCTCCTATTCAACCCGGCGCCTCACTGGCTACAAGAAGTAGAAACCTCTTCCTTTTGCAAAAGGAGTGCAAAGACACGTCCCTTAGTAAACTCTGATTTCTGCACCTCTGAAACCAAGGGGAAGCTTTTCCGTCGATCAGAGCAGCATCAGGCCCATTCTCATTTGCAACACTGATTTGCTCTCAAATACAACTAAAAGACAAAAGTGTTAATAAGAACAACTGCTCAGAGATGCTGTCTTTAAAGAAAATATTGATGCTTATACAACTTTGGCAGCCAGCAGATGTCAATCTTAATTTTTTTTCTTCTTATTTTAAATATTTCCCTGGTTAAGTTACTATACATCAGAATATTCTGCTAAGATAGCTGGAGCACTGACAGTTACATGAAACGTATACGATATACTTATCAAACATTTCATCCAACATCATGTAAAGCTCATACATATTTATAGTTTTCATGCAAAATGTTATGCAACAACAATGTTATTTTGTGCTGACGTTGATATTTGAAAATGTTGCATATGTCAGACATTGCTAGACAAAAAAATGTGGACATTTTGAAATAAACGCTACCTCTAAATCTCTAAAACCTACCACATCGCGCTAGGTATTTTGTATAGAGCTGCACATGAGAACTAGCTTTCTACTGCTACACAAGCAACTGCTAGACTAGAAAACTACTGAATAAAAGGAAGGAAGACTATTACAGTACTTGGCGGCTGTTTGGCCATGCCTTTAAGCATATGATTTATCATGTTAGTCTGTGTTTGAGGAGATGATGGTGGTGGCCCAGCCGGTGGCTTAGGTTTGGACGGACGGGCTGCTTGTACATGACGGAGAGAGACGCCAAAAGTAAAGAGACAAATGACTTCATAAACAGTGACAAAAAGATGGAAACTTTGAAAGGAACATAAGCAGAAATGATCAAATACAAATGGAATAAGCTGCTGGGTTTTTGCTTATCAGTACTTGAAATATTACACAGTAATGACACCATTTGACAACACATATTCTAGAAGTCAGCAGATTCGAACATCCTACGGTACTGTGCAATCAGAAAGCTAAAAATTCAATGCAAGTACAAAACTGCACTTCACGCAGCCATGTGAGGAAACTCAAAAAGGTTAATTCAGTTAAAACCCTGGAATTCAGAAAAGGTGAACTAAAAATGATGACTTTTTTTTTTGGCGCCCCAATGCTTAGGTACATTTAGCAATAGAATAATGAGCCACAGGAATTAATTGCTTTGCAAATATCAATTACACATTTTAGAATTAAACGTCACTGTTGGTTAAAGGGAGCTATAAAATATTCTTGTGCAATTTAAACATGTAAAAAAATCTGTCACTTAAAAATGTGTGGTTCCTGATCGTTTCCAGCTCATTTAATTATTTTCAACTTGGAATTCTAGTGGCTTTTATATTCTGGGTTGAATCATATATAAAAACTTGCCAGCTCTATCAAATATGTTACTTGCTATTCCAAATGTTAGAATACTGCAATCAGGACTTGACCCATCTGTCATATAGTTTACAATATCAGCATAGGAAAAATTCAAAGAAAATAGCCTTTCCTTTTACTTATACTTAGCGAATAAATTACATACTGTGAATATATTAACACAATAGTTTCTATTCAATTTAATAACAGTTTTTAGCAGCATTGTGACTATTTTTAATAATGCCATTTGCAAGGAATCTGGCATATTTATCTGGACATTCTATTGCCAAAAGTCCTTGCCATTTCGCTTGCATTTTCCAGTGGGGGGGAAAAAAAAAAAAATCAGTTGGCTTGTGCAAAGTAGATTTCTGATTGCTTTTAATTCTCACAGAATTATAACACTTATCAAAGTATAATAAAGAATATTCGAGTAAACCGTTAAAGAGATGAGTTAGGCTGGTTCCCCTCTCCATACAGAGAGATAAATATACATACGCACATAAACACACATACAATGCGCACATGCGCGCACACGTATTTTTTTTAGTCTTTTAAGCTGTGTAATGATTTAATTCAGACTCTCAGATACAAGCGACTGCTTTCTGGCTTTTCTTGTTTTGTTTTGCTTTGTTTTCTGATAACAGGAGAAGCAAATCTATTTATTCATCTCTGGAGTTATCTCGATCCTTATTCAATGTTTACCAAGAGTGGCTTTGTCCCCAGAAACAAACCTCTCAGCCTCAAGTGACAAAAACAACTGCTTTTTGGGCATTGACCTAATGACTTGCACTCTAACTTAAAATATAAGCAAGAATTCAATTTGCCTACTCACTGATGGCTCCTGAACTCAGCATGTAGATGCAGGAAGAATAGTTTACTGCCCATCACTCTGGAGAGCAGTTTTTGCCAAGCTCCCTGGATGGGAAGGGACCATGGGAAGAGGGGACTGCACATTTCCTCCCACCTCCATCTGGCAACTACATGGTGGCAACCCCTTCCCACCCAGGGTAGTCCAACGAGCTCCAAAGTCAGGAGTTTTGAAGAGAGTGGGCTCCTCCTAGGACTGTCAAAGCCAGGCGAAAAAAATCACATCCCAGAGTTGCCCCTCTCAGCATTGTTACCTTCAAGTATCTTTAAATGTGAGTCCAGACCCTGCATCTCCAACAGCTACCCGTTGAAAAATAGATCTTGGACTTCACGAACGTCCAGGCCCCACAGTGCTGAATGGGCCTGACCTGTGCAAGCGTTTTCTGTCCTAGGGAATAATCATTTAACAGAGGACAAGGAGGGAAAGGCAATAGATGCAGCAGCACCAGGACTTCACAAATAGCTACTGCAGCGCGCACAAAAGAGCTTGGAGGAGGCTCCCGCTGTGCAGTTGTCAGCACAGTGCCCTGGGGTGGCTCTCACTTCTCTGGGAGCCTGCGAGAGATTCCCCCCCAGCGCCTCACCCCTGCTCCTGGTATCTCCCCACTGCCACTGGCTCTTGAAAACAAGCTTCCACAAGGGATTACAGCAGGTTAAGCAACAAACTCAATATGTAATTCTGACCTGGCCCAATCTCCGCAAATATTCAGCTCTTTTGTTCATTTACATTTTTCAGACCCAAACCCAGGGCTTTTGTGAGATGGCTGCAAAATCACCTGGAGCTGAAGGAGAGGAGAGGAAGAACTCTCATCCTTCCTGGGTGCACTGAATACCTTATGAGTCCTCCCCCATACTTTTTTTTTGTTGCCTCTTTATTGCAAGAAAACATAAAAGATTAAGGTTTGGCTACTGAAAAATATTAATGTTCTCTGTAAACATAAATAGAAATGGGGCCGTGACTGCAATGCCCCATAAGGTACTGGAGTTCACACACTTCTCTAGGTCCAGGTCTTGGAAATGGTATGTGACACCCTTTCATGGGGTGTCTTGGCTCCTGCTCGGAGCGAGGGAGATGCGTAAGGCTGCCTGGGTTTTATGGCACTTGCCAGCGATCAGCTGCAGCGTGCGTGGCAGTTTTGTTTCACTTTGGCTTTTCTTTCTTCCCTGCCCTTTTCCTCTCTAATCCCTCGCCACAGTCAGTTTAGCATCAAAAATGCTCTTGTATTTGTTGCTCACATGTGTCAAACGAGTAAGATTTAAACACCTCCATCACTGAAATTAGAGGCATGAGCAGTTTCTTCCTTACTATCAACTCGACAAAGTGCTTTCCCGGACAAAATTCTGCCAAAGGTTTTTATGCTTCTGCAGGATACTTGCAAATAAAATACTTGCAGAAACCTAATTACTTGGCAAATTCTGAGGTTGTGTTTGCAGCAAGTTCAGCCTGCAACGAGTGTAATAGGTGTATTAGAAAATCAGTGCTACCCTTGGTATGTATATTGCATACAATTCATTGTGTACAACTCTTTACGGACTGTAAAATTTTCAAACTATGTATTTCTCACTCAGCATCGTGACTTCTGCTAGATGGGCTACTAACACATTAGCAACAGTGAGAATTACACTTGCCACAGGAGAGTATTATCGACTTCTTGTATTTTTTAAAAGTGTAGCCATTGATTCAATGATTTTTTTTGCAATAATTAAAAATATACGACCTCTGCCAAAGGCTTTGGTATGCAAGTGTGTGTTCATTTGCGAGCCAATCATGAAAATGATAAAAAAGAACTGTTGTCCTCAAGATAACTATAAAGAATAATGAACTTAGCCTGAGGACAAGGTAAACCAGCCTTTTATTATAATCATGAAATTGTGTGTATCTGAAAGGAATTTCCGTGATCATTTTTTCTTTCAAAATAAGATGTGCTGCCTTAAAAGTAAGAAAAATTCATAGAAATGTGGGGTTTTTTTCAACTCAAAAGTGACTCTAATTCAACTCTCAAAACCCAACATACTGAAAAGAGAATTGATCTCCTGACTTTCTGATGATTATTCTGCCTAGTGAGGGATTTTTGTGTATCTGAATTACATCTCATGCCTCAGGCAGCAAGTTGCTCTGCAGTTGGTAAGAGACTTGTGGAAAGATAATGGCACAATGTAGATCTTTGTGATTTCTGAAGCTCTTGTAATAACTTCCATATTGCTATAAACACTGTCTTTGAAAGGGCAGGAGGAAATCTCGAAAGCTGCGTAACGGTTCTTTGTTAACAGTTCAGCAGTACACAAGTACAGGTAGTAGTTATGCCTGACTTAAAGGGCATGATTTGATAATGACTTCAGTCTTCACTCCTGCCTATGAAGACTGATGTTGTCATACATTTTGCGTTCATATTTATTTGGGGAATGTAACTGTATTTTCTTTTTAAGCTTTGTGGTTTACCACAAATGCTGGGAGCGACTGTCCAGCAGTGGCCGGGATGACAAATCACACAGGACCTCTCTGTAACTCAGACCAGGTTAAAGAACAGGCAGCTCAGCCTCTAATCCTTCGGCACACTCGCTAAGAGTTACGGATGTGTGCACAGAGCTTTGCAGGCTGAGATCCAGAAATAGGGAAGGCGAGTGACGTAAAGTGAGCATGGGGGCTGTGACAAGGGCCAGTATGAATGCCTTGAGAAATACCACTGCTTTTTCACAACCTGCTGTATTGCTCTAGTCAAAACCCGACCTCATCTCCACTCGCTTCCTCATCCGAGGACACTTTCCACACCCGCTGGGGTGAGTGCTACGCGCAAGATGCTCCATGGACGGTGCCAGCTGAGGCTGACACAGCCAAAGCCACTGTGCTCAGTCCCTCTCCTGTGGGTGCACCTGGGTCCCCAGCCTGTTACAGGCACCTGAGAGATTTCTGCCTCTGCACAGGCACTGCAGCTGCCCCTTACTGCTCTGTGGGCAGCACTGATCCTTGCACTGACCGGGTTTCAGCTTTGCACCTGCCCTGGCACCACCACTGGGCTTCCCTGCCAGCCTGGCCAAGAGGGATAGATCTGGGGAGAATGCTGCATGCCACTGATGCAGTGTGGTGGTGAGACGCTGTGCTTCCAGAGCCCTGCCTGCCTGCACAGGGGCTGGAGAAGCAAAAACCTGTCATTTTTGGCTAACCCAAGAGTAGCTGGTTTCCTTTGGTGACAGAGCATTAGGACTTTAGAGGGTCCATCCACTCTCCAAGTACTTTCTGCTTGCAGAACGTGCCCCTTTGACGCCCTGGCACCAAGCCACAAGTCAAGAGCTGCCTCCACCCCTGTCTCCTTTACTTCTCACCATTGTGCATCAACTCAGCAGTACTACAAGAAGCCTCTCTTTATAGAGACCAAAGCCAAACTACAAGATGAGAAATACTCAGTCTGAAAACCAAGAAAAAAAAAAAAAGTCCTGTACTAAGCACAATCAGTTGTCAAACAGACAATTACAGCCTTGGCTGGCAGCATCTCTACAGTTGCCTATACCCAACTCCAGCAGTGCAAAGTGGCACTTGTATTCATGGGACCCCTCAATGCCACGTCTCTCCAGCACAGTGCAGCACATTTCACAAATCCCTTGCTTAGAAATGGAGAAGTTATTATTTTCTAAAGGAATGATGGATTCCCAACTTATATAAATAAGCAGACGAACACTTACTAAAAGGTTGCACTTATTAATCTGAGTGTTAGTACTTTTTGTCTGATTAATAATTAAAACAAGTCATTCATCTTTAATTGTTTTAGCATAATCTTCTGTTTAATGTTCTATTTCAAATAAACATTTTTAAAGCAAGGCAAGAGACTACACTTTTCAGGAGAAAGGACATCAAAGGGTGACATTTGCGTGTTTAAGATGGAGTTGTTTTCAGTATCTTATTTTTATCCTTGCTTCTGGCAAAATAAATAAAAACTCAGGCCAAAACCCAGTCACTTTTGACTGCACTTAAGCTGAGGAACCGGTTTCAAGTCAAGTCCTGCTGACCTTGCCTGAAAATTTTTCATTTAAGATAAGGGGAGATTATCTTAATGGAGTGGAGCAGGTCCCTGTATTCTTTCAT
>VWZK01015963.1:400671-625369 GCA_013396935.1 Baryphthengus martii
ATGTTGGTACAGCAGGAAGGCTGAAGTACATGTGGGGAGGATGGTGGTGAGCAGGTTTACTATGTCCAAGGGGAATGAGTCTGCCTTGAGATTGGAAGTTCACCGGACAGCAGCCAGGCACTGCATGTGAGGGTCTGCAGTGTAGATGGTTGCCAGAGAGATCCTTCACCCCTAACTATCAACATAGACACAGGCTGTGCTGCCTTTAGTGGCCAGGCTACACACCGACCTCTGAGCTGAAGCACCAGAGATAATAACCCCACCTAAACCCTCACATTTCAGCTTTAACTATCATCAACTACATATTCTGTGAAAAAACAACAGTTCCTCAAGCTCTTCTGGATGGAAAGGTACATGAATACAGGTAATTTTAACCACTTTCTGTTATTCTGTTGCTTACCCTTTCCAGCAGCGATAGAGTAGCTTTTAGTGCACCTTCTGGACGACCAAATGGAAAGCAGTACCTAGAAAAATCACATCATGTTAACATCAGGCCAGGTACATGTGAACAAGCCCTTCCAGGGCTCTAAAGATGTTTTCCTAAATATGCCCAAGCAATTCTCTAGTTCCTCTGCCCAGAATGAGCAGTCTTTCTACAGGATAATGTTCCAAAAGGGTTTGATGGTGTGGACACTAAGGCAGCAAAAGAGAATATGGGGTAGTAACAAGTTAATAGTTTTAGCGGCTTACTAAATCTGGGTGTCACCTGGTGTCTTCTTGCAAAAACTGAAAAGAAAAGCCCCTCTGGAAAGGACATTTACTTCCAGCTGGAGACTCGGCGATGCACCAGGCTGTAGTAACCGGCTGAACCAGCCACTGTCCCTGGTGAATGGCAGCTCCAAGGGGCTCCCACAGGGACCCCTTGTGTGAACGCACATCACCCGTCTGTGTTTAAACGTGCACAACCTGCCCAGGAGCCAGCTGGGGTGCTGGGGGCAATTCATCCCTTCTCGTGGGGGCAGTACCCATCCTTTCTATACTGTGACATCCCTGTAGAAAGTCCTGCCCGTCTGTATATGAGGGGGAAGGGAAAACCAATGGGTAACAACTGAGCAGAGGGGGGAAAAGAGAACCAAGAGGAAATGGGATTTTTTTTGTTGTTGATAAGCTTTAAGAAAAAATCCACAGCATCACTGTGCCTATGGGAGCAAGATGGTTTGAAATATCCTTTAAAGGCTACATAGTTAAAATCACTCTCCAGGTATAGACATGCTACAGTGGAAGCTCCATTGCCCTGTATAGGTCTAAGCTACTTATGCAAAATTCCCAAATGCATTCAAAACCTGCCCTTGGGCTTTGGGGCTTATAAGAGGGAGTTGGGAGGAAATCAGTCTTCTCGCGTTCAGCCTGGGCTCTCTGCCGTTACCTAAAATGTGTGATCTGATTCTCCAGAAGCAAACGAAGCCGCTCCTTGATCTCTTCAAAACGCTCTTTCTCGTCTACAGTCACAGTTCCTATCCCGTCAGGCCTGGAGGAGAAATACCATGAATGACTCAGACTCCACCTCACCACCCTGGTAACTCTTCCCCACGGCACTCAGCACGCTTCCCTTCTGGAGAGGGACGTCACCAACTATGAGACCTGAGACAGAGGATGTGCCACACTGAGACACGGGTGGTCATGGCACCACTGCCGAGGTGTCAAAAAGAAAGAATCAAGTATCCTCTCTCAAAGGCAAAATCTGGATGTCGACCCTCCCCTCTCCTTTGTTTTTTTCTGTGATAGAGAAGTTGGAAAAGGCAGAATTCCTTTTTAAATGTAGGTATATGACAGGGAGCACAATGCCAGCTCTCACTGCAGGATTTGGCCCATTGCTGACAAGATAGGGACTGAATTTCTGCAGAAAAATTCAGCTGATAATTTAACGCAATTCACAGTATAAAAGAAAAACAAGAACAGAAGTATATACAAACAGAATAAAAAACCCTGCACTTCATAACCACTGAATCACCCCATTACAGTGATTTCTTGAAGGGAACCATCTTCAATATATTCTGACAAAACGTGCATTTTGTATTTGAAAATGCAATGTCATTTCAGTCATTTAATTTTAATTTATAAAAATTAACACGTTGATAAAATTTATCACAGATTTTCTCAGACTATTTACAACACTCTTGTATTTCAGGAGTGCACAGGAGCGCGTTGTGAGACAACCAAGTCCTGCTGCCTTGGAGTATTTCTCATATTTCACAGAGCACAGTGTGCAGGCAAACCCTGCTGAAGCTCTCCCGGGGCTGGATGATGCGGTGGGCCCTGCGCTCTTCCACCCCGTACCTCTGCCGATGCCAACCCATTTGAGAGCCAAAAGTGGCAATCTCTTCCTTTCTCCCCCACACTCGCACAGCAAAACACCTCGTGCGGCAGAATCCCGGGCAAGCGGAGAGAGCGAGTCTAATCCATTCGCCAAAGGAATCGGCCGGGCGGGCGATCGACGGCGCTGCTTCCTCTTGCCGGCGAGCAAAGGCTAGGGATTTGCGTACTCCTGGGCAACTCTGCTGGCACAGGAGCTCTTTAGGTAATGTAAGATGTCTTAAAACTGAACACATGTTCTTACTTAAAGGCCTCCTCCAGTGTTCAAGCTTAAGCTGCATAAATCCGCAGTACTAGACTGGTTTGGCTATACAAAAGACTTGGCAAGGGATTACAAAGCTTCTAATGAACCTCCTGTCAGGGGTTAATTGGTTGGCTTTATTTTCGTCTTAAAGAATCAAAGACCCTAAACTTAAAAAAAAAAATCAACAGCCAACTATAAAAAATTAAAAGCTATAAAAATCGGTACAATCACTTCTCCTTGACCCTGTATTTAGGAAGCTCTTAATATCATAAATATGAACTCTGATATTCCAAGACAGGTGAATAAAACACTAAAATATTTTGGAAGAGGAACTTGCAAACTTTCCATGATATTTAGTGCAAAATTTTAAAGCTAAATACATATTAAATAAAACTTGCAACATGTACACAGATAAAGACTTGAATACCAGGGGACATATTTAAATTTAAACAGCATTTAATCAGAAATCTTTACTTGATTATTTGCCAAATTCAGTTGTGTATTAAGGGAAAATAAAAAAATAAAAAAGAAAAAAAAAGATTTAGGCTGAAACTTGGATAAAATGTCTCAGCTGGGGAACACATTTCATAAACAATTTTGGAAGTATGGATCTGGTCTCATTAGTACCTAATTAGAACTAGTTATTTTGAAGAAATGAGCAAGCCACAAAAAAAACCAAATTAGACACCGAGCAAAAAATTAATGTCTGAACATGCTTAATGTATTTTTATTCCAAAGTTCCATAAAATATTTAATATTCAGAGAGAGATGTTAATGCCTTTTGCGATGCTGTGCACCTCAGAGCGCCTGGTTTGCTCCCTAGCAGAAGAGCAGATAATTCAAGACAGACTGCAATAAATGCCATACATTAAGGGGCAAGGTTGAAGACCTCGTTTGACTTTTGGCACTCGGTTTTCCCCCTGTACCCATAACAGCTCACAGAGTGTCACTAGGTTAATTGTATCAGCATTGACAAACGAGGTAGGAAAAGCCGCCTGCCCTGGCAGTGATTTGCTGATGGGCTGGAAAAGGTCTGAAAGTTATCTTACCCTTTGCTGGGTCAGTAACCTCAACCGGCGAGATTTAATGGCAGGATCTGACAGCTTGGCTTGGGCTGCAGCCCTTTCACACAAACTGTAGTTTCTCACTGGCTCTGCTTTTGCCAGTACTAATTATTTAGCGCTCGCCACATAACGATTCACGTTGGACACCCGAAACGGGCTGATGTGATCGCATTGGCCACGTCCCAGCTGGGCCGCGGCAGCTCTGGAAGCATCGCTTTGAAAACACTGACCTGCATGAAGATGAAGGGTGGACTCTGGAGAGGCAACAAAGGGATGCCAACTCAACCACCAAGGCGTGTGTGGACCACGTACGGAGGCTTAAATCCCTCGTCTTCACCTTTCTTGGGGTCTTTGTGCGCCAAGAGAACATCAAACCTGGAGGCTCCAGCCACCGCTCCCTCCACGCAGGGCCCGCCACGCAGTGTGAATACACACCGCTCTCATGTATCGCGCTACTGCAAACTTGAGACAATCTACAGGTCAGCTGTAGCCATTTTTGGAGCAGCGCGGATGTCTGGAAGGGCCTGCCAAGCGAGAGCCATCACCACGGCAAGGACTCCCTTTCTCACCCAGCTGTGGACTATATTGCATCTGACATGATGAGCATCTCTTGAATCTACCTTTCAAATTTTCGGCAAACCATTTTCTCACTGTCCTTCACAAAGTTGACATTTTCGGCAGCATGATAGGAAAGATGTCATGTCGGCTGTTTTTCAAGTTGTTGTCATAGTGGTTAGCACCAGTTCTGTCATCTTTGCTTTCCTCACAATCCCCCATCTTGAGCCATGTCACAAATAATAATACTTCCAATGTTTTTGTCAAATTTCAAATACTATAACCCAGCTGCGCATCTTCAGATTTACTAGTTATGTTAATCTTTGTTGCTCATCTTCCCAGAAGCTGAAGCATTAGGAACTCATTAATTAGTGACAAATGCAGGATATACATAGAACTGGAAAAACACTACCCAAAGCCTTGCACTTATTAGCTTGATAATTTTGAAACCTAATTAAATATTCAAGTCAAATACACTTTGAAAATGTAATCTTTTTGAGGGAATATATTTATTTTCCCCTTTGCAAGAACACAAAGGGTATATAGCTCAGCATTGCTATAATTTAAGATTCACTTCTGTGCTCTAGACAATTCCAGTACATGGCTGATGGGGCTGAAAAAAGTCCCCAGAAGAAGCTCAAGTCGCACCCGCTCATTCTGACGTGTACTCGCAATTTTGTTTTCAGCAAAGGTCTCCAGCTCAACTTTGATATTTGCTCTTTGATCTCACGGACAGAAGCAGACTCCTCCAGCGAGCAGCACTGCTGCAGCAAGGCTGGCTAAAATGCAGCTGGAGGAACTGGGTGTTCTCACAGGCAATCACTAGCACGCTGAAGCAGCGATGGGGAAGGAGAGAGGAGAAAAAAGGTGAAAAAACAGTTCCGTGTGGACACGGTATAGACAGGTGCACAAGGGACAAAATGGGTTTGAGTCTATGAATTTGGATCAACAGACAACATAAACATCTCCATGTGTGCGGAGGTACAATTTAATCCGATTCTCTGCAGCTCCTGCTCATGGACACTTGAGGTGTACGGCAGAAGTTGTGGGCAGAGAGGGAAGCAGAAGGGCAAAAAAGGCAAGAAAAATAAATAAGGAAAATTTTAATTATAAGTAAACAAGTTTCAGATCGCTCCTTCTGCTGCAGATTCACTATGTTGGCTCTAAACTAGTAAATTACCACTGTAAATATTTCATGTGGAAAGTTTTAAATGCCACTTTCCTAATCCCCCCTTGTTTTTAAGTTTTAAGCCACAAAAACAACATCAACAAAGCAGGTGGTGAAATAAAAAAAAACAAAGGGTTGCAATTCAAACAGCAAAAATTATAGTCCTTGTTTAGCTTAGATGATTTGTGCAAATTCCAGAGTTAATTATAAATTATAATTAGGACCTGTGATCCTAAGGCCATTGCTTTATTCTACAAGCTCCGCCTCCCCCCATGCCCTTTTCTAATTATACCCAATGCCCCCAGGGCTAGTTATGCTGCTAAAACAAATATATCAAAATGATCTTTTAACAAAGACTAATATATGAAGCAATAGCATGCATTTGTTTGCAATTATAAATATACAGTAGAGCTCCAGTGGGTTAATCTCTTTGACATAAGCCTGTATGAAATACCATGGCGGCTTATAAATGAAAAGACATATCATCTTTTACACCTTTTATGTTTAACTTGTCTACACTTTTTTTTTTACTGGGGAAAATATTGCTTACACGTAGCAAACAGATCTTTGCACGCACTGTGAGCCCTGGCATACAGAGCCAAGGGAAAAAAAACAATGTCAAAAACTGATGCAAATAATTTGATTTTTTAAGTAACAACTCAAATATAAAACACGTGCTGCCTTCAGCTCCCTTGCTGGTTGCCAGGTGCAGCACATATGAGCTATACAGTAAACATCGATGATTAGTGCCTTGGACGGCATGTGTCAGGATAGGCTTTCAAAGGATCCCTCGCAGGAAGACTTGCCTGCGTGAAGTCCCACCAGTTGCACGGGGACCGGCTCTGGGGAGGTGGGCAGGTCCACAGCTGCCCACCTGCTGCCTCCTACATCTCCCTCAGCAAATCTGACCTGAAAGAGCCCACCTGTTTAGACCCCTTGAAAAAAAGCTTATTCAGCAAACATCGATTTTCTCCGATTCCCCTTTCTTCGGGGAATTCACACCGTGTGTGAAATGCCGGTTGAAAGCCCTTTGTTCAGCCCTCCACCCGCTCTCTTGGGCGCTGCCCCAGCCACCCGCTCGAGATGCTGCAGAGCATGGGAGCCATTTCGTCTTCCCAACTCCTGCCTTCGTTCAGCGTGGGCTCCCCTCCACGCCGCAGCACTGAGCCAAGTCACGGCTCATCGCTCCTCATGTGCGATCCGCACCCCTGACGTACCGCGCCTGAACCGGATGGTTTCTGAGCTCTGCCATCCTACACCCATTGTAATGAATCACGTCAGCCAGCCACACGGGGCTGGTTATCTGCTGGTGGCTGGCAACCCACCACCCTTTAGCACAGACGCCGGATCCTATCCGACAGACAGCCATAACGCACGCCGCGTCACCGCGGACTTATCACAGGGCTGGTTGGGACACGGAGCCAGCACCTAACGAAAGGTTACGGCATTACCACCTGACAGATTTTACGCTGCCTTACAGCAGCCAGGGCTATGCATTTGAACAAGAGGTGGAAACTAAAGTACTAGGGAAGCATTCGAAGGTACTGTGAGAAAGCATTCACGTATCTAAGATTTCTTTCTTTTAGGGGACAAAAATCATCCTGTTTTCTTTTTTTAACTAGCTGTATGGAAATCTTGCCTTTATGCAAAACAGTCAGATATGGATTAGAATACGATGGAAAATATGACAATTAGGTTACGCAGATAAACACAGAAAGAGTCTTTTTTGTTGTTGTTTTAAAGTTTAAAAGTAAAGTTGTTTTATGTCTAAATTCAAAAAGGGCACATACAAAAAAAACAAGGTCACTGTTGAAAGGAACTCCTGCTCAAGGTTTAGGTGCTAACTTTGGGTCTGGGAAAGCTGAACTCAACTTTCTGCTCCATGATGCTTCTCCTGTGCACAGACAGGGAAGCAGCTAGGCTCCTCAATCTCCATCACTTCTCTGCATGCCAAGTGACATCGGCAGCCTTGTCCTACCCCTCCAATGTGAGGGACAATGACAAACATGGAAACAGAAGGCAGGGAAAGACCTGAGCAATCATGTGAAACCTTTCATAATTTTACCCCAAATCATGATTTCCTCTTAAAACCCTTCTAGCTTCTTGCCCTTATTATTTTTTGGAGGACTATCGATAATGGAACGTGACGGCCTCAATATGATGGCAGTGGTACCAAATGCACACGGACATCAACAAACACCCGGCGCGTGTTCTCGGATGCCTGAAGAGCACTATGCCTTTCTTACCTGTCTCATAGGCAAATACATCAGAAATCACAACAGCTTTCATAATGGCAAGAATTTACAAAAGGCATGCAGTGATAGGTGGTGAACAAAATCCTGTTATCAACTCACAGGTGATGAAAATAGCAAAAAAGCCTCGACTTCCTCAGTCTTAGCGAAGAGCCAGTACCCGGGTAGAAGAAAACCATGCGGATATTCAGCAGTCTTGGGCTGGTCCCTGCCTTCCTGACAGCCTGCACATTACATATTCACATATCTGCAGGAGGTGAAACTTAGGACAAGGAATTTACATTTAACTCCATTTTTACTCGGAAAAGGATGAACTTAACAGAAAAATTAAGGGGACTGTCACACAAATAGCAGTGATTTACGGCATTCGGAGAGATGAGGTCAGGCCTGAATAAGCTACACGAGGCCAAAGGAGAGGAGAAGACCAAATTCTGACACATAAAGCAACAGGGCTATAAAATGTCCCCCAGATCCCGTTTTGACCATTGCACCTGCTGTGGCCACAGGGTCAGCTCCAAGCTGGAGGTGCATTTCCACCAGCAGCCGTCCCACTCCTGTCCTGGCTGCGGTGCAGTGGCCGTGCCACTGAGGCGGGAGCCGGACAGGCGAGGAGGCATCGTCCCCGCGCTGACGCCTGTCATCCTGTCAGCCTTGACCTTCAGGCTGTCCTCGGCATCCGCACCACAGCCTGCCTGCACTTCCCCGCTGACTGCGAGCGACTGTTGTCTCGCTGCCTGACCTTACGCAAACACGATACAAACAGACAGCCCACCTCAGCTCCATCACTGTCTGCTGCTAATACAGGAGATTGATAGCCACATGAAATTATCTCCCTGTTCGACCTTCATTACTGGGTGGCATATTCTGACTGACAGCCAACCTCATTCTGGGGAAAGCTAAACCACCCGCTTGTGGTTTTTTTTACTCTCTAAAGTGAAGGAACTTCCTTTTGTAAGGAAAAGCAACACTTTCTCAGTTTTGACAGAAAAAGAAGCCTTTGTTAAACAGAACAAATGTCTTGTAACTTGAATCCTTCCCAGACCACCATGCATACCAACAACAGCACAATGCACGGCTGCTCCAAGATGCCCCATCAGATGCTGTGCTGTGTCCTGGGGCAGGCGTTCTCCCGCCTCAACAAGTTTTACATGGAAAGTTTGCAACTCTGCCACGTGCTATAGGTTTCTTGGCGAGATCATGGCCAGCCCTAAGGCAACAAGCAACACATGGATGCAGCAGGTGAGCAGAGGGGACATAGCTAAAGCAAACCCGGCTTTTACACTCATCACAACTGCCAGTAAGGACTGCAGGAGGAAATACTGGCTTTTCGTCCCTCTCTGCGAGCCACCTCGCAATTGCACGATGCATGTGGCCTAAACAGCTTTCTGAAATGAAAACATGACTCTTCTGCTCAGATATTCAGATTTCTGATAGTAGACACAAAAGATCGGGAGTTGAGATTTCTCTCAGACCCCTTGAGGTCCTTTTTTGTGACCTCCCAATAGCAGAAGCCAGAAATCATACCCCACAGCCTTCACACCAAACTCCTGAGCATTACGTGGAGCCTGCCCTTGGTGAGAAAGCGCAATGCCGCAGCCTCCAGCTCCCGCGCAAAGCCTCCCAGAATCCCCAGGCAACAGAGAGATGGCAGCATCCAAGAAGGAATATGAACCTTCAGCCTTGTGATGTGAAGTCAGCCATCAGCTTAAGATGGCTAAGTCACAGCAAAACATCTCGTTCCTCTCCTGGATTATGCTAAATGAGCTACTCGAATAGCCTGTCCGCGGCTGAGCTGCCCCTTTGGCAGTGCCCAGCAGTCTCCCAGCAAGGCTCAGCAACCACACGCAGTCCTGGGCAGCTGAACAGGAACAAGACTGGGGTCTACTCACCACAGGTTTTAAAGAAAAACATTTTTCCTGAGCCCATAACTCTTCAGCCCTATGGCGAGGGACTGGCAGGGTGTTGCTTTGGCCAGTACTGCCAGGTACCTTCTGCCACTGACCCTGATGAAAGGAGGCTCCAGCTCAGGCTGTGCTGGGCCTTGTGAAGAGGTACATGGAATAGCCATGACTGGCATCCAACTTCCTCTCTGTTAGGGGCCAAACAGCCTTTGAATCAGGTCCTGTTGCCACAGCAACCTCCTGCCAGGATGAGCCCTGCCTATGGAAAAGGGGCAGTGGGAGCAGCCAGTTTCATCTGTCCAGTCCGACCCTCCAATATGCCGTGTGACCCATATCCTAAACACATGCCTAAAAAACTCAAGGCCCTGACCCCGCAATGGGGCTTGGGTGCCCAAATGCCATCCAACTCCCAGGAGAGTGTCAGACCCGAATGCCGGTGCCACAGCAGGTCTCCCGGTGCCGCAGGGAGACAAACTGCCCAGTGTGCTCAGTGACCGAGGAGCCTGTTGCCCTCTACAACACACTTCTGTGCACTGCGCGCTTTCGCTTACCTTTTCGGCTCTGGATTCGGCTGGGGTTTGGAATCTTTCCTTTTTTTGGACTCCTTTTTGGAATCCTTTTTTGTCTCCACTTCAGCGGCAGGGGCTGCTTTGCCCCCCTCGCCTTCTGCACTTGGCTGTGACCCACCAAGTAATTCTGCCATGAGTTGGCTTTGGGGAGTGATTGAAACATGGGGGGCAAGGTCAGCAGCAAAAGTGAAAGAAACAAGAAGAAAGCATGAAAAAACTCAAAATAAAACAAAACAAAGCTAAACTGAAATGAAACAACTGAAATCAAATAACAATTGGCAAAGAAGGTACGAACAAGCAAAAGAAAGTCAGAACTAAAAAAGAAACTAAGGCAGCAAAAACTCAGTTTCCATGACAAGATGTATGAAAGTAACTGCAAAAGCAAGTGGCAGCCTTGCAATGTGAAACCTGGGCAATGTGTGTTGTAATTCAGGACGGTATTTATCAGAGGGTTTCTGAAAACACGTAATTATTTTATAACATTCCTTTCTTCAGCAGCATATGCAGAATCAAGAGCAATATCTCAACATATATAATGCAACTTAACAGAAAAAAAGCAGAAAAAGAAGCCACAATAGATGCTACAGCTGTCAACAAAATAAATAGAAAAGGCAAAAGCACAGCTCTGGTTCCTCCCATCACAGGTTTGCCACATTTGAGAGGAAGGAATGGGCTACTTGTGAAACTGAAATTGCTTTGCCACAACAGCTAGAGAAAATTTTCAGTTATATCTAAGTAATTTCCAAACTGACGTCACACGGACTTTATATGAGACATGGGTGCACGAGGGCTTAAAGTCCTTCTGAACACTGAAGTTTGATACTGCTGAAAATGTCACCGCTGCAACATGTCAGATCCTCTTGTGCAGCAATTAAATCAGCAGAGTATATTGCTTACTTCTATTTATTCAACCCATGACAGCCACAGGTACTTCAACTCTACCTTGTCCAGAACTGCATCTAGCAGGTGCCTGGGTAAGAAAGTTAAACCCCCTCTTTCCTGGATCCTCTACGTGCATTTTTCTTGCTTACATTAAGCAAGCAACGAAACAAACAAACAAACAGACTACGCCACTAGAAGCGCTGCTGCCAAACATCCACTGTGAAAACAAATTGGGGACTGCTGTTCATTATCCAAGGAAACCTATATTTCACAAAGTCATCCCTTGCTGGCAGGGAGCTGCTAGCCAAAAATAATTCCTTACCTGTTGCCATGAACATGTGATGCACAAAAGGCAAAGCTGTAGTGAAGTAAGGTGGGGTCAATCATAGCTCCGTTTTCTGCGCGCTCTAGCAAATCTCTGAGGTAGCAGAGATGTCTGTGACAGCCTCTCACTCCATTACGTGCACAATACTCATCTAGCACAAAGACCTGGCCAGGACTAAACCAGCCCTGTTTAGAAATAAAGAGACTTGATTTTAAATATAAGTTATTAATTGCAAAGGCTATCAGCTTTGGAGGTGTAGTGGTCAACTGTTCTAATAAAAGAAAGACAAACCTAAGGCTACATCAAGGAAAAAGGAGAGAGAGGTCACTTCTTAAACAATACAGTCAGTATATCATCACCCATACACAGTATATGCTCAGTGCAACTGTTAACAAAAACATATTATGCTACCGTTAAAGGAAAACGTCATTTAAAATGCTGGAAAGTTAGGCCGGTTCGTGTCAGTACCTAGCAAAAGAGAAAAAAAAAACCAAACCAAAAAAAAAAAAAAGGACTTACACCTTTAAGAGATGACAAAGGTTTGGTTATTTAAACAGCATGAAACAGTAATCTCATTTTGGGGATGGGACTGTATATTTGGCCGGAGCAAGAAGACTGATCTAGGGGTGAGCACAGAGGATTACAGAGAATAATGACTTCTTTTGCATCTGGCAGGTGGGAACGTCCTGTAGAAGGAGGAAGGCAGCTCTGGAGTATCAGAAAGTGACGTTTTCCATTGTCCTTATTGTGTACTGCTGGTGACGCACTCTGCCATCGCTCACCTCCTCGGCATTGAAGCAAAGGGAAGCTCTGCTCACGAGCAGGGTTTCTTTATATATCCAGAAACCTCGGACTATTTCTGTCTGACAGTCCTGAGGGCCTGGTGACACACAGCTTGCGGTGCAACGTCCGGGCTCCCAAAGAGGACACCTTTTCCCATGAGGGGACGGCTCCAGTGAACGTCCTGGGACAGCTGAAGCAGAGCACACTTCTGCCTTCGGGAAAGGCGCTCGTGAGAACAAGAATATTCTTGTAGATTGCTTTTCAAAATGCTGCAAAACCATCAATATTTACATGGAAATTTGGGTGCTAAACAATTGCTAAGACGCAGCTCTGGAATGCATCAAGCTGCAAAATCTTTCATCGTTTAATTGAAAAGTTCCTGCAGCGGGCGGGAGAGTAGTTGAGGCAGAGCACTGCCCCTATAGGCAACTTCTTTGCCACCCCATCTGTTACCCCAAATGCTACATCTTAGAAACAACACTGCTGTGAAAGATTAAAATATATTTTCTACCACTCAGATGACACCAAATCTTTTCTAGATGCCAAAATAGCTGCTTTGAAAAGAGTTGAAGAAATATCAATTAAGAGCTCGAAGACATAGAGAAGGATTTGCTCATCCTTATTGGGCCAACTCCAAAACAGATTGAGAAAAGAATTAAAATAATGAGGGGAAAATGATAGATATAGGGAGTAGCTACAGTGCTGGGATCACTAGAAGTGCACATTTCAAAATGAAGATACAGAACAATGCAGATGGGACGGCACTCTGGAAGGCTATTTTTTGGGAGGGGTATATTTTCCTCCACTGCTTTTAATGGTATCTTTCTTTGTTTTTTGGATGGTGGTATTATGCGTAATTCTGGATTTCTTTACATTGCCTGTTTGTTACATCCTTGGACGGTCTCTTCACCTTGCCTCTCTTCACACAAGTCCTTGGCGATCAGGAATGATAAAAATAGAGAAATGCCGCGACTGCTCTGTGACAGGGAGATTTGTGCATTCGGTTACTGCGGTAGAAATGCAGTTGAGATTGTTATATCTACCTAAGACACACAAAGGATTCAGTCCTCTCTATGGGGTGAAATCTCATCCCTACTGACATCAGCAAGAAGGCTGGCACTAATTTCACTGGAGGCAAGTATCAAGACCCAATACTTCAGCCGAGGAGGCTGAACCCAATGATTCAAAGCATACCCCACACTACACCCCTGCACCGGGGTCTAAGAAGTGCTGGTCCTCAGGTGGACAGAAAGGATGGGGGCAAACACTGAGGGTTGCTGCCATGGCTCAATGAGGGGAAGTGCAAGCAGAAGCTCAGAGGTTCAGTGATGAGCCTCATACCCCATCAGAACACAGGCAAGCAGATCATGGGTGGAGAGATCCAGAAACCAGGAGAACCAGGTGGTCTTCTTTTGCATGCCAGAGGTAGGAAATAAAAATTCTGCTACTGAATGGGGCTCCAAAGGAGCAGTAAATGCTGGTCCCCACAGCCCCAGAAAAAAAAATAAAAATCTAAGGTTTGATGAAAGGTGGTGTTCAGACAAATCCCCCACATCTTCAGGCAGATCTTGGCTCCTGATTAAGATTTGCCTGGCACAACCAGCTGACAACCAGCCAGTCTGGCAAACGAAGCTGACAGTGATGACACACTGGGTGTCTCTCCCCAGTGCAGCTAGGTGTAGCTCAGTGTGGTCTCCCAGATGGTCTTCTGTGGCATGAGGAAGCCTGGAGGGGACAATGGAGGAAGGCCCCAGAGTACAGGGAGCTCAACTGTGTCAGCCGAACTGCACCAAGAAGGAAACATGTGCCCCAAGAACCAGCAGGGAATGCAATGGGAGCTTTGGAGCTGGGTAAAGCAAGGTTTGGCCAGGGTTGATGAAACTCTGGCAATTTTTCTAATGGCAAATACAGCTTTTGTGAAAAACGGATTTTTTGAGAGAAAATTTGCACTTTTCAGTAGCTGAATTTTCTAATTTGCCATAGGAAAACCGAAAGAACTTCATTTTGGTGGCCTGCTTTATGGACCTTTTAACCTGATTCCTCCACATCATCTCAGCTAGGCTGGGCATTCTAGAAGGTCACCTTTCCTCGGTACATGCCATGCTGTATTACGCGAGTCCCACGAATGCTGACACATCATGGGAAACACAGTTCCAGCTGGGACCCAGCAGCATGAGCCGAATGTCAACAGTGGGTTGGGAAAAGTCTTGGGAAGAGTTGAAAGGCTGTCTCTGAAACAACATACGTGTCCAAGCGAAAGGAATGAAGACCCACCAGTGGGGGTGTGTCCATACTAAGCTAGAAGAGCTACATACCCTTCCCAAAAGTCCAGGATGGGATTGTGCTACCAGTTTGTGGATGATGGGCAAGAGCCCTCAGCAAGCTCTGCAGACAACGCTCTTCCCCTTCCCCAGCACGGTGCTCTCTGCCAGCAAACATCACTTCTGCCGTAGCCGAGATTAGTCAGCCAGCCTGTTTGTTTTCATAGGGATGCCTGGCTCAGCCAGCGAGTGGGCTCACAATAACGTTGTTTAAACCGGTTCCACAGAAAGGAGGCAACGCTGAGTTATCCTCTGTGTCAGGGTAAGCCACTGAATCTGCTAAGTCTTCCCTGGCATCTTCATGTCCGCGATGGAAAATGAGAAGAGGTGTGATCTTCCCTGGCATCTTCATGTCCACGATGGAAAATGAGAAGAGGTGTGATGAGGCAAAACTCTGCAGGACCTTGCGTGGGAATGTCCTGTAAGGAGAATAACAACCGCCCAGCGGCACACAGAGTGGACAGAACAGGCTTACCACGGGCTCACAGCTCCTCCAGGCAAGCCAGTGCAGTGGTATCACCAACGTCCCACAGACATATCAAGAGCAATGGAGCTCTTTGCAGTTGAACTTAAATTGTGAGGTCAGTCTGGTTTTTTTTTATGCCATAATCAGGACAAAATCATATTAAAATAAGCAAAGAAGCATGCGAAATCCAAGTGTAGGTGAAGACAGCCCATTATTCTCTTCTTTATAACACTCTGCAATGGGTGATCTGAGAGAAGATGGTTAATTGGTGATGCTGTGCTCCGATGAGGCACAAGTCTTGGTGCTGAGAGGAGCTCCACCACTCCAGTAGCTTCTAGAAAGGGCCTAAACACCTCAGTAACAAGCAGAAGAGTGGCTGGTGGGTTTCTTGAAGAGAAACATTGTTAATCATTTTCAGCGATAGCCTTGCACCTCTCCATGAATTTAATTAACGGCCACAGCTCTCTCACCAGGCCCGAAACTGCACAGAGACAAACCAGCTGCAAGCCAACCTGTCAGACATGCATGGATGGGGATGGTCTTCCTAGGATCAGCCATGCGTGGGGAGCAGAAGCTGCATGCCAAATTCACTGCCTGCCGGAGCAAAAACCTTGATGGAACCGGTGAGAAACCTGCTGCAGGTCTGACAATGCTCCCACCAAGCCTACTTGTACCGCTCGGGTATCTGCGAGTAAAGTGCACGCTGCAGCCTTCCCCCACCCCATCCTTACCTCTGGGGATGTCCACAACTGTTCCTCCTAGTCCTGACTCTCATCAAAAAGGTGGCAACTTATTATTTCTAATGGCATTTACTGGACCTTAGCCTTTCTGAGATCAGTCCTTACATGCAGTGCAAGGAGCAGAGCAGGTGAGAGGAGCACCATGGTGGAGGGGGATGTGGAGGACAGGATTTGAGAAATGTTATTTCACTGCCAACTGCTCCCAGGTTGCTGCTTTTAACAGCAAGCCACTAAAGAGCTCCAGTTCCAGGGACTGCACAACTGGCAAAAAATGAAGGGTATCGGCATGGAGTAGTCTTGCTGAAGAAGCCCGTGATGACACCCCAATATGGAGGTTTCTGTGCAAGACTAGGAAGGCAGCAGGTCAGGAGCTCTCCTGTGCCATGTTCAGGACAGGGCCTCCATTTCAGTCCTCTCTAGAAAGTCTACGTCCTATTGTTTTCTCAAAAACTAAGAGCCTCTTTATCCTCCTCACTGCGAAAAATTAATTGTTCAAGTTGTATTGTTAAAGGTCATTTAAACCTTCAGAAGTACCTCAGAGGCCCCAAGCACTGTACTCCAGCTGTCCTGGAACATCTCAGTGCCCCTGTAGAACATGTTACACAGCAGTGGGGTGATCAGAATAATTGGGATAGGCATAATAACTACCTGAGAACCGACAGACTGCAGCACCACTGCATTTATCCATCTAGTCCCATCTGTCACCTGCTTGGGATCCCTGCTCATGTGGAGACACAAAGCTAGGCTACAGTTATTTCTGGTGGGACTCCATTGACATGGGAGGTGCTACCAGACCATCATCTTTCCCCAGTTCTTCCATCCAGAAGACTCTGGAAGGCAGTGTGGGAGGCTGCAAAACACTGCTCTCTACTTCACATCCCCACACTGGAGTGTGTCTTTGCAGGAAGAAACATTTTAAGCATTGCAAACAGAAACAATAAAGACAGTGCAACTGGAGAAGAACAGCAGTCAGTTCACTGCAGGTAGCCTCTCAAAAAAAAACAAACATCTCTGGGCCAAATTCAAACCTGGTGTAAACAGAAGTCAATCTTCCAGCAACAGGGGGATTAGCCCCTACTCGCACTAGCTTTGACTTTGCTGCTTGATGTTTATATCACTAGAGACCAAAGAATATACTTGCCAGACAAGAATAGGAATCATTAAGTCTGTGGTCCAAAGTGAGGCGCTGAACCATCTCAAAGAGTGAAGCGTGGTCAAAGTTACAGGGATTGGAAGAGATAAATTCATCCATGCCATGCTTTTGAGCTCTATCTGCATCTGTTCATTTATACATATAGAGAAAGACACCATTTAGAGAGATATAAGACATTTTAGTTGACAAATACAACAGAAAAAAATATACAGTATGAAGCATGAAAGCGAAGTATCTCCTCTTCCCTAGATTGCCATTAACTTTTCTCTTTGCAAGCTATACAGTACACTTTTCACCTCCCATTGTCAACTTGCATCAGTAATGGACTATCTTATTGCATTTAGGCAAAAGATTTTAGAATTAACATCTTGTCAACTGCTCATTATAGTGCATTTATCCTGTACTTAAAACCGGAACGCAAACCCAAGAACTTACTCTGTAGCTTACAATATACTATGAGTTAGCAGAATTTTGGCTCCAATAAGTAAATTAGTTCCTATTTAGATAGTTGCAGTTAGTTATAATAGATTCTGCCATTCTAATGAAGTTACAGCTGTAGCATTTTTCTCTACATTCACTAAGCTTTCTAGGTATCAGACCAGTTACGTTATTCTTTATCCAAATGCCAATGTTTGTCTCCCCACGGCAATTTTTTTCCTAATGGCAACTTTAAATGCTACCTCACCGAAATAAAAAGATGCTCTTTTAAGCATCGCTAAGAAGTTAAATTGATATGTAGTTTGTTGTCACTGAGGCAGTAACCCGATAGTGTGGCAGAGCTGCCAGTCATCCCGACGGAGGAACTGAATTTCCTCTGCCTGGATTACGAGCTGCCATTTTTTGGTGAATTAACAGCCTCAACATATTCACACTTCTCCGCTTTGGGTGACGTTTACGGGCACTAACTCCTAGGGGCTAATTAATTAATCTCAACATGGTTAACTAAAAATACACCGAATTCAGCAGTTGAAATGAAGCCGCCGAGCCGGCCTGGGTGCGGCCAGCCGGGACCCCGCTGGGAGCACGCTTTGTTCTACCAGCGGCCGGGGAATTAAAGGACATCTTTCACTCGGTTTTGTCCGTGCTCAGCTTCCTACTATATGGGTTCTTGCCAAATCCTTGACAAAGAAAACAGGATTTAAATCCTTCCCCTGTTTATAGCCTCCTAGGGGAACTGGGTGGCCTTGAAACAATGTGGCTGAAACGACACAAAAATGCAGTTTTCCGCAATAGTACTATATAGTAACTGGTTTTGTTTTAAAACAAAATCCCTCTTTACCAGAAAAAAAAAAAAATCTTTAATTAAAAATAAAAATAAAGAGAGCTTTAAATGATGAGATAGTGTTCTTTGATATATGCTTTACTATTTAATATTAAGCTGTGAAGGGTTATGTCTTCCTAAATACCTTGCTCACGTCTGTCTCTCAGATATTACTGATTGTTGGAAGCAATTTTTACATTTTCTGTATAGTCTGTCGTTAGCTATATACAAACTATATAAATAACATCACCCACTGGAAAGAAATCAGACAAATTAAAACATGTAACATTTCAATTAGCTGCTAGCAATACTTAATTCAGCAGTAGCTGGCAATTTTCCTCATTAAAACCCTGCTGAATAAACACTGATTATTTTCCTATAGCTGGTTAATTTTTAGGGTCCAATCCTCTGTTTTGTTCCATGTGCTGGGTCCTGCTGCCTCCTCCCTCTCTGGTCCCAAATGCCCCCTCCACCTCCACTGGCTCTGTGCGTTCAGCACAGGGACAGGAGAAGTCATCAATGGTGCCGAGCGACGTGGCAGCACGAGGGCTGGCTCAGGGCATGGGGACAACCTCCCCGACAAGCTCATCACCTCCACGGCACCTCTCCAGCATCCTGGGGCAGGGGATGTGAAGCCCACCCAGCCCTGGGGCTCACGGCACGGGCCGGCTCCTTCCTGTTTTGACAGCTTTCTGACCCATCATCTCTGTCCCTTTGGGCCGAGATCAATTTGATTGCGCTAACTCCTGAAGAGTTTGTCTATGCTGTTTTTGATTCCATCCCTAGTGTCCGCAAAATGTTTTCACAGATATTATCAGACTATTTTTGATGGCTTGCTGCTCTGCCCGGCTCCTCGGAGTTGACTGCAAGCTGACAAATTGGCTGGAGGCCTTCATTTGCCAGCTTCGCTCAGAGATTTTATTATTTTTCAATTAGGAGCCCTGATACACTGTCAATCCTCCTGCTCAGCCAACGAGGCTCTGAGAGCTGAGTAAATCAGCTGGAAATTTGAAGAGTCCTCTAGCCCTTTAGCTGGTGAACTTTTTTGAGCATATGTGCTAGCAAGCATGTTTGAAATGACTAATTTTTACTTCAGACTAAAATGCTTTTCCCCACTTTATGTTTTCTGAGCAAGGTGGGCGCAGTTGGTGTGATCTGACTAAAGCTCTGCTGGCTTCCATGGAGCTGAAGGTCTGTCCTGAGCTTTTTAGGATCTCCCTGCCTAAGGCAGGGGACAGACAGTTCCCTGCCGAGCATGAGAACAGGCAGAGTGATTAAATGGCCTTCGTAACTGTCTATAATCGGGTCAATTTTACTTTCATTCATCACTTCGAAGTCACACCTTACTGAGCCTGGTGCCTGCTCAAAAGCCTGTTGCACCAAATCTCCCCACCTCAGAACAAATACCTGAAAAAAGAGAGGCATCAGACATGGCAATGCAGGAGCTCAAGCGACCAGAAAAGTATGAGCTGCATGACTTCTGGTCAGTCGGAGGTTTAAAATGAGGTTTTCTGCCATGGGAAGGAAGAAGAGCAGCCACAGCTGTCCCTGTAGCAGGCCCAGTGCCTCAGCTCTTAAATTGATTACCTGCTCTGGGCTAGATGCTTAAAATTTTTAAGAATAACTACGAGCAGGTTAAAAAGGACAATCCTACACTAAACTCGCTTTCCCTCAAATAAAAAATAAACACCCCTTGCAACCTGCAATTTAGCTTTGCATTTTGATTTTTCCAATGGACTCACTTTTAAAATGGAATTTAGGAATCAAATTATACTGAAAGTATTAAACTTCCGAGGCAATATAAAAATAAAAGGATAACTCTAGATATATTATTACTCTGCTCCAGACAGTTGATTTGTGATTTAAAGTACTACCAACATCTGCACATGAACTACATTTCATGTACCCTCTTTCAAAATGGCTTGTACAGTTTAAATCAGATTTAAAACAAAGTACAAAATGAGAATGGCCAATATTCACACTCAAACTGTACAGCTAATTTGCAAGTACTTTAAATTAGTTGTTTCAGTCAAATACGGTTGCTTTTTTGACCCTGCTCTGTTATTCCAGCTAAAAAGAAAGGAGAAACCAAAGAAAGAAAGTTATATGATGCTCCAGTAATTTACAATCCCTGCCCAAGGTGCTGTGCCAAGCTCGCTGGTGCTTCTTTGTTCGGGGCCCCAACCAAAATGCTGCTGCAGGCCCACAAAAGTTATCTTACATATTTAGACAAGCTGCACACAACTGCAGCTGAAAGGTGTTCGATGGTGGTCTCGGGTGGGAGGCTGCCAGAGGGAAATGGGCAGCACAGACTCCACAAACCTTTCTTCTGGAAAGCTGCAGACTCTGGCCTTTTATGTTACACTTGGTCACCTACATTGCAGTCTTTTTTTTAATACTACCAGCTTTTAATTTTCTTCATTTTTATCCAGTTTGCATTTTATACTGGCTCTATTAACTAGCCCCCTGTCACACATGCACTCCCTACAAGTATTTGAAATCTTAAAAATCTGTCAGTGTCAGGAACACAAAGATTTCAACAACAACAAGAAAACCAAAGGACTGTCCCACCATTTGGTCCTCTGAGGGCTGTATTTCTCTTTATCTACATGTTATTTTAAAAGGAAGAGACAAAACAGTCAAATCTTTCATTCTTTTTTTTTTTAAATGTTATTTCCCTGCCTTCTGCATTTCTTTTGCTCCAGCAACAATTTTGGCAGATTTTGCTCTGATAGAGGTGAAGTTAATAGCGGGGGACAAGCTCCATAAAAGAATTCTTGTTATAAAAGGCTTTAGGTAGCCATTTTATTGTAAGAATTTCTTACTTTGGTTTTATTTCTTTTCATTAGTAAGTGACTTTGTTTTAGTACTGGAGGCAACTGAACATCCAGTAAATTTTACGACACATTTGCTTAATAAAAAAAAAAACAAAACAAAAAACCCAACAAACAAAAAAACCCCAAATAACTGTAAATTAAAAGGTGACTTTGTATCTTACTCATCTGGAAAATGTGTGCTTGTCATATCTGCTTGACATTACAAGAATGAAGATGTGGTTTGGACAGTAACAAACAATGACACTAGTCAACCTCATCAGGAGACATGAAATAAAGGAATGACAATGATTGATGGCAGCTATTCATTTACAGATATTTCTAGAAAACTCTTCGCTGGCCTGGCCGGGCAAAGCGGGAGAAGTTTTCCAGCTCGCGCAGCGCTCGCCGGCAATGCACCGTGGCGAGCAGGCGACGCTGTGCCCACCGCGATCTGCCACTCGCTCGGTTCCCCTCCTGCTCCCGCGCTTAAACAGAGCTAACAGACACGCTTGGGCTGCAACTCCTTAAAGAAACACCCAGGCAAACTGCCTAGAAATCTCGTTTTGTTCAGCTGTGTAGAGTGAGAGGCTTTACTTCCAAATACCAGTGTCCTGGAAGGGGAGAAAAGCCCGTACTGGGACTTAAAATGCCAGGCTATCGATGGTGCACGAGCTGCTGGCAGTTCTGGCTGGTGACTTACCAAGTCCCCTCCTTGCTGCGCACTACAGCATTGCCACCTCTGAAAAGTGATGTGATACGTGTGTGTGTGTTTGGGGCTCTGGAATCCTCCTCCCTGCTCTGACCTGCAGCCGCTGCAGCTGAACTCGCCTCTCAGCTGGATATCTAAGAGCTTTTTTTTTTTTTTCCTCCCCCTTCATATTATTCCACATTAGAAGATAGCTTTATATTTAATTGGCTGTTTATTCCTGTGGTTTATGGCTTTTCCCCTGCTGCAAACAAATTCTTTTCTGCTCGAGTTAGAATTTTAACAAACGATTATGAATGTTCCTGTAAATCACCAGACACATTGGGCACTGACTTGAAATCTAAGTTATCTAATGTTTGGTAGTTAAAGGAGGAAGAATTTGTAGCATGCACTTACATAATTCCTTGTGTGGCAAGTTAAAAACACAGTTTTAAAACAGCTATTTGTAATATAAAACATTGTTTCACAGCATTTTTATAACTACGTAAAAATATTTTGAATTGGATGACTGTGGAAACCTGTGAATTTATTTTTCTAAAGTTAGTCACATGCTTCTTAAAGCACGTAGAAGTGATTTACAGGCTAGTTTTAAATTCATGCAAGTTATGTGAGAACTGAATTAACACTTTAATTCTGCATTCCTGCAATGAAGCATCTGCAAGTTGACAATACAGAAGACACGGCAGCGTTCTCATGATATCTCTTAACTATCTAAAAAAAATAAAGCAATTAAAGCACAAAACTAATAATCTAGTAGGATAGCAATGCATTGTAGTGCAAATACATGTAATGTTGCCAGACCCAAGTTCATTCATTCATTCACTCTTTCTTTCTTTCTTTCAAAGAGGCAAAAATCTGTATTTCCATCAAATTAAACTTTTTTTTTTTTTTGTAAATTTTTTTTGGGTAAAATCTGATAAGAATCCTCTTTGGAAATCCAAACATTTAGAAAACAAAGAAAAAAAAAAGAAAGAAAAAAGAAAGTGTCTGCTGAGAAGGAATTCTGCCTGCTACCCAGGGGTATATTTATACACACACGCACATACTCACACAGAAAAAAAAATAAAACAGAAGAAAAAAGAAACAAAAGGAGGAAGAAGGAAAAAAGGAGTCTTGTTTGATGGCCAGGAGGGATGACACCGCCTGTTCCTTCTCATAATTGCATTCAGATACTCTGGATACATATTTGCCAGCTCTCATGACCCACTGATGCTATTCCCTCCTAAGGAAAAGAGGCATTCACCAGGTATTTGAGAAGCAGCTTTTAACACCAATAAAGGATTTGAACCCGGTGTATTTAAGACTGAACAAGGACTAAAGAAAAGCTCTTTTACAGCACAAGTTTGGGCTTTTATCTTTTTCAAAGTGAGTATTCTAGTGGGAGAAAGTAAAATATTAATTTCCCTGGCTTATTCTTTGTCAAGCATTGTTTTGATTAGTGATTGAGACCCACACTAAAATATAAATTTATGATAATTTGGGGAACAGCAGCACCCCTCTGTGACTGATGTATTTAAGCTGGAGCAGGTCAGCATCTCCAAACCCGGAGGTGACCCACAGAGCTGCTGCTTGCTGCCAAAATCATCCCCTACCGAGTTCACAGGAGAGGGAACTATCAAACCTCGATGACTCAGGCTTGTTTTCACAACGGGATTTTTGGGAGGTTCCTGTGGAGTCCTGCACCTTGTCTAGGTCTCTCGGGGTCTCCTGCCCTACCTTCCTATGCTTTGAGGCGACCGCAGTTAGCCCTGCACACTGGTGCACTGCACCAAGCTAATCATCGGCACGGAGAGAAAGGATATTGTCAGAGTGCAAAATGATCTGTTTTCAGGCAGGAAGCAGTCAACTAGATGTAAATTCCATGAAACAAAAGAAGGTATTATTTACAGTTTTATTGTGATGTTAATTAATATTTACATCTTGGAATGAAAAATAGAAATGTTAATGATTGGCTTTACTAAGAGGATCACTTGATGCCAATGTGAAAGCCAGGGAGAGAAGGCAATTATGCAAACATCACATGCATCCTAATTTCAGTATGGAAACTTACATTTCAAACCTCAATTCAGGAAAATAACATGGAAAGTTTGTACTACAAAATCTAAACATGAGAAAGATTTAAGAGAAAAAAAAAAAAAAGCACATTGCATATGTCAGATAATCTAGTCTGATTATCTGAGCTGTGCTAGCTACAGGGAAGCACTTACCCTTGAGTCCAGCTAGAAGTTAGCAGGGTAAGAAGGAACAAACCAGAATAACATAAAGACTAGCAACAAGGCTCAGGAAAGCAGACAGGAGTCCTAACCTAGCAGCTAAATATTCGGGTTCAAGCAAAGAATGAAAAAGAAACTTAAAGAAATCAAACCAACCAAAAAAAACCACCACTTACAGCTGAAAATTTCTTAAGCAGCTCGATAAACCTCACTACTTATTATGGGGGAACAAATCATTACAAATTCTCAAAACAACCAACTCTTGGTATATGGTGTGATTAACAGTCATTAAATATAAACAGACATTAAAAAATAAAATATAGCCACAAGTGATACGTAAAACAAGTACAGACCAATTTTTCATGTTAAAAAGAAAAAGTGTTTTCTTTTTTTTTTCTTTTTAAAAAAAAAAAAGAACATTGAGCACATTTGGGAATTCTGTTTGATGCATCATTAACACAGAACAAACAAAGATTGGTGCTTTCAGACAAGTGACCACTTTTATGAAGCTTAAATATTGCCAACAGGTGTAATATGTATTGGCAGCATTATTGACTATAATACTGTGCATGATTTCAACAGCAAACGAGAACGGTTTTGGGTTTTTTCTTTTATAATGCGAACATTGGAGAAAAGCACAGCTTTGCATGAATGGAGTTCTTCTAAATTGTAGCAAAACAAAAAAAGCAGAACTTTTCACTCTAACACGTATTGTTCACCCACATAAAAGGAACTGTAGTGTCATATGAAAATTAATGAATAGCAGGATCTATTTTTTTTTTTCAGTGCTTAAACTGCAAATAAAATAAACTCCATCCTGGTTCAGAGCTGTCTGTTTACTTTCAAGTCAAGCGCTGCTATCAAACTGTGGATGAGAATTTGAGCGCAGCTCCAAGTTTGTATCTACCAAATCAAAAAAGGTGGGAACCAAATGAATTTGCTATTTCTCCCAAGTTTCCCCAATAGCAAAATGCATCCTTGACAAGCTTCTGTTTAACAGACAGCTCCATCACAGGAGGGGAGGGCTGGATTTCCTCTGCATGTGCATGCATGCGCACGTGCCGCCTCGGACTGCTACAACATGAAAGCTCCAACAACAGTTACTCATCAAATGGCTTAACATTCACTTCTTTGCACATCCTCATTCACCATAGCCTCTAATAAGCACAAAAAAAATATGACAGTTATAAAGATAAACGTACAAGAAGAAAATGTCTGGCAAAAGTCCTTACCTTTCTGTAGGCAAAAAAAAACAAACAAAAACAAACCAAAAACCAAAACAAGCCAAAAAAACCCAATAACGAACCAAGACCCTTTTAAAAATGCAATACTTGATATGTTCAAATTTCAGGACTGGAGGAGCAGAGATACGTATTTGCGCATTTAAGACTCCCGACAAGCCATCATATGTGACATGCATGACTCACTTGTGCTTCTGATTATTTAACTGCTGTGCCCAATGACTTTTGCAATGAGCCTTGCCACGTACAAACATGGAAATATGAAAAACAAGTAGCCTTTGTTGTTGAGATGAAGGTGTACTATGGCATGCTGCCCTCCTCCTCTTGTAGGATGAAGGTCCTGTGTACAAAAAGTTGCCAGAGGGATCTAGATACAAGGGAGGAGGAGTAAGGAAGATCACGGACGAAAGACACTAGCTCAGAGGATGCCGAAAGAGCGAGACATTGTCAGATTGATGAGCCGACTGGTTTTCCTGTGCCAGGCTTTGGCACAACACAACCAAGAGTGTTTCCCGGTGCCTGCGGCAAAAATGGGAGTCTGAAGCTGTCCGTTTATGGGGAAAACACATTGTGGATGGAAAGAAGGTAGTGGCATTAAAAGAGCTGAATGATCTGGATTTGGAGCTGGTATTGATACAAGAACAAGTGAGAGAAACTGAGTTCAGATCCTGACCCCCTCAGATGCCCTGGAAGGACCAGGGGATGAAATCTCAGCTGTTTTCACTAGAAGCAGAGGGGAGGATGAGGAATCTCTGCCTCCTGGCAGGTGAGTGAGATGGAAAACCCAAGGTCAAACCTGTGGCATTTCTCTAGCTCTGAGCACAATCAGGCTGATATAGGTCTGCAGCACTACGAGCAGTACAAGTCTCCAGTGGATATGCTGGGCTGTGGTTCGATGCAGAGAGGACTCCTGGGCTCAGTCACCAACTTCACTGCTCCCTGGCAAGGATGAGGATAAGCCAGTTGTCCCTTCTCCACCTCAGGTGATCTCTAAGCAGGGAGGTTCAGCTCTTCCCACACACACAGCACTTGGCTGCACATGGGGACAACACACCCAAAGGTCCCTATTCCTGGGCATCCCCTTTCCCTCCCCAAACTCCGGGCAGACTTTGCTACAGCTGCTGTCAGGCAATTACAATGTGTCTGGGAAAGGAACCCTTCATCTGACCTCACATACTGGTCTGGCAAAACAAAAACTACATAAACATCCGGAATTTAACCAGCAGAAAAATTCTCCAGGCCTAATGTCTGCAGGGATGGGAGAAGACTGGAGAGAAAGGTGGTTCCCTGGTTCGATGGTCTCTCACCACTCTCATCCTAATCCACAGGGATCACACTGGGATGAGCAGGAGCGCATCCTCTTTGCACCAACCACATAGCTAAGAGTATCCTTCAGCATCGCTTGTTAGGAGAGGAAGCCAGAAGCAGCATCCCTCTGCCACTCTCCCTTGCTACACTTTGAAGGCTTTTAGCATGTTAAAAAAGCAGCCACAGAAGGACATATGCCTCCTACATTCAAGATCCTGGGCAGAGGGACATACAACCCCTGGGAGTGCTCTCAGGTCAGCATGACTCAGTCAGGTCTGCAGGCTAAATACAGCCAGTAAACTTCCCACTTGCAAGACGCCAATTCCTATCTCCCATTTTGGCATTCTGAGAGGCATCCTTCCTTCCCAACCCCAATCCTTTACACCCTGCACCCCCAAAGTCAGTGACCTGACTGCGACAAAGAGGATGAGGGTCACTGAAACAACTATAGTGACTGTGGGTTTACCACACTGCATCATGTTACATCCTCACTGACAGCAGCAGCAATGCAAGGCAGAAGGGAGTCCAAAATATGCAGGACTTTTTTTTTTTTTTGTATGAGGATACAAAAAAAAAAACCCAGGAAGCAGAGGTTTCCTACTGTAATGTTGACCATACAGCTGCATGTCTTGCACTGTTATTTTCTACAAATACTGACCTGAAGAAGTTAAACCAATATAAAACATGGTCAAATGATATTGATAATCAAGGGGCAGATTTTCTGAGTTTCTTCTAACAAAATACTCCGTAACAGATTTACAGAGACTATCTTAAATGTTAAAATCTGTTTTAATTAGAAGAGTTTGATAATATTTATCACTTTCCCTTATTTTACTTATATTTAATGATACAAATTCTTACATTTTGCTGAAGCTAGCAAGAATTGCTGTATGTTACATAACAAAGGGGCTCCAGACGTGTGATTGAGACCTTCAAGAAAAACGAGTGAGGAGGCATTCAGGCACTTGTCTGGTTTATAATCAAATTACATTTGCAAGACAAAAGAAATTGCTCTAAATTTCAAATTAAGCAAACTGGGTATAACTGCACAGGACATACAGCACAGCTACGACTTAAAAGATGATTGCTTTAAATTCACATCTAACTGGCCTGCAAAGCAACCTGTTAAAAATACCATATGTTTTCCTACAGTTGAATATTCAACAGGAGACCTCTTTTTGTGTGTGCATTTCGTACTTGCAAGATTTGCACCTGTAGTTCTGGGCACGTGGTGCGTTTGATAGACAGCTAATGGCGCTAATGAATCGCTCTGATCTGGGTGTGCAGTTTATTGTGTGTGGGTAAAACGCGTGTCTGCAGAAAGCAAGCTGGGTCTCAGGCTCTCAGATCCCAGTCTCTCCTCCATCAAGTATTGCACTTTAAAATACTCATTGACAAGTTTCCCAAGGAATTTTGTTTCTTGGTTTTGGTTGTGCTAAACACACGAGTTAACTGCTTCTGGATCCACTGATGTAAAAAGCAGATTAATGATAATGAATAAAAATTCATTTTGGAGTCAGAAACACGTGCGCGATTATTGATTTACATCAGTGCAGAAAATCTTTCCATCAAAGACTTCTGCTCTCTAGGAGAACTTATTTACTTACAAAATTGAGAGATTGGGGCGTCTAGTTGAGGTACATTTCCTCCTTTAGCATTTAGCTTTTGCACTTGGGTAGGCGGCACAGGTTTGTGAGACTGGCCGGTGGCTCGGTACATGGCTTGGACCCACAGGATACGGTCCTGCTCATCATCACTTGCAAAAATCACCGTGTCTCCTTCCTTCACTGCGTTGAAGAACGCTCTGCCGCCCTCTAAACCTGTCAGAAGAGGAAGCAACAATGGATTTTCACAGACTTTGGGGCCAGCGAAGGGATCTCCCCCAGCTTCCCACACCACTGCCACCCAAGGTGTCCCCAGCCAGCCCTGTGCTTCTCCCAGCTCCCAGTCAAGCTCAGTCCCCTCCCCTGCATCAAACCCACCTGCAAGACAGTCTGCCAGGTCCCCAGGTAGCACCCTGCACTGCAATTACCAAAACACACGCCAACACGCTTGGATGAATTGCTTCTCTCACCTACAGCTCGGTCTGCATAGGTCCCATGCGAGTTGCTCTGCTGGAGCCCCAGTAAAAATGGGTTTTGAGGGGATATGGTGGGAGGTTTCCCATTAGACTGAGCATATCAGTGCTCACAGCGCACAAGAGGAGCTTGAGTGATGTGCTTATTTTTATCTTTGCCCTGGTTCAGGACCCATGTTCCCACCTCCTTAAAACGAGAATTAACCTGGAAGCAAAGTTTCGACAACCAACGTACTATGCCTTCCTCCATCTCTTCTGGGAATACTATTATGAAGGGCATGGTGAGGATCACCATGCTCAACATGTTGCCCTATTGCAATAAAATAAATGTGGTGGTGCTCCACCTGAAGAAGGGTCTCACCATTCAACAGGTACCTCCAGGGGCCTTAATCTTGCCCCTTCCATTCATGTCTATCAGAGAAAAAAATGGGACAGGCAAAAGTACTGGTTCGGTCCCATAAATATTTTCTACAATAAAGACAGGCATACCTGCTAACCTTTTATTTAGGGAATATAATCCGAAGGCATAGGTTAGGATCTTTATTCAATTTGAGGATTCAGTTCATAATCAAATTTCATTGGGATTAAAGCATCTAATTCACTTCGGCTCCCCAGAACAGACGAGTCTTTCCCTCCTCTGGTGCAACTCCTAGCTCAATTTCGTAGCTCTATTTATAGTAAAGCCATGCACAGCTAATGCTCAGCATAAACACAACCATATTTATAATAATGCTGATCACAGTTCAGCTGCAAGCAGGGAGAGAGAGAGAGAAGACTCCCGTTTGGGAGCAGTAGGCAGCGCGGTGAGCAGGAGCAGCTGCGGGCACAGCAGCAAGCTGGGGGTACCCCCGTACCTGGCTGCGGGTCGGTGTAGTCCACAGTGTATCCGTCGAGCTGCAGCAGCTCTTGAGGTTCAGCTTTTTTCTCCCGGTAGCTGCACATAGCAAATGTATATTGGCTAACCTGAAGAAAATCACAAAGCTAAGATGGCACCGAGTGGTCACGACAAGGGAAACCAAAGTGCTTACAAATGCTGTTGGCTGACGGCATGTTTACAGGGACCTGGGGGTGGTGGGGTAATTTTGACGGTCATTGCCCAAACAAGATGGACTAAACTTTTCACCAGGCTTTTGCAAAGCTCTCTCTTAACACACCCTGCTGCAGCAGGCATCTAATTCTCTGCATCAGTACATACAGCGGTTTGGTTTCCTTCATAAGAGGAAGCTCCACGGTTTAAAACCCTCTATCATTCATCCCCAGACAAGTGCAAGAGTGACACCCTGTCACAAACAATGTGAGCTAAATTGCTAGGTGCCAGTCATATTAAAGCAATCTTAAGATCCCACTGATCTCGGCAGTTGTTGTCATCAGTGCTGTAAATGGCAGCTCTCACTCCTCTGAGGTACCATCTGCATGACACGATACATTCAATGTCAAGCTCTTGACGGAAGCCGACTCAGCTGCGGGGGCTCTGCCAGCTCCCGAATCGCCTTTAGGAGGCCATCAGGCCGCATCAAGACCCCGTGCGTACTTGGCGTGCCGCAATCTGCATGGTCGGCCAGAAGCTCGTCCAGGGAGCAGAGGAGAGGATTCTCCATGCCCCAGGCTAGGAACTCACGGGGAAATTTACTGTCAAATGATTTCAAATGACTTTGTTAAGGTTGTGTCACATCCTGGACGCCTGACGTAATTTTATTTGTCTGGACATTTTCTTGACCTCTAGAGGAAACTTTAAAACTCTGGTGGGTGGCAATGGATCATGCTCACCATTTTTCAGAAGTTGAGAGAGCTCCTGAAAGATGGGTGAGCGGCTGGGCTGGGGGATTTTGCCTTCAAAATCCACCCAAATCACTCAGCTACAAATACACATGCAGCACCTATTTTGGTGGCATCTATTGCTAATAAAATGTCAATTATTTAAGTCAGGGGACCCATCTATTGGCGTAGTGTCTCCTCGCCAGCACTCGGTTTATTGCTGCCCTCTACGGGCTTCTGTGAGCCGCCAGCCTGCTCTCGGCAGCCCTGCCTGCACCGTGCCTTCCTCCAGGAACAGCTCCAAAAGCCACCTAAGAATAAACCCTATCATTAACACATTTGTGGGAGTAAGACTAAAAGCGATGCTTTAAGCATCTTGCATCCTCCTTAAAACTACCAGCACTGACAAAAGATTGACAAGTAACAGACCAATAGCAGGAGCACACCAGTGCATCTTCTATGCTATGAACTTTGAATGCGTACCATCGTACCGGCAACACAGAAATTCAAAAGATTAACACGAAGAAATCTAAAAATAACCCAGTGCCCCACAGCACAACATTCAGACGACTCCTGCAGCGTTCATTCAGTTATACTTGCAGTATATTGCTGCCATCTCCTGGAGAAACTCCTGAATGTGCTTTATTTATGGTAAGATCCTGGAGATTTCATCTGAGCAGTGAGGATTTGATTTCTCTGTGTTAGACAGTCTGAACTTCAGGGACTGTGTGATAAATTTAGTTCGTGAAATGAGTCAGTGCTAACTTATTTTGACATTGGCTGAAAGCATCGATACAACTAATGGTGTTTTTTCTTCTCCTGTATGCTCTATAGCAACAGGTAAAATTCATTCAGTAGTTCAGTTTCTTCTCTGACCCTGAACATGAGGTCTGAATTTCAGGCACTTCTTCATGTACAAATAACTCCTCTCATCTTTGGACCCAGAAAATAGTCTTCATTCCTGTCAATAAGGCAGCCAACCATACCAACATGACAGTAATGTACAGAAACATACGCAGGCATTTCAGAGCTTATATTTCTCGTGTTAAAAGGTATAAAAGACAGACACAGACAGTAGGCTCTGGTGGAATCATCCAAGGACAGAGGCAAAGCAAACTGATCTCTTCTGTTAGCACTCACATGATTTCCTTGGAAGAAGCTGCTCTACACCATTATTAGAAGAGACCTCTAAAAGAAACTACAGGCGGGTTAGGAGTCAGGGCTCACCTGGGTTCACAACCCACTTCTCTACTCGCACAGCTCAAGTGCGAAGCCCAACCTCAGGATTGCCCAAGAGCCTGTTGGCAGGAGGCAGGCCAGGATCTGGATGGAGGGAGGAGACAGTTATCGATGTCCTCTGGAAGAGGAGCCAACTGTGCCGTGCAGAGGTGCTGTACCACACCTATCCTGCTGCCCAAAGCATTTACTGCTTGAGGTTAGAAAGAAGCTGATGCCCTGGCTACCAGTATAATGTGTTTCCTTCCAGTTACAAGCAGCGCTAAAGTAAACCTGACAAAATGAGATTCTAGAAAGCTCAGTATGTCACAATCATGAGTCACTGCTGAACAGCACTGTAGGGTCAAGTAGGGATTGCAGCTTGCCTTTCATCAGTCCTCTAAAATATCGTGCTTTACAGAGCCTGTTTTCTGTAGAAGCTTAGAAGTGGCCAGACAAGTGAAACAGTTAATAGCAGAAATTAATCTTACAGCCTGCTGAGTTCACACTGAACCATAGCTGAGTATGAAAGCGAGTGAGCAGATGGGATGGGCAAGATGAATGGTTTGAGTAATTGGAAAAAACACAGATACAGAGAGGAAACTGAAGGAAGACAGAGAAGAAATCTCTGCCCAGTGAGGGACAAACTCTCAAAGCAGCTGGGACTTCATCCAGGGACTTGAAGAGGGCCAGGAAAGGAGCATCTAAGGAAGCTGAACTGAGTGAAACTAAAAACAGGGAAATAATCCAAGACTGCCCTGGCTGTTTCATTACAAAAAGGGAAAACACTTCGAGAAATAATTTAAGATAAAAGATCATGAGGAATGGAAAGTGGGGAAAAAAAGAGAAAAAGGACAAAGAAATTCAGGAAAGGGGAAGAAGACAGTGGGAGACAAATGCCAAAGTTCACTATTCCTAGGCTGCTAAATTTGATCTGACTTTCCTGGCACTTGACCATATTCTGTCACCAGCTATATAATCCAACTGATTAATAAATACAGTAGATATGTATTAACCAGTCCTGACTTCGTCCTTGTTTTTCTACCAAAGACTCCTGCTCTAGCGAGCACTACTTTCCCCAGGTTCCTGCTCAAACCTGTTAATTGTCATGCCTCGCACTCCAAGCTCAGTCATTTGCCTCCCCCTTTCCCACTGTTGACATAACACCGCCCTACTTGGGTTAAATTCTTAAATGGACCTTTCCTAGATTAACAGCATGCATTTTGTCCCAAGGGAGAGAAACTGTGCTAAGATACTGCCAGCTGTAATACAGCTTTCCACTTTGATGGGAGACTCTTGTCCTCTGGTTGCAGCTGTACGTTGCCTCCCGAGCCCTTTCCTGACACAAATGAGCAGAGGAAATGATCTAGCTTAAAGAAAAAAATGTGAAAACAACAGTTTTCACATCTTAACGTGTCCATTCTGCCTTAAGCAATTGCACGTAGTAGTTGTCCTAACTTCTTCCCTCAAGCAGGAGGTGTGTGTGTGTTCTCCTTGGGCAGGGCTGTGGGATGAGAAGCCATCCTGTGTCAGTACAGACGGCACAAGCAGGACCTACCACAGCCAGGTGTAACAAGCTGTGGCATCAGTTCAACCAGAGGTTTCCAAGCATTTTGTATTTATCATCAACACTCAAGGTTTCTCAAGAATCACCACCTATGCTCAGCTCTCAGTGAGGCTCTAACCGAAAACACGATTTAACATGATTACAGGGACCAGCCTCAGGTCATTTACCTCGACTTGAGAGGACCACTGGTGTATTCACTACAATTTTTCTGAATTCTTTTCAAATTCTGTTGGTTATTTGGAGTTACTGAACATTTACTTAATTTCATTTTATCCTGAGCCAGCTGAGTTTTGCTAAAAGCAGGAACTGTCACTGTTAGTCTAAATTGTAATGAGTTCAGCGAGTCTGTCACTAGAACAATGGATCCAGGCGTAGACACTGCAACTGGTTTTAATCTGCAGAGAGTTGATCTGGTTCCAACAATATTCTGCAAACACCATCAGACACAATCAGCCAAAAATTGCTTCAAGCTACTCAGCAGACATGTCATCCAGGTACCATGGAGTGTTACTTCCCATATGCTGCCAGAGCACAGAAATGGGGTTATGACAAGAGAAGAACAGATTCAGTCTGAAATCTCAATGTAATTAATTCATTTGCCCTTAAGAATCATTATAAGAAATTTCCTATCGCAAAGCCAGCAAACCCACCAGAACCAACAATAGTGTTGTTGCCAGTACAGCACATTAGACCTTGCAAAGAATTAATACAAGCTCTGTCAGCTATCAAAAATCCCAGCTTTTGCATGATCAAGGGTCTAACTGGCAAACTGGCTGAAATTTGTCTGTTGTGCTCAGGTAGCTGATACAGTAACTCAGGAAACACCTATAACATCTGTGGTGGATGTACATCTTCTTTCCTAGCCAGTCACAGAGAACTCTGCCCTAAATTGCTCCATTGCTTTCGCTTACCACTGCCACTGGCGTTACTGTTGCCTTTACGAAGCATTTTCCTCACTTGTGATGCTGCGGACCGTTTCCATCCAAGCTCAGGGCCATATTCTGCCATCACTTTCACACTGCATATCTCAGGATTTAAAATTAGGCAAGTAACGAGTCTCTGCCATGTAATTTACATCTAATCAGTATTCTGCTCTTCTGCTGCTCATCTCAAAGGGTGTCTACGAGAAGGGTGGGCAGTGTGCAGGGAGGACTGCGATTCATTCGGAAGAGAAAATTATCCCCTCTTAAAGCACAGGTGCCTGCTGGAGGAGCGTATGCACCAGCTCTGCCAGCCACACCATACTCTAAATCTTCCCTGAGGGGTTGAACCAAGTCCACCCAGCAATGCGTGCACTGGAGAGGTGAGGCCCAGTTCTAGAAATGGCACAAAGGAACGGCTCTCACCCACTACACCCAAACAAATCATCTCCACTCCTGTACAACCCTCGCAGCTACACAGACACAGAAGGTGCGAGGGATTATTCCACCCAAATTACAAGGCAATTATTGCTCCTTTCCCCTTCCCTCCAGGGCTTACACAAGCCAAGCAGCAGTGGCAACACTCCCTGCAGAGCTCCTTTTCTACATACGCACGCGAAGCCTCTGTTCATATCGGCGAGGCATCACTGACACAAAGGAGACAAACTGCCATCAACACCTTCCTCCTTGGTGCCGCCCATGCAGTTTGGCACCTTTGTACCTTGTTTAGATGGTTATGAAGTGTTTGAGTATTTATTACCATGAATTTTCTAATCTCTGGTATCAGAAGGCAGAGCAGTACCACTCAGTAGCACTGAAGGAATTGAGGTTGCACGTATCTAAAATGGGGAAAGAGGGGCAGGAGAAGGCACAGGACCAGGAGGAGGAGGTTACCCTGCAAGGGATGGGAGAGGAGACAGAGCTGCAATAGAAGATGCTACAGGTAAGGGACAGAGACAAGGGATCAGAAAGGAACCGTTTAGCTATTCATCCAAACATACAGCCCTGCCCTCTTGGCAGTGTCACAGACTAACCAGACCACTATATCCCAAATGGATTTATGCTTTGGACTCCATCTCTCAGCTCTGGTGCGAGCAGGAGGCTAGTGCAAATGAGTGAGCTCCCGAAACAGGGGTTGCTCCTTGTCTGTTCTTTACCTAATGGAGCCAGCTCACCTTCCTGGGGGGATTATTTTCTGTCTGTGGTTTAGCAAAGTTCAGAGCATCCTGGACATCAACACCTTTGCCGCCAATCCGTGTTCGTACCAGCACCCATCCTTTGCATTGCATGAAAAGCAAATGACAAACATACGGACAGCAAAGTATTTTTATTCCATCTTTATTGCCTGCTGACATGTTCAATATGCTCAAACTACATCTGAGGGACTGCATAGAGAGTGTTTCTTGTTTATATTTGATGTACGGCAGAACACTTTACATTGCACCAAATGTTGAGCAAACGGTAACATAACAGAGAAGCTGCAGTGGCAGCTGGAATTTCTGAGGTGGGCTACAGAGACTCTCTGGGGGCAAAAGTCTGCTCATCTTATTCAAATGAATTGCTTTCCTGGCCAAATTCTGCTCTTATGTGCCAACTGACGAATACAGACCTAGTAACATGAGAAAACATGGAATAACTCTGAGAGCTTTGAGCTAAAGAATTTATAGCAACTGAGAACTAGAGAAGCAACTGCAATCACACAGAATAGCCAGAAGAAAGGCTGCTTGAGAGACATATGGGAATCTATGTTCAAATCTGCAGACTTGCACAGAAGGGTATCAATAGATTTATTAGTGGGAGAAGCCATGTTAAGAAAGAAGATTCTCTGCTTTGGAGAATCCCTGTTCACAGTGAAAAAGGGACTGAGCACTTGGTCTAATAGGAGTAAATTGTCTCTCAGGGAAAGGCAATAGCAGTTGCTCTAGGTGATCACAGACTACCGCAGCACTTCTAACTTCATCTCAGAACATGATAAAGAAACATACAGAGAAAAGCAGCCTTTCAATCTCTGCCCAAGAACAGGGTCCCTGCACAATGTTTCCTTCGTTATGACCTCTGTTGCTTCCTACCCAGGAGACAGTTTGGGATTTACCTGCTGTGACCTAGCTCTGCAAGATCCTAGGCTCCTCTGGGAGGCACCAAGCACCCTGCCTCACCAGAGATCTGGCCAGTCCCTGCAAGGAGGGTGAATTTGCAAAACAGATGCCTCTAGGAATGGATTACACAGATCCTAAACTCATCACTTTTCCCTAAACCTGAATATACTGCTTGGGCAGATAGAGGCATCTCCTGTGGCTGCTCTACGCTAACTGCCCTACTTCTGTGGCCGTTTTGACCCCATTCAGAGCTCAAAACAATCACTTAAACTGTTGCTGCTGCTGATACTTTGTTACTGGAGTAGGTGTTCAACTGGTCTCTCCAAATAGTCTCGTACATGGGGTCATGCACATCACAGATTTCTTTTCCTTGAAATTCTTAATCATGGTCAAATATACAGGTCTACTGAAACTGAAAGGACAGAAAGTGAAAAACAGAAAAGAGGGGAAAGAGGAAGAAAGATATCGCAAAATGAAGAATGAGAGCTGTAGACAATGAGAGACAGTAATGAATGTGAAGGCAAGATGAACGTCAAGAATGATATAATGACTCTGATATAGTCAGTGATGAAACTTCAATAGATTTCAACAGACTTCAAAATTTTACCTAGAGGCTCAAAAGGGAGCATTTGCACCCAAGTACCTCCAGCCAAGACAGATCAAGCTTCCTCCTCATCTCATTAATTCCTCACTAAAACTGGTTCACCATTTCACCAAGCATTCACGTGCATCAGCAAACTCATGGCTAGAGGTCTGCAACTGGGATATCCCTGAGAAGATGTAAACGTTTAGAAAAAAACCCATGACTTAACAGACACCCTACGCAGAACCACAGCTCAGCATCAATTACACAGCACTGAAAATGGTCAAAGGAAAGACTTCAATATTTCATGTTGTGATTTAAGGTCACTTTTAGTTAAATCTGTTACCTGGACCAGGACAAAGAATCGTTTTTTCCATCTCTTCCAAACATTTTTACCAATGGCCCATAAATACCTAGGAGAAAAGAATAGGTGAATTCAGTACACAAGTAATTATATGTTCTTCTCTTGCTTTTCAGTACGTTTCCTTTATACCTAGAAACTGAAGTTAATGCTCAAGCAAGAGTAATTAAAAGACTCTTAAGCTCAGCAGCATTCATGAATGTGTTTATTTCTAGCCTGAACAAATAATCTGTAAAGAAAGTGACATAAAAAGCTCCCAGAGTCTTAATGTTACACAGTATTAATCCCCTCTTTCTCTTTGTCTTTCACAAGTTGCTCAGAATGTAGAAGCCTTTTAACACTACTGAATAGCTATGATATGATCGGATGGGTGAAGAATACATTTGCAACAGAAGAATTAAGGGAGAGAAACCCCATATGCTGAAGTAATTTATCTGAGGGGAGTTGTCAAATGAAGGGACACTTATATCAAAACCGGTACCTGGGATCCTGGTATCCACTGGACTGATTACACCAGGACACTTTGCTGAACAGCTTAAGATGGATTTCTATAAATTGCATGGCTACAGATATTCGAGCAAACTGAATAATCTCTAAGGAAGAGTTTGGTTATGCTAGTGGTTCCTTATGACAGAAGAAACCCAGCATACTTTTGGTGAATGCGTAAGCCCCAAAACTCCAAGTCATTCTAACGTGAGCACCAAGTCCTTGGCTAGTTCAAGAACAGGGTAATAGTTCTTTTTGATGTTGCAGCTAACATCAACAGAAAGATAATCCCAGATTTGATAGCAAGCCAGTATTATAAACCACATAGTTTTAAGCAGCATCTTGTAAATCAAATGTTAGTTGAAGAAAGCCTGAGAAAAGCCAGGACTGCAACTGCCTACTCCAGGCAACTGCTATTTAATTGTGCTGTTTAACCCTCAATAAAGAATGACGATCACATTGGAGTTTATTCGAAGTGGAAGGTGCACTGTGCTTTTGGTTCTGAGAAGTCAATACAGGGAAGCACAGAATAACTTAAGAAATGAGACCATTCTTAAAGAGTCAGACAGTTCACCTGTTATTTCCATATTGAAAAAAAACATAACCTAGCAATTTCCTGAGGAATACTGTTTACAATTTAAACCGTTTGGCTGATATGCATTAAAAAGACTATGCTAAGAGTATGGAAAGAGCATTATAAATCACTTCATGAAAGCGATTTTTATATTTATCTTTCCTTTGACCTCCTCTGAACTTCAGAAAAAGAATTTCTCTTCCAGAATCTTAAAAGAGAGAAATTTTCTAATGCACATTCAAAACAAACTGAGTTCAGATCAAGACAAGCATTTACCCAGAGTGCTTCATGTTTTGAGGCTTATCCATTCGCACGGCAAGCTTGATCTTCAGGTCTTGATCCGGACAGTTTTTGGAAACAGTCATTTTGTGCCACTCTGATTGCTTTGGGCTATTGGGAGTAGGATGGAGAACAACCTGCAAATGTCAAAACCAACAATGTTAAAGAGAAAAATTATTCACAAAATGGGTTTTAACGGGGAACAAAAGCACATCAGATGGGCTACTTTTTCCCTAAAAGTCAGTCTGGAAATTTCTATTCACAGATTCACATCTGTGAGGATGGCTTTTTATTGCATTTTCAAAGTACAGCTCATTTTCACTATAGTTCATATATTCTTTGACATCTCTATTTACCATGCCATTGTTCATGGGGTTGTGTAGAACAGAACTGCATTACTAGTTCCCGTCGTATAAAGACAGATTGTGGTAAACAATGTTATTAGCTGTTATTAGTTACATAGACAACCGAGCAACAGCAGGATTTACTGCATCATGCTTGGGAAAAAAAATAAAACCAACCACATTTAAGCAAACCCTGAAGATGAGAAGTGAGTTCTCCATGCGCGGTGTTATTAGAAACACAGATGGAACAAAACTCAGAGCAGTATCCAAGGACCCCCATTGCAAGGCAGGTCGTGCAAGCGTATAGACTAACAATAAACCGCATCTCTTAGTGAGGCAGCAGCCGCTCGGGGTGTTTGGGATACTCTCCACTTTGATTTCTAACTCTTTTTCATTATAAGGCACATAAACTTTGCTCAGTGTTGTTATAATGCACGGCTCTTCCCCTCCTTGCTCTCAGTAGATGAAGTCTTGGCACTGCTGGAATCCGTGGGAGCCTTGCCACTGGCTTCAATAGGGTCAGGATGTATTCCCATGCCTTCAGCTCCTCATCCAGCAGTTTAGGGCTTGGGAGCATTTTTCCCTTCGATAAAAGTGGTGAAATGAGAGGAGTCGGCCTGTTGCCAATTTAACAGTCGCAATAGAAAGTGGGCATTGTACATGCCTGGCAGAGCACAAAGCCACTTCTCAAAAGGCGGCCGAGCACGGGTGTTTTTGTGTATAAAACCCACTTCCCTCGTCTCGCCATGCAGATAGATTCGTGCTCACTCCAACAGCTACACCAGGGGCTTAACACGCTCCTGGTTTCATTATTTCTGGTAAAGAAAAAAATCCCGATGCAGCCTGAGAAGACACGCGTCATCTCTTGGCCGCTGTGGGCACACCAAGCATCCCTTTGAAGTTCAGCCGACTGAAAGCACTGATGGCCACGGGCCAGGGGAAATCACCACCCGGCTCCCCACGCTCGCCGCTGCTGGCCCATGTCCTTCGGTCCGCAGAAGCTCAGAGCCAAGGGATGGCTTCCCGCTGGACTGGGAATTAAAGTGTATTGGTGAGGCTGGCTCATCAGCATTTCAGGGCAAGAGGGGTTGCTTTGGGGCCTGACATCTTTCTCAGAACAACATGCACAGCTAATTGCTTCCCGAGACCAGCAAAGTCAGCACTGCTCATGGCTGCCAATGGAAACAAGACTTACAAAGCAAGAGGGTCTACAGCAAGTGTAACCACTCCGGGAAAAAGGCCTGAATGGCATCAGGGCCGGCTGGTGCCAAGCTCTGCTCAGCATGCTGCAGTGGATAGGGCAGGAGTGTTTGAAGAAGGAGGTTTTGAAAATATTCCTGAAAATATTATGATGCTCTGCAGCAAAGCAACTATAGGTCTTTGGCTGACCCCAGAAGAGGAGTCATCCCCTTTGTCAAAAAAGGAGGAGGACAGGGAGAAAGGAAGGATCAAGGTGTGGATGAGCAAAGTTCAAAGGGGCTGTGACTCTCTTTGAAGAGAATACTGAGAGAAGAAAGGAAGGGGCAGCTTTGTTTTTATCTCAAGTGCAAGAACAAAGGATGTTACATGAGAACACAAATAGTTAAAATGAACATAAAGTATATGAGACAAAAATCACATGCAGTGCCCTCCACCATAAAGACACAAATTAAATCAAGAGCTCACTAGGACCTGAAAGAATGTTTGGCACTTGTACAAACAGGATGAACACAAACCCACGTTAATTGGGAAAAACTTTGTTGCACGGACACAGATTCTCCTGTGTCAAGGCACAAGCAGCCATGGAATTAGCAAGAAACATCCACACAGGTTAGTTCATAATTAGAAATACTGTACTTGGGCTTGCCATGGGATCAGTGGCTTTCTTGGCCATGGCCATGTAGACAGGGCGGAGAGCAAGGGGTGCTGCAGAGCTGGGCAAAGAGAGCCCCGGCTGCTCCTGGAGATCACTCAGACCACACTGAGCTGTGACACAGGAGGTGCTAAGCCCATGTGTAAGATGCAGCCTCTTACCCTGAACTTATTTTCACGGAGTCTTCGCCATGTTCATCTCACACCCTTGAAGAGCTGAGGAAGGCACGGCAGGGAGTTTGCTGCCACTTATGCCTCGGGCCAACACAAATAATAAAGTTGCAAAAAAATCCACAGACACTAAATGAAGTGTCCTAAAGCCACCGAAAAGTATCATCCACAGATATTCTGGGGCTATGAGCTGCAACAATGGAGGGTCACCAGCCCCAGGGTGTTGGTTTAGGGAGCACAGGTGAGGAGTAGAGATGGAGTGGGGAGGTCAGCTCTGTGGCCAGTACCCTGGGAATCTCAGCTCTTTGCTATTAATATAATTGATGGGAGCAATGAGCCCCCATTCACTCTCTAGTCCAGCCCAATCGAAGCCACCAGTTCAGCAACAATCCCCAGGGGAAGGGAGGATTTGAAGCCCTTTGCAGTGAGTACCGCAGCCAGGGCTTTCAAATGCTCAAACTCTGCACCGGCTGCTCAGCAGATACGAGAGCAGCTTAATACTCTCTTGCCAAACTTAAATCCCCTCTTTTTGATTCAGCATAATCCCCTTTTCTGCCTCAGGAATGTCCATTTCCGTAAGCAACTTCTAAGGCTTTCCGGACTGTCAATATCACACACAAGTCCTCTGCCGTCGCTCGGTGCAGGCACAGCCAGCTGAAATGCTGCCATTAAAAACTCACAACAAAGACAGCATGCGAGATGCACTCCTTTCCAGCAGTGGAGAGCTTGCTTTTTCTCCCTCTCCTGAAGCTTGGCAAAAAAGCAGAGCATGTTGTGCTCCAAAGATATTCCCGTACTGAAGAGATTTCTCCAGAAAAGGAGGGCCAGAAGGAAACATTATTAAACTTGAAATCTCCTTACCCTCCCAAGCTCTTTGTCCTCCAGAGCCAGCACTCCTGTGCTCTCTGTGAAGAGCTTCACCTTCACTGCAGGAAGCGCGTGTGTTGTTGTGAAGTCTCCTTGGGTGCCCCAGCTGTGAAAATGAGGACAGAGAGATGTTCAGTTCCATTGGCAGGTCTACAGCACTACTGCTTGGGCATGCAATGGTTAACTGGAAACGTCCTGTCTGGCACGAGCTGAAGTGGCTGGGCTGTCTGAGTGACAAGAGCATTAATTACCTTCTTTGAGAAACGTGGGACAGGTTTGGAAAACCCATGATGCTTCTCTGGGGAAAAAAGAAGGGAGTATTTGGGAGCAGCATGAAACAAAATTTAAGAGAAATTTTATTTAGAAAGAACAGTACGTCTCCTGCAGCGACAGCCTGTGTAGTCCCAACAGAAGTCGAGGATTGAGGACATCTGCACCGAGGACATCTGTAATCACTCATGTCTCTGCTCTTCTCTTGGCTAATTAACCTCTCCTTTCCAGGCTGATATTGAGGTTTGCTTTCTCTGAAGAAACCCCAATTTAATCTGGGTCCTCTTCCAAGTCAGTGCCCAGCCCTCCAGCCCAGGTTTAAGTTCAACCCATTATGTCTGGAGTAATCTTAGTTTGCTGGGACTGCAGAGCAGGATGCTAGCTCCTTGGGAATGGAACAGCAGTGGCCAGGAACTGTCCACCTCCCCAACCATGCAATGAACCAAAATCACTCTCTACTATTTGTTCTCCATGAGTCATCCCCTGACCGATCCTGTGGCTTGGAAAAGCTGTTGAAGCTGAATAATTCACAGTATGTGAAAACCCCCTCTAGACATGTTTGTTTCTAGAGGACATCTTCAAGCCCCTGCAACCACAAACTGCCTGAGTGCGCAGAGAACATGAACTCATTTCAATTGGGACCCTGCAGGTAGAGGGTCCCAGCCACAGTCTGCCAACACCTATGGCCAAACTTGCCATTTTAAATCTTCCAAAAGGACTTACCTCCTGGGCCCTGTTCCTGTTCGAGCAAGCAGTGGGCTGCAGCTGGAGCTGCTGCCTGGTGACACCCATGAGGGCTCACCTGAGCTGTGCCAATGAGCATCCTCATGAGGTTCAGCTTTGATTTAGAAAGATCATAGGGAAAAGAAACCCATGAAAACACCAAGTTTGTTCAACATTCTAAAGGCCACAGTTTTCCAAACAGACTCACAAAGAGCCTCCACAAGTGGTGCCGCTCACACCAACACATCAAACTACTCACCTGTGCTAAGACTTTTGAGATATAGGAAAATGCTCCCCTTTGGCAAACAGGCACAGACTGAAGAGGGTCACAGAACAAAAATTAAGTGAAACTTGAACTAATGCCTATTTGTAAGCTTTAAACAATTTTGAAAATAGCAAAGAAGATAAGAAATTACCTTCTACACCAAGGGGTAAAAAAGTCATGATGTTTTTGAGACTTCACAGATGGGTTTCAAGCTTTGTTTCTACAGCTTAGAAAGTTAGAAAGTAACTAAAATCAAAGCCAGACAGAAACTTCCAGACAGACAGCTAAGCAAAGCACTCTTAAAACTGCACTTGCTCTTGTCAGCAGAGAACAGCTCTGCCAGAGATGAAGGGCAGAGAGAGGACTGAGGAAGAGTGCACCGCTGCAAGGAGGATGCTCCCAAACACTTGATCATGCAGAGGCCCAACATGAAACTAGCAGATGAAAACTGCCCTTCTTTCTCGTTTTGTTCCCTTTTGTCTTTTTGTATAATTTGTTGTGAGCTAGATTTCTATATTGATTTCTATGCTTCATCACACTTCATAATTCATGCAAAACGTACAGGCAAGCCTGAAGAGTAATCACAGACAAAGCACTTTTTGTAAACTAGAAGAAACTAAGAGCACGTTGTGACAACACCTGAGTGATGTGATGGCACACACGCTGCACCCTACAATGCTGCAAGTCAGATAGGAGATTATACCATATCTCATTAATCACTTCTATTCACTCTCACGCTATTAGTGACATTTTCTCATTTCACACTGTCCTCAAACTAGATCCTCTGCTGAAGAAAGGCAGTTCCCTTGAAATGACTGAGAAAAGGCTCAGATGACACATGGTCCAGCAATTAGATGTTCTTCCAACATAAATACCAAACAGCAGGTTTTGCATCTGGAAAGTTACTGGGAAAAATAATTTACTCCTTCCTGTGTACAAGGAATATGAGTTTACACTTTGTTCTCCACCGAGCAATTCTTGTCCAACTGAGCTTAGCACATGAGCGTGTTCAGTGCAGAGCTGATTAATGAACTCAGTTTCTTCATTAGGTTTGCTCTGAAGTTTTCTCTCCCAGTGTCACTGTTGCTCATGTTTCATCTTTCATGACAATGCATCAAACTGCCACCAGTGCCAGGGAACAGGTATGGCAGAAACTATCTAGAGCACTACAGGTCCAGTCAGATCCTCAATATTGTATCTGTTTCATCAGCTACTTAATAAACATTTTAAGCAGAAGAACCAAGAATCAACCTTATTTTCTTATTGTGGCTTCAGATTACGGGTTATGTTCTCTCAAACTGTGTTGTCACCAGCAGGGAAAGAAGGAAGATAATCTTGCTTCGGGTAAGAGGCAAAAGTAAGAAAATATCCAACCTTACACTGTGTATTTTGACAGCATCTGCTTTATAGAACTCATATCTCTGTTTACTATTAAAAAGCTCTTATTTGTTGAAGCATTCCCAGACCATATGTTATCAACAAATGTTACTAACCAAATACAAACAGTAATTTTCATTAGGTTTCCTTCACGAGAACAACATTACCCACAAAGGGAATAAATGTTTCAAATGACAGCAAACATACATAGCAAACCCTTGACAGCACCGTGGTACTTACATATTCATACCCCCAAAAGCCCTGAAAAGATCCGCGCCAACAAATAGAAACCCTCAGAAGTTGGGTTTTGTGCAGGTTGAAGCCTGCAGTGATGTCATTAGTTGCCATAGAGATGCTCAGCATAAGGCCCTAATGCATGTCACCGAGACATCATTTGTATTCAATCTTAGTGTGCAGTTTATCTGTGCTGTGTATTAAATTATTGCTCAGAAAATTAGGTCTGGACAGCAGTTAGGTATTCGAGTCTTCTGAGGGACTAACAATGCAATGGTTTAATTTCTGTATTTAATAATTAAGCAGGTTATCACTGTGAGAGATTATTTATTGGGAAAGTGCCTTGGGACTCATTCGGGACAAATCTTCTGATGAAGTAGCCACACTATCCTGTCCCCTTATCACAGAGCTCATACTGACACTTCAAAGCAATAACACGTCTGCAAACAAAGACAAATGATGTCGTTCTGGCCAAAAGGAGATAGATTTATATATATGCCACAGAAAAGAAGTACACAAGCAGAAAAGTCCTGAGAGTACTTTCCCAGTTAGGACTATATTAACTATTTGAATCCCATCTGAAACCCTCAGCCCAGCATTTCTTATTGCCCAGTGTATCCTAAAGCCTGGAGTTGGTCAATAAATGTTGTCATGCATAGGGACTTTGCTAGAATTATTGCCCTATTTATGGCATCTCTGCAGTTCCAGTGATAGCATTAAGATGTATTTGTGTCTGTAGGGTTTCTAGCTAGGCATCAAGCTCAGGCTGAGCAGCTAAAGTCTTCTGGCTGCAAAGAGCCAGAGGACGAGATATGCCCCAGGTGTTAGTTTGACAAATGTTGGCCCTTGTTTTACCTTTTACAAGCAAAATACGTAGATCATAACCGTAGATTCTCTCTACTCATTCACCTAGATGTGCCATCACAGTTACTAACCAAACAGCCTAAAGCGCTGAGACTTTTTTTCGGAATGAAAGATGAAATGACACACATCCAGAGGGTGCAATTGGACAACAAGGAATAAAGGCCAGCCTTGTCTCCCACTACCTCCATGGGCTTGTCTAATGTGGTATACTTGAAGGATGGGCTTACCTGTATGATTTTGTGAACATTTGGGAGCTCTCACAGGCACTGTCCTTATTGGCACATGGACAGAAAATGATGCCATTGCCAATGCAGGTGCCAGGCTGCTCAGACCAAGTTGTTGTCATCTATTTTAAGTGACATGCTGGGGATCTTCTGGTGAACCTTCAGGTTGATGCTACTTAGCCCTTCCCAACTTATGGACAAAACAAATAAGACCACCTAGGCTCCTCATCTTGCTGCTGTACCAAGCTCTCGCCCTTTCCTGCCACAAGGTCATGGCAGAAACAACTGTCTTCGTCTTATGGATGTGAAGTGCTTTATATCTTGATCTTTGGCTGTGGCATCTGAGTGTTACAAAAGTCCAGACAGTGCAATTATAAAAGTTAAATTACTACATAGCCAAAAAGACAACATCATTCAAATGTCACAGTACTGCTATGTTACAGTGTGTAATTAAAAAATATTCTGGGATACAGACAAGGCTTGAGCAAAACCCTGCAAGGGTCCCTGTCCTGACTGCACTCACACATCACATAAAACCAGGCAGCACAGTCTCTGAATCCAGCTGCTCTTCTCTACAACATCCCACTCAGGTGGCCTATTCTATGATTTCCCCAGTTGTCCTTGACAGACATTGACTAAGCCACTTCCATTCATCTTTGGTGTCTAAGTTCTTCTAAAAGAAAGTTTAGAACTCATGACCTTCTCAAAAGTAATGATACAGGTCAATACCTAGAAGAATGCATTACATACTTTCATTTGTGTACTGCGGTCTCCAGGAATTCTGCTTAGCCCCTGCTTAATTTGAAGCAGTAACCCTTCTTCCCTTATTGCTCTTGTAACTCACCTCACCAGAACATTGATGCCTGTGATTTCTATAAATAATGAACAAGCACAACTGAATTATATTGCTGGGTCATGAATCAGCTCTGCTAACCAGCTCGGCCTGTCAGGAGGCTAGCATGAGAGCAGCTGGAGAGTGATGTGCTTTCGATAGGGTTGACATTTAAACATGATCTATGACCGGTTCTCATGGGCTTCAAAACTGCCAGAGGACACATTCTCTCCCTCTCCAGATATATTTATTGAAACAGGTTTGCTTGGCAGCTTGAATAGAATAAATGTGAAAAAAATCAGACAATAAAAGTAACAATGTGTAGTAAAGGAGAGCTAAGCTCTTCCCTCGGTGGATTCACTCCATAGGGGCATTACGCTCCGTGTACACAGCAGTATCCTGGGACATGGCACCTCTGGGAGAGATGCTGCCTTTCTGCCTTGCTCCCATAAGTTTACCCCTTAAGTAAAAAAGTCCCGCAGAATAATATTCCTGCATGTTGGTCAGATTTGCGCTATTGAGCTACCTGATCAGTACCATTTTCCAAATGTAATCAAACCAGACGAAATACATGTCCCCTCCTGGGTCAGGAGCATACCCTTGGGAATGCAGCACACGGCGTGCAGCTGTCTCCATGCCTGAAGGGGGGCAGCCACCTAAACCAGCACCTGGCACCACCCGCCTTCCTGCAGCAGCCAGTCGGTTGCATACAGAGGCAGGGAGGTCCATCTGAAAGGCCTTTAATATATGTGGCCATATCTGGGACAAAATCTGCAAGGCCAGCTTAACCTCACCTGCTGTCCTCTGCAGCCAGAATGGGATCTGATGGGAATGCAACAACCAAACAGTCTCACTGCCTTCCTCGTGTGCCACTGGTATAAGGCAGGAAAGGGTCGTGCTTCATGTACTTCATCCACATCCCTCACCTCTTCTCTCCTGGCACCCACACCAGAGTGCCTGTATCCCTCCTGCTGTATTTGCAGTTCAGCCTCCAAAGGGAGCTGGCTGGTGGAAGGAAGTTCATGAAGAGGGGAGCACAGACAGTACCTTGATAGACTCTGCCTGGTTTTAGAGGAAACCCATGTCAGCAAAGTCACCTTCTGCTGGGTCACTGCTCCACCTTGTGTGGTGTGATGCTTTTAATTTCCGGCTAGGAAATACGATTCAGAGGTACCTTTCCACTCTGCCTGTAGAAATGGGTTGAGAACAGTTTGCATCCGTAACAGAGCTTGATTCCCAAGAGCTGCCGAGCCTCCTCTGGGATTCCTCTCTCAGTAAAAGTTTGATGTGTTTACTCACCTTCAAAACAGGATAACCAAAGTTATCAGACACAGGTTGACACAACACGGCACTATTTTTGCTCACGTTGTTTCCTCTCCTCCCTTTTAGCTGACAGAACAGCCTTTCAGTCCCATCCCCTTGGAAGAAGCTGAGCTGAAGTGGGAGTGACGGCACAAACAGATTTGATTCCTCCTAGACCTTCCTGCACAGACTTCATAACAACAGTAAAACCTGCTTTCATGGATGCAGCTACCCTGCAGGTGACCAACAAGTCCGCATCCTTGCACATACTGGCTGGCAGCAGTGGCTGTACCTGTACCTGCCTGCCTCTGGAGCTACGTAACGCCGAGTGAGGACATGTTTCTGCAGGGAGCACTGACACCTGCTCTGATGGGATAACCCAGTGGCTCTCTGAGTGAATCCATCGTTTCCTGTGACGTCCTGATTTCTGCTGAGTACTTAATACTCCCTCTGCTAAACAAAAGCACCATTGGTAATTCTTTTGCTTACAAAAAGGGTAATCATTTACCTAAAAACATCACTACAGAAAGAACTATGGTGTTATCCAAAATCTGAACAGAGGACAGCACGTCCCTAAGGACTGGGATTCTTCTAACAGCAGCTAAGGATGTCTTCCAACCTCCAGCATGTCATGGACTGTCCACTTTTAGTTTCAACAGCTATGAGACACAGTGTAAAGTGTCATGCACGTAGACACCATCTTGCTTAACATCATGCAGCCAGCAGCACCAGACAGCTGATAAAAGGCATCATCTCTCCCTCCAGGAGCAGCAACTCCCACATCCTCAAACTGGCTACGGCAACACTACGACTGCCGGCTGAGAGAGAAATATGTCTTGGAGAGCATCACATCTGCGTCTGAGTGTGCAAGGTGCAGAAGGAATAGGGTAAAGCTGACAGAGACTGCAGCAAAGCAAAGCCTGTGAAGGTCTGCTCTTGATCTGCTTGTGGTTCACACACAGTCCCCACAGACCCCATTCCTGTGCCAGCGCCGTGTCATTCAGCTGCCAGGGCACTGTAGCCAAGAGAAGCTGCTAAGGCCAATGACACAGCTTTCGAAACCCAAAAAAAAGATGATCTTTGCTACACAGAAAATGCAGAGCTTGATTTCAGCACGAAACATTTCCTAAGCACAGCTGATACACAGGAGAAGCGTTATGGGGAAGGTGGATTTAATCACATAATAGCTATTTATGGCCACGAGATGGCATTCCTGCCCCAGAGATGTCCTTCTGCCATGCCTGTACCCAGCCCAGGCTCACCTCCCGTGCCCAGGACCACACTCCTCCCAGGCTGCGCTTTACCGCAGAAATCCCGCAGCCGGTTTGGATGAGAATTTATAGCAGTGCTTCTCACTGCACACTTCGGGGTATTAAGAGGGAAAACAAGCAGTGTGATTACTTAGCGTGATTTGAATGATGACTGTTTTTCAAAGGCCCTGTGCTCTAGCTTAATACTGTGATAACACAATTGGAGGAGAAAAGCTCAGCAGGAAGAAATAGAAATGTAAGTCCAGCAACTTTTTACAGGGAGGTCTGAACTGAAAGAATAATTGCTTTTACAAGGGATGCCTACTGTATGTACTTCATCAGTATATCTGCTTCGGATACAGCACGAGTAGAGTTTCATTCATGAAACGAGTCCGTGCACATTTATTAATTGCAGTTGTTATGACTTCTTGCGTAATGTGACTGCAATGCCACTCACATGCTAATTAAAATTTTCTTTGGCCAAAGATGCTCCACTGAACCAGCCACAGAGCAGCTCATTTTAAAGAACAATTATTCAATTCAGACGTGGTTAATCGCTTCTATCAAGTTTTATCGCCCTGGAAGAAAACACAACTGCAAAGGACTGCAGCTAGTTAACCTGGTTATGATGGAGACTCACTAAGGGCATGCACTGCCAGCTTTACAGAAACTCCGTGTCTCACAAGCACAGACCATGGAAAAGGACATAGAAATCCTCTGCCTGAAAATACAGGTTACTGAGTTTGTGCCAAGATAGTCTAGACCTTCTTTTATAAAATAAAGTAGAGAGCAGTGTAATATTTCCTAAATGTAAAAGGGCACAAGGCACCCTCCCAAGACCAGCTAAAGAGAGGAACAAGAAGTGTGAAACCCATCTCTTGTTATGCCACCACTCACATTTTTGCTGTCCTATCTTCTTCTAAGCCAAGATCCAGGACAGGAAGCCCAGATCCAGCCAGATACTTGGGATGAGGTTTGCCTTGCCTTATTTTTGATGGCTAGAAGCAAAATCATCCTGGGTTATCCCAGGTCAGTGGGGATGAGTGGGCACTTCCAGCAGATGATGCCCACCCAGCCATCTCAGTAACAAGTGTTTTCTCTGCTGTGAAATAGAAGCATTGCTGTAGTTTTGGGGATAGAAAACTCAAAGTAAGGACTGAGTTAGTCACTGACTCAGGGACACACAGACATTGAGAAGAGCTAGAGCAAACCTACTAATACCATGTCCTTTGTTTCCATGGGAGATCTGGCCCTAGACATGCATTTTGTGTCTCTGGCCTCACAATGATCGCAAGGCTCAGCAACCCCTGACTTACAGGACCTCACCCTTCCTTCAGCAACCACCACGAGGGGCTGGTGAGCCCTCTTCCCACATCCTGATGGATCCCATAGCTGCAGTGGCTGTGTGTAGCTGCTGGAATCCTCCTTCTCACCTCCTCTAAGCCATGAAATGTGAGGTGCTGCAGATGGTCTCAGCTTTGTTTGCCTACAAGGCCTTTTGGCAAAGCTTTGGAAGACTGGTGAGCTGGGCAAGACACTCCTGTGTGCTGTGTTCTGCCTTTCATGGACTTTTTCAATGTGAAACACCTTGGAGTTGCTCTGGAAGAGGTTCAAGAAAATGCTGCTGTGTCTCATTGCACTCCAGCCACGTTCACAAGCTCTTCTCCTCACGAGCATGCCTCATCCTCTTTGTCCAAGTAGTGACAAGAGTACACAGCTTCCTTTAAGTGCTTCCATACAGTGCTACTGTTCACCGGCAAACCTAGCACATTCACAGAGGCAACAAGTGTCTCTACTTTCATTTCATGGAAAGGAAAAATAAAATGTTGAGCAATCACTGTCAAAGTCGGCATTCCCATTAAAGCATTCCCCCTTCCAGAGCTCTGTCCAAGCAGGAGTAGGCACAGTACCAATGCTTTAAAGCATGCTCTTTAGCTCCCTGCGCCGCTTTGCAACCGGCAATAGTAGTACCCCTCATTAAATAATCATGTGCACTACTCGTACACAGCACTTAATAAATAAACCAACAACTGGGCACTTTTCACATGCCTCATCCCCTGCCTTTCCCTCAGCAAGTGACGTGCAGAACTTGTGCCAAGACATGGCTTTTTTTTTTATTAAAACACCAACCATGGGCATTAAACAAGAAACTAAAAGTATCCCAGTACTTCTGTTTTTCAGTCATCCTCTTAATTTTGCTCCATTTCAGACCACTGAACCTAAACCTCATTTCAATGTCCTTTTAGTCTTTACTATCCCACCTTAAGGTTGCATGCAGAGGAGTGATGAAGCAGACGGGTGTCGATGAAAATCGCCTTGGGCATCATCACACCTTCTGGAATACTTAAATTTGAATGTATGTGCTATCACAGGAATACATAATTCCCAAGTGCATAGGAACACTCAAGAAATTAGACAGCTGGCGAGAAAACAGAGACATTCATCTGTGAAAGAGAAGGTGCACAAGCTCAACCCTTACTAGACATCAGAGAATCCATGTGAAAGCAGTGCTATGTATGCTCTAAAGGTCAGGGAAAACACAGCCAGAGCTTGCACTTGATACCAGAGAAATGAACTACAAGAGGTAAATCTACAGAAACAAGCCTTCATTATTCTACAACTACAGCTTTCAGCGTAACAGTGAGAGAGAAGGGACTGACTGCACGAGACCTTTGGGAGCAGGACCATAGCTGGGATCACCACCTGCAGTCCCAGGAGATTATCACACTGCTCTCCAGGAGGCTGCACCGCGGCAGCGTGGCTGTCTGAGTGACGCTCGGGGTAAGGGAATCCCTGTGGGCCCTTGCTTTTGTTCTGGGGAAAAACTCGACTGCTTCACCGAAAGCAGATTTGTGATAGAACCACTCCTGTAGAGCAGCGACAAGGGAGCATCAGAAGAGGTTCTGAATTTCTAATTAAAAAGGCTACTAAATCACTTGCGTGAAGACTCCCCATAATAGACCACCTGCTTGCACCTGGCTAATAACTGTTTAGTGCATTTTTTGCTGTGCTTAATGACTTGTCCACAGTCTCCACTTTCAAAAATGGGAGGAACGTCATAGCATAAATCTCAGGAGCATTATGGAAATATTATCACAGGCACAAAAGGGGGTTTGAAGAGCAGGTCAGACCAAGCTAACACCAGAACCCTTCAGATGCCAAGCCGTGCACAGTCTTACCAGAAAACTGGCTCCTAGACATGCTGAACAGCTCTAAGGGAGGAAATCTTCTGTAGGGAATTTGGAAACCGTTTCATACCCTTCAGCCCTAGGCAGGGGGGCTAAAACTCCTTTGAAGTTCCTGTCCCTGTCATTGTCACCTCTTAGCCCAGCAGCATCATGGACTCAGAGCATCCACATCGTGCTCACAGAGAGCAAAGCCAAAGATGTCTCCTGGAAGACTTCTCCATAACTGTTGCCTTGGGGCAGACTGACCCTCTGCTCAGACCCTCACCCCAGCAACGAGGGCTGTATCTCAGAAGTGACAGTGTCTGACATTAGCTGTATCCAGGGCTCAGTCACCTACTTTGACACATTCATAAGGCACTTCAAGGTTTCCTGAGGAAAAAGAGTTATAAACATCTGCACAGCTGTGAAATGAAATCATGCAACCGGAAAGGCAAGCTAATCAGTCTGGGTAATTAAGGCAGCTCATACTTAATGCTGAAGCCAAGTAGAAGAGAGAGGAAAAAAAAAAAATTAAAAGCTATTTCCTAGAATTTTTTTATTTCTTTTTTTTTTTACCCAGTATCATGAATTCTGCTTACACAGAGTTTAGCTAAGTATTCAAACCTAAATATGAATGACTGCTTCAAACTGTGTATCCATCTAGGACTGCAGATCCACACATGTCTGGAGAAGATCTACCAGGCATGGCACCAACAGCTGTACTGAGGGATAAGCAACATGAATTACGGGCTAAACTCTGCTCTCACACCAGTATAAACCCCTTAGTTTAGGGGACTTATATTAGTTCTAAAGCACATGGAATATTCATTTGCAATTTATATCTCGCAAAACGATCTTTTGCATTTTACCACAGAGAAGTCGTAAAGTATCTCCCAACTAACCATGGCAGCAAAATACTGACTGCAACAAAACACTCTTATCACGCTCCTACTCTGCGCAAAGCCACTGAGCATCACTTCAAACTCCAGGGCCTGAGGCAGGGGATTCCTGAATCCCCTGAAAAGACCAGATTCTCCCCTTTTACAAAGAGAGAGAGGGCATCTCAGTTCGCCAGCCTCCTTTCCTGCAGGGCTTCTCCCATTGCTGCTCAGTGTCCATCTCCCAGCAGGAGCTGGTGACAGAACAGCACTGAGGAAGGATGCTGTGGAGTTACTGCCCCGTCATGGTCAGGCAGTGGGCTCTGATGGATCCAGCACACCAATTTGAAACGAAGACCCTAGTCGAGTGATAAGCTTGGAGGTTTGGTGTAGGGAGCCGAGCAAGGGCAGCCTGCCGCAGCACAGATAAGGAGCTGAGCTGTCAGAGCACCTTGAAAGGAAATCGGGGGCAGCATCAGGAGCGAGCACAAAGATAAAACAGGGCACCTCTGCCTCCTACTGCAGTGGCTAAGGAAATGGAGATACAGAGATTTAAAAGTTTACCAAAGACATTATCAAGAGCGAATTTCTGGAGTGGACCAGAGGCCCAAGTTCTTGGTTATGACAAACAACATAAGAAGTGACATGGAGTCAGATGAGATCTGTCGAGTGTGCTCTCTCCAGCAATGCTCTACAGCACACGCTCAAGAAAACTGCAGGTAAAAAATCACCAGGGAGTAAAGAGTGATCTTTTCTTCTTCAAAAATAACAAGATCCATCCTCACTTCTCATACTTTGATCTACTGCACAACCCTTGCACTAGGACTGAAGAGGCTGCTCTGCAAGGAGAGGTGTCTAATCTCAAACCAAAGCCACTTCCAGAGTCAGAGAAGTAGCCCACACCTCCATCTCTTCTTGGGCATGCCAAAATGCCCAGACAGGTTGGCCAGATTCTTCCCCCATCAGTTATTTACTGCTTTTAACCCAAATGGTTCAGCTGAGCTCAATGCCCGTACGTCTGATTTTCACTATTGTAAGCCAGGGAAGAATGAAACTTCTCTGCATGCTGAAATCTGTCCAGATGAATATATAGCATTTATTTCACAAGGCATGTAGGACCTTGCTGTTGAGTCTCTTTGTTTTCTTTTGTTCTGCTCACATCAGAGGAAGGTGCTATGATAAGAAGATGAATCACTGGCACAGCCCATAAGCACTGCTGCACAGGTTGCTGTTTAGATATATCCAGCAGCCTCTTGAGAGACCATAGGACAGACATGTTGTGGTTGGACCTTTTGTGCTATTCCCACAGCCCTTGGCAACCCTATTCTCAGGACATGTAAACAGCAGCATTACTGACAGAGCTCCTGGAAGGGCACAGTGAGAGATGGGTGGAGCCACCTCACGCCCCATGCTTTGCAGAGGGAAGACATCAGGTCAACGTGAAGGGAAGTGGGTATAAACTCCTCAATGGTCTGCAAGCATACAGTTTCAGCATGAAAAGCAGTAAAATCCCACTCACGGTGGGATTGGGGATATTATGTAGAGGCATCTGCAGGTTATGGCATAATACAAAGGCTTTTTCTTACACAACTTACTAAAAGCACTACTAATAATACACTGCAAGGCTGAGCTGAAATAACCCTTGCTATTTCAGGTCTGGCTTTCTCTAGAACTGTGCCATCTCCTGTACCTGCACTGAGGCAGATAATCCTCACGTGAAAGGATTGGGCTTAAAATGTCAGGAATCCAACACAGAGCCTGAGAAGAAATAGAAGACCAGTATTTACTGCTGTCAGTGAGAATGATGTTGGCATCTAAAGAGACACTCCAGAAGACCATTTTGGATGACCACAAATCTTTTGTCTGCAAGGCAGCATAGCTCAAAAAAGCACCAAAGGCTTCTCTGAGCTGTTTCTACCACTGCCCTCACCACTGGAGTACCTGAGGGCCTTCAAGTCCTGTATTACACAACATGACAAACATGTCACATCTGGTTCATTCTCTCTTTGCTTTTCTTCTGAAGAGAAGAATTTAAGTGCAATAAATTGCTTCCACAGGGCTTTGGTTTTCTGTATCTGGGCTGTTGTGTCTTGGAGGGGAAGTAAGGTGAAAGAAGGACTTCTAATGCAGAGAGGAAAAAAGGACAACTTTCTGTGATGGTCTCTGTTTTCTGTGGAAGGTTATTCTAGAGCCTCTGTGTGGGTGGTTGTCTAAGTTTAGCTTGTATCCGGGGCTAGACTATAGCAGTTGCTCTATCATCTGATAACCCCTCACCAGCAGAGAAGAGGAATCAGGAAAAAGAAAGAAGAGTGATGGGTTGAAATGAAAATGGATTTAAGGAAGCAGCAAAACTAAAGCCAATGCCAGTATAAAGTATAAAAAGTTATACCCAGTCCAGTGAATGTACAGTGGTCACAATAAATGGGAAAGCAGTCTTTGGGAGCAGGAAGAGTAGCCCAAGCAGGAGTCCCACCAATCCTCACAAAATTTCCCTCTTTATACTGATCATGACTTTTTTGGTCTGGGATACACTTGTAGCCCACTCGGGGCAGCTGCTCTGGCCGACTCCAATCTGCTAATGACCTGCAGACCATGGTAGGCCTATGATTCTGTCCCAGCGAAACCATGACAGTAGTCTTTGGATTTGGAAGTAAAAAGCCCCAGGATCCTCAAGGAATGCAACTGCCAAACCTACTCCCCATCTAAGGCATTTCCATAGGTATTAGCCCCAGTGCTGGAGCAACCCAGGAGACTTTGAGCCTTGCCTGCATCTCTACAGGAAGCCAGAGCAGAAAGAGCATGAGTGTGATGGACTTGTATAACTCGTATCATGCCACAGCATTCAGCATTGGCTGCATTTTCCTGAGGGTTGATGGCTTCATGCCCAGACACTGTACATTTCATTATGATAAAAAGACACACTCAATTAAAGAGTTCGCTCCTGGAGCCCTTATTTTCAAAACAACACTTGTATAAATGGTCCTATATCTGACAGCGCGAAGGGTTGCATAAGTCTCTCTGAGCAAAAAAGGGACGAACAGATCAAGCTAAACAAGCACCTGTAACCCAGTAGAAGTATGCTTTTCAGCATGGGTGGTAGTAATTGCCCCTAAATAGATCCCAACTTTCTCCACTGAAGCAATAAAAATAGATAAAATGGTAACAATTGCAGGTTCTTATGGAAATGTTCCTCCATGCACAGCTCTCCTACTTCCTTCTCTGAAGCAGATCTCGAAGCGTTCTGAAAAGTAAGCCAGGCTGCAGCACTTTCCTTGATTGGGAATATTGTTTTTAAACCGCTTACTGCAGATTCCTGCCCCTCCAGTACAGAGAAGGGCACAAGGCATCAGCAGTTTTTGTGCCTCTGCAGGAGGATGACCACCGAGGGAAGGCAGCCTGCCTTCGGCTCTGCTCTCCTCCTGCCTGCATCAGCTGGGCTTGAACTGTTTGCCTGCAGCGCTTGTGCACTCGCATGTAACGCAGTCGGGTGTTTTTGGCTTTCCTTCCAAGAGACTGGGGAGCTGCTGGGGAAACACTGCTGGGGAAACACTGCCCAACCTGACCTGCTGGGAGGAAATGGGATATCAGAACAAAGAGGGAATATTCCAAAAGCTGCCCCTCCTGCACTGCTTCCCACAGCTGGAGAAAGCTCCATATCACCTTGGCAATTCTCCACTGTGAGGCTGTGCACCAAGAATTTCATTTAAGTGTGAAATCTCTGTGGTGAACCAGAGGAAAACTGCCTCAAATCCATACAAATAGTGCTTCAAATTAACTAATCCCACAAATCAGAAAGGAAATAATCCATTTATCATTTTCTTCTTCCATATTAGTAAAGATCGATCACACTAGCAGGCTTACATCTGGGTAAGACAAAAAAGCTGAGTATTGGGCTAATCCTGGAGATTTGGGTACCAGGCAAAAGAAGACAGAACAAGACAGAGTGGCCTCAGATAAAGCTTTAACTGAGTGACTTGAAGCTTTCCCCAGCTTCTCTCTCCCAATTCTGGCTGTGGCTGATGGACCACGTCCCTGTCAGCTGTTTCCCTTTCTCATAGGACCTCCAAAATCCTGACAGTGAGGATGAGATTATGTACCTATACCTGATGGCATCAATTCAGATGGACATTCAAAGTATTTATCTAAGCACATACTTAACTCCATCCCTATTTAGCAAAGTACTTATGTATAGGCACAAATTTACGTCTCTATGGCTAGAAGAGACGTAAGCTTGTCATTAAGAATTTTGTTCCCCAATCAGGGCTTAGGTGCCATTCTTAGTTGCAGGATGATGCTCTGCAGAGTCCCCTCTGGCCTCACCATGCAGGAGTCAGAACTATCTGCAGTGTAGAGATGGATCAGAGGAGAGCATGGTGGAGAGAGTAAAAGGCAAAACAAGACTTACGTTGGCTTTGAGGCTTCAGCCTGGTCAGTCTGCAGTTTCTCTCCACCTTCAACTTCCATGGTGCAGTACACAATACGGTTGGGGGCCAGCGACTTCAGACCCTGCACCTCCATGATGACAACCTGAAGGGCAAAGAAAGAGAAGTGTAAAAGGAGCAGCCGCCTTCAGACTTCGTTTTGGCTGCTGAACCCACAGGGTCAGCCAGTGCTGAGCTCCTCCACATACTGCTGGATGTTCGTGGCGGCAGCTGGGTAGGGACAGCGGCACTTCCAGGCTGAGTAGGGACTGTAGAAGCCAGCAAGGTCTGTATGGAGACTGAGAGGACTCCTTCTGGCTGCACATGGCCTTGTTGAAACCCTTGGGTGCCCAGGACTGTATCAGGCTTCAGGAGATGAGCCACACAGACATGGTCCTGCCTCACCTAAAAATGCCTTAATACATGAAAACCATAAAAAAAAATGTACACAGCTACTCAGCTTCTGCCAAAAGCCTGTTTTCAAGATGAATCATAGCACAGTTTGGGTTTGACCTCTGAAGATCACCTAGTCTAACCCCACTGCTGTCAGCAGGAACAACTTTCACTAGATCAGGTTGTTCAGAGCCTCATCCAACCTGACCTTGAACAATTCCAGGGATGAGGCATCCACAGCTTCTCTGGGCAACCTGTTCCTTTGTCTCACCACCCTCACTGCAAACATTTTCTTCCTCATATTCTATCTAAATCTACCCTCTTTCAGTTTAAAACCATTGTGTCTTGTTCTGTCACTACAGGTCCTGGTAAAAAGTCTCTCCTGCTAACCACATGCCTTAAACATTTCTACAAGAAACACTGTGGGGGTTTCTGTTCCTGTTTTATTACAGCTATCTATGAAGCATACACACAGGGGTTTAAAATTCCTCTCCTCAGGTCTTCTCATCTGTTCTTGTGCTGAGGATCCCTTTCCTGTCACACAGAGCTCCACAAACCCTCTGATGAGCACATACTTTTGCTAAAAGCTCTCTTGCAGCAAGAGTTTTGTGCACAGAGCAGTGCACAGACCTGCCAGCTCCTGAAGTCAGTGCTTCACTGAGCTGCTGCTTCCCACCAGATGGGGTTCAACTGGAGCAAAGTGTTTGACACATCCTGCTGTAAGGGTGAGTCCCTTTTATGCACAGCTACACACACTGCACAAGCTTTTGCAACAGAGAGGTCTACTGCTTTGTGATAGTTCCCTGCTCCTCTGTATGGGATTGCTTAGAAGTCAGGCTTTATTTGATGTTGCTGTTGAAGGCACCATCTCTGGGTTCACTTTTAAATAAGACTGAACTGAGTATTACAAAGATGGTTTCAGACATTTAATGAGTTAAACTCTGAGACTGGACAACAAATGTCGTTAAGTTTTGCATTGGCACAATATATATAACAAGAGATCCTTTAGGAAGAGAAATAAACAGGAAACTACACAAAAATAGAATTATTTTTTTTTCTACATCCTACATTTTTGACCCCATCCTGGTAGTTGTTTTGACAACGTAACATAAACCCACTCACTGACAGACAACAACAATTCTGTATGGGTGTGCTGATGCCTCCTTGGAGTCAATGTCTTGCCTAGACCGCAAATATGTTTGCACAGAATAATTAAGTTGGCTGAAAACAGCTACTGCAGCAACACTGCTTCCAGGACTGAGACAGTCTGTGTCGGAGGCGACGGCAGGTCTCGGCAGCACCCTGCCTTCCCCTGGGCTGTACAGACAAACTGCTCGACAGAGCACTGAGCAGAAAGTCAGTGCTCATCACAAAGCAAGGAGCAAGCCAGCAAAGCGCAGTATTTCCACACAAACTGCAAGTCAATCTGTTGGGTGCATTCAAACCCCAGCAATTTTTAACAATTCTCCAAAGAGGAAGCAAGACTTGCAGGGAAAGACACTGGCACCTCTAACTGGCAATAACTAAACATACGGACGTTTACAGTGTTGTGTTATTGCACTGGTTTGGGGGACAAGATAGGCTCAGGATTACTGGGGTACACTCCATAACCAACTGCATGGAAAGGTCAGTTAATGATGCAGATTTCTGAGCTGTGTGATATACATCAGCAAGTAATGCCAGATGGTTTATCTCACAGAGTTTGTTCCAACAAGATGGTGAGACACCAGAAAGGACAGTGTTTGACCACAGGTAAAGCTGCTGGTAACTCAGAGAAGAGCCATTCCTCACAGAGATCAGTAAGTCATTTCTACTGATCTCTCTACACCTAACTTAAGTTTGAACTGAGCAGAACTTGGCTTCCGTGATTTTTACTCCCACGAGTTCTGCACACTGTCACGTACGCAAAGCTTACCTCCAGGGAGAACGACAACACGACGTCTGACTTGGAAAGCTGGTTCTCGTTTTCTTCTCCCATGTCAATTATTGAGGTGTTGTGACTACGTTTCAGCTTCTGCAGTTTGAACTCGGAGCCTCCTTTAGACACAGGCATGCTCTCTAAGTTTGCCATCAGGAGATTGACAGATGACTTCAGCTCCTCAATGTACATGTTCTCCATTTCTTTGGACACAAACTTCGGAAACTTGCGCTCCTTGGATTTGGAAACAAAGACAACAGAATGAATGGCTGTGACAATCAGCAACCACTTGTTGCACTGGGAGAATCTCCAAGCAGCACCTGCAGAGAGGTTTGTGAGCAGGGAACTCCCACAAATCAGATGACAAATTATAGCTTCCCCCTGTGTAATGCAGGAAAGTTATTGTTAGCTTCCCATAGAATTACGACTTGGAGCTTACCCAACTTTACTCTTTCTTGCGTGCACTTGTATTTCATTGACTTTTCTATCTGCAAATGGTCTTCTTCATATATACGTATCCACAATTACAAATGCTGCAGGCCAGATCTCAGCCGAACTTTGTGACTGACAGCAATTTACTAATGATTCAAAGGATGCTGACAGATAAGGACTTGTTTTTCAGTCTCCCAAACGTGCCAGTTCCTTCTAAAACACTTCTGAGCTCCATTAGTCTTCTAGGTGTAAAAAGAGTCCACGGAGGGAAAAACCAGCAATTTGCGAGCAGGAATGTGTGGTCCCAACTGGAAGAAGGGGTAACACACCTTTTCACTACTCGCCAGGCCCTGTGTCTCGCTCCAACAAGACAAAATTTCACTGTGAGACCCTCCAGTGCTGTTTGTTGTAAACAGGGCATTTAAACCAAAGGCGACAGTGAGAGCAACTTGTGGTGCTCCCCATCTGAACTGCTGCCCATGCTCCAGCTCTGTTAGGATCGCTGGTATGAGCCCTACATCTTCTCACAAATCTCCCCCTGCCCCAGATCTGCTCAGGGTTTGAATGTCTCTTGGTGGGTTACAAGAGACTGTGCAAAGCATGTGACTGCAAGGCAGCATCTGCAGCCAGGGAACATGAGGCTGACATGCAAAGCATCTTAGTGGCAATTCATAATATCATAAAAAGTAGTTTGTAAAATCCATGCTAGAAAAGAAAACAAGGTCATGTTTCTTCTAGAAGATTGTCATCAGGCTGCTGGAAAAGTACTCCACTGCACTAGTTTTTACCTCAGTCCTCAACAGCTTACCCATTACAAGCACAGGTCACAGCAGCACTCGCTGCTTAATCAAGCAGTTAAAATATAGTCTCCTCTTTCCAGTCTCAATCTTGGGAAGCCATTCTCTCACGTAAGTTAGACTTGGCATAAGATAAACTAACTAATCAATCTGGTTTATTATCTATGCATTACATAAGTTGTAAGTCACCCTTAGAAAAAAAAACACACAAACCACAAGAAACAACTGTTCTGTAGATTTTGAGAACTACTGCTGAAACAATGATCTTCAAACATTATTGCTTTTTCACCCTGCTGCTACCCATCTCTCCAGGGATTGCAATTTTGGCACTGCCCCCAGAAACCTCTTCAAAAGTGCAGCAAGGACTGAGACATTTCACTGTGTGCCACCAGCAACTTCTCACACTAAAGGCTAAAACCAGGTAGCCTGAAGTGACACACGATTTAACTGGGACTGGGTCTGATGATGGAAATGCCGAGGTGCGGGTGTGGTCCCAAGTTACCCATCAGGAGGAAAATTGAGCTGGGGCAAGTCTGGAGGAAGACACAATTGAGAGATGCAGAACACAGCAAGAAAGGGTGTTAGTCACCTCCACATGTACCAGGGAGAGGACCAGAAACGGGGACAAGTGCAGAGAGAAGCAGAGTTAAGAGACTACAAGGAATGAGCAGTCCAGCAGGCTGGAGCAGAGTGGGTCCAGCCGCAGATGGACATATCGCTTTGGTGTCATCACAAGGTCTTATTTAATTGTCCCTACATGTGTTCCTCCTTGCCCTTGAGGTCAGGTGACTGGGGGGAGGGAAGGAAGGAACCACAGGACAGCAGAGCACTTGCTACTGCAGAGAAAAGTATACCTCTGCCTTGGCAGCACTGAGCTCTCAGCTGTAATGCTGCTCTCATTTAGCTGCTGGAAAAGTACAACGCGCAGAGCGAAAAGCCTGTCCAGATACAGCTTTAAAACATCTGCTTGACTTCGAGCGTGATCTTAAAGCTGGCTGGCTCCAAAGCTGGGCTTATATGTTCTGATGGAGTCAGGCTCAGTGGGGGATCCTGCCTAATGCTGCACTGGCGCTGTGCTGAGCTGCACCCTCCTGGGCACACGAGGAGGTAGAAAGACCCAGAGCTGGGCCCTGCTGTCCAGACGTAGGAGAGCTGGTGTGCACAGTGACTTACTCAAGGTCACATGACAGGTCAGACAAGGGCTTGCAGAGCCACCAGTTCTGCAAGACCAGGTCCCGTTAGACTCCGCAGCCTTTGTTGCCTCTGAAGTACAAATATCCTAGCGTGAATTTCTTAATTTATTAATGAGGCTTTCATTTATCTTTAGCATGGACTCTCCACGACTGCCACCTCAGGGCTGGTTTCATGAGAACTGTACGTCTCCCTGTGCAGCAAATCTGCATGAAAAGCTGCAAACTGGAGATAAAATTGGAAATGCTGTCCTTTCACTGAGATGAATTGTGAGCCAGACCTACGCTGAGGGAAAGCAGCCTTGCCTGGAAAAGGAGGATACGGAGAAAGATTCAAAAGGTCATTTGGATGCCTCCAAAAGACGGTATTCATGGATCTGAAAGAATAAGGTTTCTCAGAGGCAGATGCTGGCAGGATCTGACATTCTGGAGAGAAGGCCTGCAGCAGTAACGTGAAGCAGATTAAATATCAATACCTGCCAACTGGATCACAGGTAAGCCACTTTCACTCTAAACCACCCTCCAAGCTGCACAGCTGTATTTTGAAGGCTGAATTCTGCACAGGGAAATGTCAGGTTGTGTTGAGGACTTTCTCCTGACTGTCTCTCACAGGGCCAGCAATGGCATGGTTTGTTTTCAGCATCCTTTGGGGAAGAATGAAAATGGCACATCCTCGTTTGCAAAAAATAATTCATGAAGCTGCAGCCGCTGCCGGTTGTTACTGAGCTATGCATATTATTGTCCCACATGGCATAAAGAGAAAATGAAACAACAAAACCAGGCAATCTCATTCTGGCACCCAGTGCCTGGCTACCCATTTCCAAACTGGAGCAGCAGCACTCCCCTCAGGGGCTTACATTTTGCCACAAATAAAAAATTCTGTAGGTTTTCTTGACAATAAAATGGCAAAAGGCCAACTGCTAAACAAAAGAGCTGCAGTCAGTTTGCTGCTTTGCTGCATGGTTTGACCACATCGTCCTTGGCCACCTTACTATTTTCGTCAGTGAAGTGGGGAAAACCAGAACCTGCCTCCCCAAAGATGCAATGACTGTAGCTGTTTGACAGAAGCGTTAGCAAGCACTAACTGCACAAGTGCTGCTGGTATCCCTGCTACCACCTGACCATAAATGAATGTGCTCTGCTTTTCACATCCAGGGATATCAGCGCGGTTGCAAACAGCTCTGATGTTACCTTTCTCACAAAACCCTCCAGTATGGGCACAGCTCAGAGTTGGGAGGACTGTCGCTGAAAGGCAGGTGCCCAGCCTGAGCTACGTCTCTCTGATTAGATCTTTTTCTTTTCCTTCTAGTAATGGTGTCTTGATTATCAAGCACAGCCAGATAGATCATTGTTAATGACCTCAGCCCCATTAGGGCTTTATCGGTGATTTAGAGCATCTAATTAGAGGCAAGGATACAATATTGGCCATACTGATGTCAACAAGATCCAGAGTTTCTCTTCATCTGTGGTCCATCAGAGGCCACGAAAATCTACAGTGTGTAAGGGTGTGATTTACCCCTAGGGAGGTATCTCTTTACAGAAGGGTCTCTAGGGAGTTTAGCTGACTGCTTGATTATGAAAACGGTTTGGAGGTCCCATGCCTGCTGCTCCAGACAACAGTGACATCCACATGGTGCAATGCCAGCTTGACTGTTCCCGTGAAAAGTACAAATGTACTGGAAGACTTTTTTTTTTTTTTTACCTTGGCAATTTGTTCTGCCATTTGAAGACGCCCATCCAACTCACGTCTGATCTGCGCTGCTTGCTCATCTGGGTTGTCCAGCTGTATAAAAACAAAAGGCAAATCAAGGTGAAAAAATAACCAATACAGCACCTTTACAAGCAGTTCATTTCTTCAGGCTGACCATCGGTAGGTATCACAAAAGCAATTAAGCACAGCACAGGTGGGCCCTACTCTAGGACAGAGCTCCCCCCAAATGGTGAGCACACAGTGCTCATTATCGAAGAAAAGCACCACCAGGGAACTGTGTAGACCCTGTTTTGATGCTTGTCCAACTGCATCTTGGGGCTGAGCATCCTCACCCTGAGGTCTTACATCCATTTTTCCCTGTGAGTGAGTCTGGCAGCAGCAGTGTCCTCTTAAACTCCTGAAAAGAGAGGTGTCCTCCAGAGGCTATCACTTCGGTGGTGCTTGAGAAGCCATAGCTCCCCTGGGCTGGGGCAGGACAGGTGGCAGCTCCAGATCACTAAGCCAAACACCCCCTACCCCTTCTTGCCACGCAGAAAAACAACAGAAGATGGCTCAGCAGAAAAGTACAGCAATAGCAATTCCTTATTTCCCCTTTCCCCTACATCGCTGCATCCCTGTGCTACCACCCAATTCGTGCAATGTTTTCCTGCAGCCTTCAGTAGAGACTTTTTTTTTTTTTTGCATCATACTGCCAACAATCCTGTGGTTCATTGTCTGCCTGGCCTTGAAATGTCTTTTTAGGGTTAAAATGTTGCTTCTGTCAGTTAAGCAAGCAATTACAGCACATGTGGAAGGGGACGGTGACTGCTGTAAATAGTTTCCCATTGGTAGGACTTGGGGCAGATTTGTTATTTTTAGTGGGAATACACAGACATAAATTAAAAGCAACAAAAAAGCACAAAATCAAACTAGTTCCCGAAGAAGGCGATAGCTGCTGTAACGAGGTGGCAATTTTATAGCTGCTCTCCAGACTTTAATCACTCTTTAGACTCCTTTGGAGTCATTTTGGCCACGCCATCAGTCAGCTCTCCCACCGACTGCTACATATCAATGAGCTTCACTCACTGGCTTGGGGTTGCGCTAACCACCTCCCTGGGTTTTATCCTCCTCTGGAGACAAACTGCTCGACAGAAGAAAGACTCGACTGGTGCAGTGCAGTCTGGAAAGTTACAGCTACAGTGACGACTAAACTTTCAATTCTCAGCCTGACGAACGATGAGCTCGTCCGTTAGCACTCCCTGGATGGGCTGAAATACGGCACTTTCCCAGGCATCTTCTGGGCCGCCTGCCTGTGCATCCTGCACCTCCCCCGTCTGGCACACGCTCGCGTAGATCGGCACGCGTGCGGGGCCTCTATTTGCATACCGCTTCACCATCGATGATTTTCCAGAGAGCCGGTATTCATTACGGCTGAGATTGAGGGCAAGGATATTTCTGATTAGTCTTTGAAAACCTCCATTACTGATCTAATTCAGGCAGGGAAACTACTAAGCGTCCTGACCATGATCCAAACCCACTGAAGCTTCAGTGATTTCTATGGTGGCCACCTGGGCTTCCTTCACACCAGTTGCACCACGTAACCTGCTGCCTTCATCTTCATATTCCTGATCCCAAACCCAGCACAGAGCCATGGCCCACTAGAACCGTTTGGGATCAGCTGCCCCCCATTAATTTCTCCATGAACAAAGGCAACACACAACTACTGTCCACTGATGTGCAAGCATCTCTGAGCTGCCTCATTAAGGGTAGGAAATGTGAAGTCCCAGATTTCCATTTCTTTGCAACTCTGAAAGAGGGGGCATTATTTGAATCCCATCTGAGCTACAGTAATTGAGGTTAATCACACACTACCCAAAATAACTTGCACGCTAAATTTAGAACTCCAGGATGTTGCTGTGGAGGAGAGCTGTTTCTGCGGGATGATGAGCCGGCAAACTGCCTCACACTTTCTGCACTATCTTGATTTTGCAGATGTTTTCCAGTGATGCTACAGGTGTCGGAAACCTTGTCAAGGGAAGATCTGACTGCAGAAGATTATTTTTCTTAGGAGGCAACAAGCACCCTTGGCAGCCTCCTTGGTTGTAGTCGAGTAGGTACAGGAGTCCTTTTCAGGCAATGTGCTGCTGCTGTGTTTCCCAAAGTTAATTAGTGATACCAAGCCAGGTAACCTGGTATTTAAAGGAAACCCAAAAAAAATATTTCCAGGCTGTATTTTCAAAGACTCTGCATGATAGCTCCGTGGCAAAAGCCGGTCTTTGGGAAAGTGATCATGGCTGTGGCCAACAGAACATTTTCTTCCTGTTACCTACAGAAGGGTAAAAAAGAGGCAGCCCCTGCCTGCCATCCCTGAGTGTCCTCCCGGCACGTTCAAGCAGACCTCTTGTGACTAAGGGCAGCAGCCCAACAGCTCAGCCACTTACTGCTCCCGAGACTGGGAAGTGCTTCTGCTGCCGTCAAAGCAAGTTGAGTGCATTTCACAGTCATAACACTATATAGGACCATTAAGAGAGTAATGCTGGTGCCCATAAAATACATTTTCCTTGTGAAATAAAGCAAGGGCCAAACGTAAGGCATGCTGTCTAAGCAAGACCAAACATCCAAGTAAGGCAACACAGGCCCTGATAGCATTAAAACTTAATTTCTTAACTAGAGAATCAGCTATTTATTTTCTGCTGTATGCATGTCCACTTTATATTCAAATATTTGACAGGCAAATACATAAATGATTTACAAAGTCAAAGAGAAATTGAATTAGTTTCGTTCTGCATTATGACTATGTTATGGGTGCGCTATGAATAAAGCAAAGATGTAAATCATAAGGTTGCCCCAGTCAATTAAATGTGAAAAGTATTATAAATTTCAGTATATATATGATTTGTCATATGCACTGGGCTTTTCTTCAGCAGCACGCCACAAATATCTGACGTACATAATTTGCAATTCTCAACTGATCATTACCCAACTGCCTGCTGGTAAATTAGATGTTTTCATACATCTACCCGCATACGACATTAGTTCTCTCTGCTTGCCCTGTAGAGATTATCTACATTGGTGTAACAGCTGCTAAAGTAAAAGAATAAAAATAATGAAAAAAAAAGCCTATGCAGATCAGATTCTGCGTGGAACTCAAAACTGACCAGCTTCACAGCCAGCCCGTTGCTGAAGGCACTGCAGAGCACGTGGCTATTTTAACCCCTGGTGACCATTCACTTGCAAGAAAAAGATCCTGCAGAAGACAGGTATTTTTACATATAAACTGCTAATAAGGAATCATTTTTAATGGGCACTAGTAAATGAAAGGAAGAGATTAAAAATGTTCATCAGGCATATTTGACAGTTTTAATTACCAGTAAGAACCTGCTGCTGGTCTGCAGAAGCAACCCTTTGCTTTCATGACCCTGAAACAAATTCACTGTGAGACTTCGCTGTTACCCCAGAGGGATGGAAAATAATGTCTCCATACCTTAGAAAGGCAGAAGCAGAGTCAAACCAACCAACCTAAGACATAAAATCTGAAATAAGGTGCACAGGCACCTACCAAATTGACGTCTGACTACTTGGTTGGTGTCTCAAGACCTCCTGCACATCACCCAACCTCAGCCTTGTAGTTTTTAAAGCCAGGAGCCCAGGCTCACCTCCACTCACCGTAGGAAATGCCAGAGGTGGTTCAAGGACACGAATAGTGTTAAGGGAAAGTTTCTGTTTTTGTGGTTTTGCAGTCAGAACGTTATATATTTAAAACTCCAACTTCAGTTTATCACAGCTCAAAGCCATTTACAATCACAGCTCTGGCTCCAAGCGTGATGCTGGAGCAGAACAGGCTGCTCTTCTCTTCTCTTCTCTTCTCCATTATGCCCCGGGCAGTTTTGCTCAGATTAACACCTCAGACCAACCCTCCTGCCTGGGGAACAAGCAGAATACTGTCCTCATGCCATCGGCCACAGCGAGAGGGCTGTAGCCGGGGCTAACCCACCCAGCCTGGGGATGATCCGGTGGCACAAGTGACTCTCCACACACAGCACTCAGCCTGTCAGGAAAAGAGCGGATCTGGCTGTGCGATGGAGCACGTACTGATGGGGCACACTCCAACAGACACAGGTGAGTTAAACACAACGTGGGATCTGCGCCCACGCTCTCAGCTCAGCGCTGTCAGAAATAACCGTGTCAGAAGCTACAAGGGCTTAAAACAGCAGGATGCAACGTACAGATACAAGCTTCAGTGATCAGCCTGGCATTTATGTTACGTGCCATGGACATGACAGGTGGTGTTGGTATAACTGCCATCAGTCCCAGCCAGAAGCCATTGGGACCATTTAACAGTCACTGCTAGTGCTGATCCCTGCTTCCCATGGATTGCTCCTCATTCTGGAAGCATAACTGGTGCCTGTCTGAAAGTATCTCCCCTCCCTTTGAGAAAGGTTACAACATGGCAGTAAATCCATGGTGGTACCACAAACTCCTGCAGAGGACAAGCCATTTGCAGCAGGGTTCTGGAAAACCACATCTTAAATGCTCTGGCATAGTAAGCACAGGAGCTGCAGCTACTTGCTCTGCACTGCATCGAGAACAGAAACAAACGTGGCTCTTCACTTTCAGGCAATGAAAGCATTTAGTCCAGGCCTCCACCAAATCCACAGCCACTACCCGTGCTGTTTCGACCCCGCAGCAGCACTGGCACATCACACCAGGATGGGTGATCCTTCCTGCACAGCCAACAGCAGGCGCAGACAGGCTGCTACTGAGCAGCGACTGCCCTGGCTGGGGGCACACTCAGTGATCTCCAACATTAATTTCCTCCATCCCTGTGTCCAGCATACCACCATGCATCTGGGCAGTCTGAAAATGCCACTTTGTGAATTATTTTCCCTGAGTGGAGGACGAAAGCTGTGAGCCACTTATGTCGTCCCTAAGCCTGGCTTAAATCCTTCCAAAATAAGCAACGCTGCGAAATATCTGTGTCGTGTACAGTTATAGGTGTCAAAAGCCTCAAAGAGAAAGTTTCAAGGCGCCCATCCTTTGACATGTTGCGAGCCCTGTAGCTCAGCAAATGGTTGATTAAGTATTTCAAAGCAAACATGAAGGCTGAACAAGATCACAATATGGGTGACAATTTTGCAGCTTTGATGTAAGGCTTTAGGAGAGATCTTTGTCTCATAAAAGGTGGTTTCATTTGGTGATGCACAATGTGAGAAAATACTGAAAAATTCATAAGCCCCCATCAATTAATATTTAATCTATCAGTCCATGTGTACTCACAACTTGTGGCATCAGCAGCACAGAGTGCTCAAGCTGAAAGAAACACGTGGCCCCTGAAGTGACTCACTGCATGGAAGCCCTCGGTTTGTTATTGCAAAACCACTGTTCTAGGAGATAAAGTGACATGAGACAGGACAGAGTGGCACTGTGGACCGTACACAGCTTCCTAAGACACGCTCCATGTTGCTATTATGGGTTGCTCTGTAACATCCTTGTCCCACCAACAGTAAATATTCTTCTGAATAAGCATCGATGGGCAGAGCGAGGGAGGCAGCCCAGCTCTCAAGGCCCTGATCTCTGCCCATGTCTCTGAAGCAGAAGATAGAGGAGGATCTGAATACTCCATCCTTCAACCACAGCAGGGATGCTGATGTCCCTATTAAACTGGGAATGTGAAGAACACTAAAATGCCTCAGTACGGTAAGTCACTAATGTCCTGGGCAATGTGCTAACCCTCTGAGCAGCACACTGCGACCCATGGTCTGCCTTGAGATCTGAAATGGGAGCAAGGAAGAGGACGCAAGGACAGCTTCCCCATGTTACGCATCTCCTCATGTCAGCAAAACTGTCAGCAGCATCACAGCCTAACCATGGATTCAGCAATTGTCACTCATATGATATGAGAAAGGATTTTGGAAGAGCCCGAGGGAACCAGCAGGACACATCCTCTCCACTAGCTCTCCGAAAGACAGCTCTGTGCTATCCCCATGCATTCCGTACCTATTCCTTCATCAAAATTTTCCTTTTCCCTTCCGTCAGCCCCAGCTCCTCACAAAGTCCCAAGGCTCCAGCATCCCGAGAGGTGACAAACCCTCTCTCCTGGAGAAGAGCCAACACCATTTTGCTCCCGTGTAGGTAAAATCAGCCCTGCTGCAGAAGTTTAGTCGCTTCCAACTGCAGCTGCACATTGTTGGTTGGCTGCTGTGGATGGGTGCCCGCTACCGTTCTCCCAGGTTATCTAACAAACCACTGCCGCTGTCAGATAGCAGTCGGGGGGTCCTGGGGTGGGGGATGATTTAAAACAGCAGAAACGACTTGAATGATCTGGTACAGGCTGACACTTCTTTCTCTAAGGGAAATCTTATTTCACAGTTCACATACTGTAGGGTTGTGCTGGACTCGTCACTGAAAATACTCTCCAGGATGTACAGCAGCCCCTCCTCACCCGAGAACTAAACCATACAACATTGCAATAAATCTCTGCTTCACCAGCAGGCAGATGCTGGGACTGCGCTCGCTTCACCAGGTGAGGTCAAGACATCTACCCTCAAACTAATTAAAGTCTAAGAGCTGCCTTTTGGATAGGTGTTTATTCCACAAGCTGAGCTGATTTCCAACGTATTTCAGAGCAGCACTGGTGGCACGTGCAGGCAGAGGTTTCTCATGCCCTCTTTGCTGCTGTCAGCAGCACCCATCGGTCCCCGCTGCTCCTCTGCAGAGTGCTGATGAATCGACCAGCACGTGCTGGTGGCGTGGCCAGGGCAGGCAGGTGCTGGGCACGGATCCCGTGTAGGAAAAGCGGACAACCCCCTGCACCACCTTAGCTACTGACCTGCCTACCACCATACGGCCTTGCAGCTTTGCTGAGGAAAGCTGAGACAAGCAAGCCCAGCACGCAGCTTTCCGCAGGTTGTGCAAAGACACCTCCAGACTGATGTGTAATGATAAATCAAAGTAAATGAAAAACCAGATTCAGCAAAACCGGGAGGGGAAGAAACGGTGCTGCCTGCCTTTGCAAATGTTTTGCAAGCTGTTAGGAAAAGGGATGGCAGAGCACTTCCACTCGAACGGCACATCCTTTCCATCTGTGCCCAGGGAACTTCTGAACCCTGCAAATCCCTCTGCAAGATCATCTGTGTGAGGTGTGCGACACTGAAAGGGCTTAAAAACTAAGCTCTCCAGAGGCTCTGACCTCCAAGCACTGTTTTAATACCCTCTTCTTATGGCATTGCATAAGGGTGCTTGAAGGCATGGGTACAGCATACGCTGAGCTATGGCACCACAAAAGAAACCGGAGCTCTGGCTGGTTGACGCAGCCTAAGGAAGATCACTGCATTTAGCTTGCTTGTGTTTCCTTATGGCTTATCATATGCTGAAGTCCACATCAGTTACCAGGAAGAGAATCATCTGAATTTCCCACACACAACAATAAACTACTGTTTAGCTCCAAGTAATTTTTACAGCTAGAATTAGCTGTAATTAACCCCTAACGCAACTCGCATAAGGACCTGGTCCAGCAAAGCTGTATTACCTTGACATTCGACAGGATTAAAGGTGACGGAACAAGATGTGGAAACATCTCCAACAGTGTCTAAGAAATGGGCAGGTCTGGGGCAAGGCTCTTGCACAGAAACTCAAGCCACCTTTAAAAGTTTCCCCATTTGTGCTGAAATGTGCTCGGGGCCAGGGTTTCAATTCCTGTTGATTCAAGCACAGAATTCAGATTTTTCTTCCTCTTTCATGACCTTATTGAGGGATTTTCGACTGACCTCCATGGCTGCAGCACCTGAAAGCCTTCCAAGAACACAAGGCAGCAGCTTCTGATGTGCTTCACACTGGTGTGATGCAGCAAACTTTCTCATGAGGTGAGGGAGAAAGCAGTTAGGAGAATTAAGCCTCGAGGCAGCAAGTCCTCGGCATGTAAAGAGGTCGCTGCATGTTCTCAGTGGATGGCAACCTAAGGGAGCTGAAGTTGCTCATCCCACCCATGTCTAGGACCACACTTCTCCAGAAATCTCTGCATAGGTCATCATTTGACCCCTTCCTATAGCAATGGAAAACTGAAAGGGAACTGCCCTTCACAGCAGACAGCTATTTTCAGGCTCTCTGGATTGCACCTAACATTTCACTACCTGCTATCAATTTATCAAAATCCAGAGCAGAAATATCACATCTATAAGTCCCTTTGGTCAACACATAGCAACAATTATTATTAACGATTAACAATTAACCATTGTTATTACACTAAATTCTGTATTATACTAATTAAAAGGTCAATTCCCCACCTTTCTTGAAACAGTGCCCTGCCAGTGATTCAAAGATTCCAGAGAAATTCACCTTGGAGGGAATTTCCTAGTTTTAAAGAGAAGAAATATCTTTAGGCATACCAATCATATCTAATTTACCATTGCATTTTGGAAAAGTTGCTTCCTTTTTAAACAATTAGCATCCAACGATGTGAAAAAACCCCCCACGATTAACAGGGATTGGACTCCTAGCTCCACTAATTAGAATGGTCCACCTCACCTCCACTTTTAATGCCCGATGCCCTCCAACAGGACCCTATTCTGCCCCTGAAGAACTAGTGGCACAAAATGGATGTGGCATCTCTGAGAAGAGCCACGTGGAGCTGCAAGCTGTCATGTGGGATTTAACCCCGCACAATACTCTTGTGAGATGCTCTGGCACCTGCATTAAGATCAAGGATGTGAGAAGAATTGAAGGAGACACAGAAAAGCAGCAAGAGGCACAGCTATGAAGAAATAAACACAGGGAGCAAAAATGTGATGCTTTTAAAAGCAGCTAGACCATAAGGTGAGAGGAGGAGAATTTTAGTACGAGGTACTGCACAGGGGGAGATCTTAGCAGATGGGGCAAGTCCTCCCATGGGATATGCCATCCTCGTTACCTCACTGGTGAGGACGGTCAGCCTAGAAAGCCCTCTACGCAATATGGAGAACGCTGTTATGTGTCCATATTAAATGTAAGATAAATAATTTATGTGCACAGATACTATAACAACTACAGAAGATGCTTCAGCCAGGAAGGAAGCAGCAGCTCCTGCAAGGTGGCAGGACACCCCATCTTCTTCTGCGCAGCAGCCTGAGAAGCACAGCACTGCTGCTCCCAGGCCTGTGCTGGCTCTACTCCAACCAGCTCAAACCGTGGCCGTTGTGAAGCTGGGGCACAGACAGGGTATTGCACCATCCCACCCTGACTCCGGGCTCCACATCTGCCTGGCTCACTCCCAATACCTCTCCCAGCAGCTAAGTGAGCCGTGTCGATGCTCACCAGCCCCAGCTAGACTTGCCACAGTCACAGCTTCCATGACGGCACAGGCATTGCCTGGGGCTGTAGGTGCATTCTGAAGAGCAGAGCACCGCTCCTGGGGACATGCACACCAACAGCACTTACCCATCAAGGTCCTGACGGTGCTCTGCATTTCCCTCCTTTGCTGCCGGCCCAGCTGGAGGCTGCTGCCGTACGCTGGCACCTTACATGTGTTTTAAGCACTGATGAATTTGTGTGTGAGGAAAGGTTTCCAGGCAGCTCTGCAGAACAGGTGTGGCTGGAGACCTGACCCTAGAACTTCTGGGATAAGCACTTCTCCACCTCCCTGCCCCAGGGATCCTCGCTCAGCACATCCCTGAATGGAGAAGCCACAGCTGAAGGCTGGGCAGGTACAAAGCTCAGATATTCAGTCTTTCATCCTTCACTACATGAACCCTGCAGGAGACCCACCAAGACAAATACCTGTATCTGCTGGGTATGGACCGTACACAACCCTGCCTGGGTAGGGGAGGATGGGCAGAGGACATCCCGCTATGAGAACAAGGATGGGTTTTTGGGGTCCCGCAGTTCAAAGTCTCCAAAAATGGTACAGTTTAAAATTCCTCCTAGGCTAAAAGCCATCACTTTCCACATCTCTCATTGGTGTTCAGAGCAGGCTCCAGGAACACAGCCACAACACAACCATGCAGTGTCATGAGTGTTGAGTCTTCACCGTGTTATCAGGCTGTGGACAATAAGCATTTTCCTTCCTTCTTGTCAGCAAGCCAAATGAATCCCTAATGGCTTTCCCGATCATAACACACAGACAGCGCCGGCTACAGACCTTGATTTCTGACATATCAGCTGTAAAAGGCAACGACCTTCAGACAAGAGAGCACCGAGGCTTTGGGGGCTCCCGTCAGACCTGGTGCACGGCAACAAGAACCACTAGTTTTTCCAGAATGTGAATTGCACGTAATAGAAAATATTGACTTACGTTACAAATATTTATAAAAAGTCAGACATAATTAAGTGATTTGCAATTGAAAATTAACAATCTAAAAATCAGCCGTGTAGACAGGCAGAGTTAAATATAACCACAGCTAATGTGAGTTGATTTAAATAGAGGTAATACAGCAGCAACAGAAAAAAGGCTGGCAGTCACATTCCCTGTCATTAACATCCTTCTCCACGTGGAATATTATTACGGGAGGCTTTTGAGCTGCTCTGCTGTCCCGATGGGCGCAGAAGAGCCGACTGCCCGCTCTGGCAGGAGGCTCCGGAGGGACGAGGTGTCTGTCTGTCCACCACCGCCCTGCTGAGGCTGCCCAAGCCGCCCTGCACAGCTCAGCCCCGGGCAGCGATCACCACGAGATGGCGGATGGAGCCAGCTTGCTGGTGAGCCTTCTACACCGCTCTCTGTGGCTTCGCAGGCTCCCTCCGAGCCTCACCTCTTTGCGGACACCATGTGTGACATGGCCCCCAACATCTTGCATATGGGGGGACCGAGGCAGAACGGAGTCCAGTGCCACCCTGAAGGTCTTGCGCTGTGCTCCTGAAAGCACCCTAGCTTTCCCCCAGGCCCGCCTCCAGGCTTCTAGCTATCCCTAGAGCTCAGTATGGATGGAGCCTCCAGGCAGAGCCCTTCCAGCCCCATAAGGCGGAGAGCTGTTTTTCACACTGTTTTACTAAGTATTCTTTATATCAAGCCAAATAAAACACTAGTTGCCCAACACCTTCCTCTCAACCCGGGCCGGACGACCTCAGCTTTGGCACGTGCCAGGTTGCAACACAGCTGGAGAAGAGGGAGAAGAACCCACCACCCATGAACTTCAGAGGGGCAGCCCACCCAGGAGGGCAGGCAAGGACAGGGCTGGGATGCCAGAGGAGATGGCAGTCTCTGCAGCAGAGTTCCATGAACAAAAGACGATTGATTTAAGGATGGGACTTGGGCTGGGTGGTGGGTCAGGCCTCACTGTAGCTGCACAATAACTCCACCAGACAGCTCCTCTGCAAGGAGCACTCTCATTTCCCGCTTTCTGAGGAAATGCTGTTTATTTCAAACTACACTCAGCAAGGCACGACCTCTTTCCATTGAAATTGTTACCAGGGCAGAAAGCTTTTGCTTACAGAGTTACAGAAAATACATTGAACACTCTGAGAGTGTGGCATTATAGTCTCAACTATTGTTGAGGTCTCTTGGGGCTTTCTGAATGGCAGTGCATTGCAAAAATAAGGTGATAACCTGCTCTCTGATACCATTTCATCTGTATTCTACCCTCAATCTCCCCTTTAGGCTTCCACTGAGAGTGACACACTTCATATGCAGAAAGGACACGCAAGGGAGTAGAGCACAATATGCAGCTGGAATCCAGATGTGAGCCAGGGTGCAACCATGACTGGAGGTCCACAGTGTCAGTACCTGCCCATCTCAGACAGCAGCTGCGGTTCTTTTTAAATTAAGAAAAAACACCAATGAAGAGATGAAAGAGAAAAGCAATGCTTGAAGCATTCTCATGGGATTTAGGCTTGGTTTTTTTTTTGCATTCTGCTGTGTAATCAGGTCAAAATTGTGCTGGTAGAGCCTGTTACTTCAAATGAAAGTACTATCAGATGCTACCGGCTATAAAACCACAGGAATACACAGGTATGGAACTTACAGCTGAATCTTCCATTTTGTTTCTTGTTATTAATCAAGCAAATCTATGGAAGTCAAGGGGAGGAAAGCAGCGCTGAGGGCATTGGAAGAAATGATGTGGATGTGCAACCACATATCCAATTGCTGCCCTGGCTGCATAGCTGGGCAGAAAAGAAACTCTCTCTGCACCCCTCTCTCTCTTCAGGTGGAGTTACAGGGAAAAACAAGAGGGAAAAGCAGCCTCTGATGAGACTGATGGCCCAAATGCTATAGGCTGTTAAGGAAGGTGGAGGAAAGCGAGAGCACTCTTGCGGGGGACTGTTACCTCTGGAAAATGCTCTGATACCTGTCTGTGCTGCTTCACAAATGCAAGGGAATCAACCGAGGATCATGCTGTGACCTTGCATGAAAGCTAAAGGAATAAGTGAATTATTTGGCTTACAGGCCGAGTGAAATCCACAGCAGATTCTACTCCCTCAAAAAGCAATCATTTTCAGACAGTTTTCCTTACTACATTTTCTGCAATCTGACAAAATGAAGTCATTCGGTTTCTAAAATGCTCAGAACCATCTCAAATCCATTCTCTTGCTCTTTTGGGGGAGGAATTAGAGTAGAGGGTAAAATATTACTGAAACAACTCAACTCGTTCCTTGCAAATCTGAAAAATGCTTAATTCATCCCCAATCTGCCTACACTACAAACCGCGTACACGCTTGCTGCACAGGACGCGTTCGCTAAAAACTGAGAGCTGTGACATTGCCTCTTCCTTATTCCACCAGGAGAAAATCAGCAATCCTCCCCTACTCTGGAACCATTTTCACACCTGGCCCAATACCTCCCAGCTGTGTCAGATGTGCATTTTCCATCACAGGTAAAATGAATGGAGCAGGCGAGAAAGCAGCTGGTTCTGCAAGATGCTGCCTCACGTGAGCAGGAGACCAGCTGAAGAGAGAACGAGCCCCTGAGTGTGGTGAGGGGAAAATGGGTAAAGCAGAAAATCCTTCTCTTTAAATTTATTGATTTTTGTCCTCTCCAGCTAAACCTGTGCACCTGGCAGGCAAGGACAACGGCTGGTGCCGAGGCAGAGGCAGCAGGAACGATGCCCGCTCACGGTCCTGCTCGCAGAGCGCCTGGCTGCATTAGCACATCCCACCATGCTCACTGCCACCATTAGCAGGACAAACAGAAACCTGGCACAAAACTGCCACTGCTCCTTGTGAACCATCTTCTTCACAGGCGCCCTCCAAAATCGATGCAGGGGACACCTCATGCAATAGCTGGTGTGCACGGCTGGCACTGGAGTGAAGATAATCATCTCCCATCCCCAACCCGATCATCCTGCAGAGTTATTCAGGTTTACACTGCTGGCAGCTTCCTTAACTGCACAATGACACACGCTAGAAATATTTGCCATTTGGACTAGATTTCATGTTTAAAAATGTATAACAAATAATTACTTGCACAGCACAAACCTTATAGCTTCTGCTTTGGAGCAGATGGGAATTTGTAACAAACTTCAGCTGGCAAAGCACTGTCCCCTCATCTGCACCGCCACATAGCAGCGAGTGCTTGTGCATCCCAGTCCTGCTTCCTAACCTGGGTATTTGGCTGCAGATGACCAGGGAACAGCTCCAGCCCTCCTGGCTGCAGAGCTCCTTTTCAAATCCCACCAAACTTTGCTGCGGATGCAAATGAAATAACTGGCCTAGACAAAGTTCAGTTAAATAAGTCAACCATTTTGATTCCATATTCAGCAATAACACTGATACCTTCACAGTGTCCAAAACCTGCCCAGACACGTGAGGTTGAAGGGCTCCCAGCCCAAAATGAACTACTAGCCCCTTCCTATGTAATCTCCTTTGTACCCCGAGTAAAATACAGCCTATAGTTGCTATGTTAAGGCCATACCCTCCATTCAAACTCAAGTTTATCTGATAGAAAAATATCCAGAGTATCCTTCAGGAGAGAAGGTGGCTGTCACAACTTCTGTCCAGTTCTTCCAGCCCTGACTAGCAGAAGCAGAGCAGACAACATCTGCTTTGATCCCGCAGTTTGACGGCACTTGTACACGCACGGTTAAAGATCACTCCGCTAGATCTGAAAACATATCAAATGACTTGGGACCTTTCCCTCAGGTAAGCCAAACTGCGAGTCCTTCCTTATCCTCCCACATGACTCTCAAGACCTTTCAACACATTTTTATAGCTCAGAGCCCAGATGGAGATATAGCAGAGGTCTTTCTGTTGCCCTGTAGAAGGACAATGGTATCTCTTGATGTTTCCTGAGGTTCCTCTGCTTATCTAGCCAAGATCTGAGCAGCCACTGTAACTACAGCATTGCTCCTGAGTTCAGACTCATTCCTGCACAGTTGTCCTCACAGTCTTTTTCAGAGGCTATTCTAAAAGTCAAATACTCTCCAGTCTGTTCAGCAGCCCACAAGGGTAGTTAGTTCTTAACTTACACTCATCAGAGATCCCACGACATCCTCCTCATCCCCATTCATTTTTTGACAGTCTTCCTCATCATTCTATCTTTTGAAATCTATCTCCTCCACTACATTGTTCAAGTCCTTCAGTTTTCCTTTCATCTTTGGCCTTGCCTCCTTCACAATTCCATGCACACAGCCCAGCTCTTTTTTCATGCCTTCCTGCAAGAGCCAAACTTTCATGTGTGCCGAAGGCTTGGCACCATGACCAGAGACCTCACCATGTCCACTGGGGCTGTGGCTGTATTCTTCGTTTCCGGTTACACCTGATCTAATGCTATTAGTGGGCATTTACTTCTTTTCCAGCAGGGCTTTATTTGACCCATTTTTGTCTTCCTCTGCTCACTAGCACCCCTCATTAGCAGTCTGGCACAGCCCTCCTCAGCAGCCACTACACAGAAGGAGTTTTGTTATTAATGATTCTTATGAACTCTCTGTCTTTGAACAGGAGCGATTTACTTCTGATTGAAATCTGGCATCCAGTAATTTCACGCAACAGCGGAGAGATCCTTTCTGCTGTGGCATGCTAGTATGACACAAAGCCTTAAGGAGACAGATGTGCTTGCTCTCCTGCCCTTGCATCCTCTGCTGCCCTTCCCTAAATCATCTCATGCATCTACTATCACCTTGATGGCAGACAAGATAAAATTTAAGGCACTGAGACACTATCTCTCCCAAATCTCAGTGGTTCACTCGGTGCTTCATATGAAAATGATAATCACTGATCCAACCTAAACAAACTGTATTTTGATTGTCATCATCCAGAAAATCACCCTTATTATGAAGCAGGCCAGGCCTGCCCAAGATCACTAATGACAATGTTCAGATTGGGCCCATACTCTGACATTACAACATCAGTTTCTGCTGGTATATCTGGCATAGAAACAGATTTCTTAAATTTGTTCATTGATGGTTATATGGTTTCAGCCATTCAATGGATGAAACTGCAACTGTCATTATGATAGGAAAGTTTAATGATCCCAATTAACTCCTTGAACGTATCTTTGGCTATTTTCATCTGCAGAAATAAAACTTCTACTGGCTGCCAGACATCCTCAGCTGTTTTGCAATCGCCATACATAAAGGCGGAACAGATTGACCAAGCAATGACCCTGAACAATTGCCTATGTTAAGTGGTAATAAAGAAGATCAGGAGTTATACGGCTAGCAAAAGAAAAGCACAGGAAAGGAGTAGAGTCACCTCCTGCCACCAACCAGGTGGTGCTGGGGGAGCAGCAGGGCTGCAGCCAGTGCCACCTGGGGAGAACAGCAGCACATCAATTACTTAAACCATTAGCAAAACTGGTGGCCAGTTTTCTCATCTTGCTTTGCTAAGGACCACACTGTCAGTAGGGACTTCCCAGAGGAAAGCTGTTGTACCAACCTCAAAGAAACCACGTGGTCCTCATTGCGAATACTGTGGATGTTCATGAGAAACGCTGTGTTTGAAACAGAGCCTTTCCCAAATACTCCTGCTGCCTACTCATGAGTCGTCACCATAATTTTTATTATGGATCTTTGATAGCATATAAACTGGTATTTAGAGTGCATTGCTCTTCTTTTAACCTATCTGGTATCACCTTTTCTAGCTCTGTTCCCTCCAAGAAGATCCAAACCATTCTGCTCTCGTCTGACCTGACAGCCACTCTCCCCCACAAAGTTATTTTGGAACCATTTTGACAGTGGCAGCCACAGCTAATTTACACTCAATTGATACTTAACCATCTGAGCACAACTGTTCCCAGCCCATTTTTCTCACTGTTAGGGAAAAAAAGGTCAAGTAAAGAGAAAATCCACAAGCAGAAAGGTGAATGAAGAAGTGAGTTAAAAGGTGATTGAAAATGGCTGCTTGGTATTTTACATTTTTGAGAATTTGGATATGCATGGGTAGGAAGGGTTGGGAATTAGACTTCAAGCCACAATGAGACAGCGGGTACAGCGATGAGGAACTATTGCTGATATTACACCCTGCATCAGAAATAAAGAGCACTGGGTCTTAATGTGAATTTAAAACATAAAATCAAGCGTTGCGTTTGGCAAATGACATTCTCGCCAAATGTTACAGGCATCACCCGATTGAACAAAATTATTGTGTCAATAGTTTCTCCATGAAACCACAACTCTGCTTTGCAGCTATTTTCTCAGTCCTGGTCTCAGCTGTGCATATGGGTGAGCAAGACTCCCAGTAACAGCAGCCAAACACATGCCTGCAGCTCGTCTCACCAATGTTGCACAACACGAATTTGCCCGCAAACTGGCAGAAATATCAGTGGGTTAAAGGACTGATGTTGAGAACACATAAGAGATGATTTAATTACTCTATTACTAGAATTTTGTAATTTAAACCACCCAAAAGACTTCCTTGCTGTCAGTTTTGGACTTAGGTAGGTCACAAAAGAAGCCAGTTATGTTTAGAAAACCCTCCACGAACGCCAGCAGCTCATGGTCCTCAGCCTGGGAACAAGGAAACTCCACTGGTGCTCCTTCTGATAGGAAATAGCCAAGGAGTAAAGCCTTATCCTCAGTGCCTCTCTCCAGCATCCCACTGCAATCTGTGTTACCTGCCAAGACCTCCTAGCTTTGTTGGTGACCCGGTATTCTGCTTTCTGTGTCTTATGCTTTACCTTCTTATGTTGATAACTGGAGCAAAACACCCTGGGTACAGACTTTGCCCGATTTCCCTTCCTGTGGACTAATGTCCACTGGAGATCTGCCATCTTGCTGCTCTTGCCAGTATAGCTGTAAACACAGGGGGCAGTTGGTCAAGATACAGAAATGAGCGCGGGGCACATCCCAGCACCCCTGAGAACGAGTAGGTACATTTAACCAAAACTCGGCAGGTCATTGAGTAAAACCTGTGTGTGCTTCCCCGTGGGTCACTGTCACTGTCCTTGCTTCCTCCCCAGCATCTTTTTCATTGCAAGCCTCATTCACCCGGCAGCACAAAATTCCACATCTGCATTGTTTGTTCTGCCTTGTTGTGGGAAATGCCTATAACTTCAGCCTCCCCTGCCACCTTGCACAATCTAAGAAAGGCTTAAGGCTCAAGCATGCAGACGTAAGCACGCAGCTCAGCTCTGCCAGTGCCCCAGAGCACACAAGGTGCAGGAATGTGGTCAGGGTTGGGAGCCTGGTGACATGAAGGCACCTCATGTGCTGAGGTTCAGACTCCAACCTCCACTCACACTGTGCTCCCCTGGGCCACCAGCACCCACTGCTCACATACAGCGGTGCTGAGAAACTCTGCTCGCTTTCCTGCTGTAGCTATCGATGTTTAGCATCAACAGTCTCCAACTTTACAGCATCTATAGCAAAACACGTATGTCCTTGAAGTCTGACTTCAGCCTGGCTGCACAGCCCCCAGAGAGACTTAAACCTCTCTCCCTTGCCTTCTAGGTCATCTTCTATTACATGAACTTCAGCTCAATGTAGCCTTTAATCTCAAAATAATCTTTGGAAGGAATGGCTGTCACATCATCCTACTCTTTTTTTAAATGGGAGGATGCAATAATTGTCTCTCTTTTGTTGCAATGATGTTTCTACAAAGACTTCACACCGAATGACAAAGAATAATGCACCATCACCTCCCCATCTTCTTACTGTCCTCTATTTCAGAGACAAAAGAACTGGACCAAAGGCTACAACACTTGAAAAGCACAGGCACAGATCACTCCTGCCAGGAAACATCTCTGCTGCCTTGCATTATACAACAAAGTCGGTGTGACGGAGGCCAGCACGGTTTTTATATGACTTTAAGCCATTATAGCTGCCTTTTAAATACATGAGAGGCTGTATTTGAAGCTATCTTGCGTCTAATTCCCTATTGAAATAGTATTCTAATTTCTCACAAAACATGAGTAGAATCAGATGTTCCAGAAAAAAAAACACATAGTATATTGAATATGAAAACTCAACACTGAAATAGGGGTAAGGAACAGCTTATATAAGTTGCATTCCCTGTAGTTTGGGATATTGAGACTGAGCCTTTGAAATGCATGAAATCTAGTTTGTTGATCATTTCCCAATTTATAGTCAGCTCGGTGGGAACAAATATGCGCCTACTTTGATATCATTTTGAACAAAATTCTTGGCACCTCATTTCCCTTAAGAAATAAACCTATTCTCTTTTTATTTTGGTACTCTTTTAGATGCAGACTGGAAGATTAACCCTGCTGTATTTTATATTCATGCAGTACTTTCTATGGCCTGATCCGTCTGACTCCCAAACTTTCTTCTGAATTAAAATGACACTGTCTATCACGTCCCAAGCTGTGGCATGAAGCATTTGTCAAGTAAGATGGAAACACTGGTAGTCTAAAGAATGGAATGTAGGGGGTGGAGGAAAGAACTGGTGAATAACACATCTTGTTTTAAAAAAATAATTCCCTTTTCTAGAATACTGAACATGGTATGGACTGCAAAGGGGTAGAAGCAGCCTTGGAGAAACCATGTGTTTCAGGAATAAGATTAGAGAAAACTCATTAAACTATTAATATAGAACTTTCAAAATATTCGCTTAGTGGATGATGTATGTCACAAGAATGAGCTCGCTATTTAAGATGATAAAAAGAAAACTGAAACAGTAATGTGCAATCTTGAGCTAGTACAGCTCAGTGAAAACCAGTCCGGGTTCTCCAACAAGACATTGCTGGTTGAAATCAACACCCTGGAGCTCTAGCACAAGCCTCCAGCACAATCATGTATAACCCCTGCTACGAGCAACTACAATGGTACCTTTCCATTTCTGCTCATGAGACAGGCATTGAAAGCTCCCCAGGAAAACAACAGAATTTCACTGATAAAATACATGACTGAGGGTTGAAGTCCTGCAAAGCATTGAGGTTTTCATGTGCAATTCAAGTTAAATTTAAAGACCTACATGTAAAATTAAATCCTAGTGGCTGCATTGTATTTCCAGTTAAAAGGAAGAGAGAGGCATTAACATAGAGCAGGGTCATGCACCAGTTATGTCTTATTAAGTATTCCAGCGTTCCTTAAGATAAGCATCACATATGGGTTCTTTTGCAGCTAGCAGTTCCTTGCCTAAAGAGAGAGAGGTCTGGATAACACCCCTTCTGTCTCCCAAGGCCTCCTGAGCTGATTGACAGGAACATGTACTGTATGGAACAAATGCTGCTTGCAGGAAAAAAAAACAAAGACTACTTTCACTGAAGGGGGCCTGTGGGATCATTTCTTTGTCACATCTTCTGCTCACCATCTCTAGTTGAGGGAGAGACAAAGAGGAGTGACATTTTCCTTTCTTGATAAAATACAGGAAATGCTGAGGAACTGGGTTTTACGTACAGCGGCTTGTACTGAATTCAAAGTTAGGGAAACGAGAGATTGTTCAAGATAAATATAGCATTTTGAGCGTCCAATTGCACCTCCAGGAACCAGACCATGTGGAAGCTCAACTCAGATCCATACTCCAATCCATCTCAGTTACATTTTAGGTTGTTTTTTTGGGAGATCGGCAATAAATATAAGATTCTTTTATATTACCTTCGGCTACCACCCCTCCCCGTGATGGACAACATTTGGCTTGGCTGCTTCTTGAGCTGCCCCAACAGGCATTTTGAGTCTGGGCCACCCTGTACAGTGGCAACATGCCCCACAAGATCATTGAGTTCTTGAGTGCAAAGTGGTTTCCCCAAATTTAGCAACAACTTGTCCACATGCCCCCCTCTTCTATCAGTAGTGTCCTCTCTGCCAACACAAAGGTAACGATTCTGGGGTTTATATTCTGTGCTATCTCAAATCTCCCTCCACTGAAGTGGTTTCAAGCTATAATTGCCAAATATTGTCACATTTAATGATGGTCAAGACCTTTTCCTGTTTCTCTAACTTCTGCAAGACCTTCTCCACTGCTGCAGTACTTCCCTTTGCACAGCTATGCCAGGAATGGTCCATCTTCCTGACCTTGCCCTCTGCTCTGATCTATTCCTATACTAAAGCTCAGAGGTAGCAGACACCAGAACAGCTCTCCCAGATAATAATCTCAGGGCCAAGGTGCTCCCCTTCCCAGAGACCTCTGCTAGTCTGCAAATGGCAGTGTCAGCAGATCAGCACATCATCAGCTACTTCAATCCTTCATATTTTCCCCCAGTTTCTCTGCCTTAGAGCCAGGAATTCACCACTCAACTTATTCTTTCCAAAATGCAAGGTGGTGGTACAGAAATGGAACTGTATTAATAAACGTCCATTTGAAATGAGGCTCTTGATCTTAGGGGAAAACAAAAATCTGGCTAAGCAGCAAGAAAAAAATGCCAACAACTAGATTTTTCAGCGAAAGAAGAGAATTAGTACTCTCTAAATAGAGGGGTTAAGGTAGATTGAAAATGTTAAGTCATTGATATTTTATAAGGTAACCATGGTTATTTTTTATGCATTCCTTTGCAGCATGAATGCAGATGATGAAAAGTATTCATGGGCCAATTGAAACAAAAATAAAACTGGAGAGATATTCTGATGGTAATTTAAACCTTAAACTGTGGAAATTAATCAGTCTACACAGACAACAAAGAGCGTTCAGCTGATATTGCACCACAAAACCCCCTCACTAAATACACGAATAAAAATAATTTCACAAAGGATGAACAGCTTGAAAAATCGTCCTGACTTTAACCCTAAAGTACCTCCAGGGATCAGTATTGCTGGAGCAGAGCAGATCTGGTCTGATGCATGAAGCTGCCTGTGTGGCCCCTGGATAAAGCACAACTGTTCCTAATTTAATTTGTAGAAGTTGCTGGAAACGCAGAGGATGGCTGGTCCCAGTGCGCTGCAGCCCTTCAGTGCTGCCCAGTGAGAGGATCACTAATGGTCTGAATGTGTTAATCTTCTCTACTGCTGCTTCTTGAGATATTTTTGTGGGCTTTTCCATTAGACTAATGAGCTCTCTGGGTCGCACTTACCTTGCTGATTAGCGGTGTCACCCCAAAAGGGAGCAGGGAAGACACTGGAAAGGGGAGGAGTACGGGAAACAGTGAGGGTGCCCAGTTGTGACAAGTAACTGAGTGCTCTAATAAGTAAACTAAAACATTTTGTATGGCAGGTGAGAGCAGAAATAAGAGGCTGCTCCTCCACTCCAAAACCCGTCTGGATGCTGAAACTGTTTCCTGTCCCTTAAATTACATGCCATAACAAGCCACCGCTTGTTTTGGTGGAACAAGCGACATTTGGCTAGGCTGCGGAGAGACTTCCGCACCCCTAAACCCAGAGGGAAGGCTGGCAGGAGGTAGCGTGGGAAGGATGCAGTGCAGAAGGCTTCTTCAGTCTAATAAACATCTCTGGTTAGTGTCAGAAGAAAATGCCCGGCTTTTCTCGCAACTATTGTTGCAAGGCATTGTAATTTCTCTGCTAAACATCTGCTCTTCAGAGGCTCGCTCTGGCCTGGTTTCTGTAAAGGGACTACAAACCCCAAAGATGTCCATAGGAGAGCCAGAACTAGAAGTTCCCCGTGCACAAAACATACATCCCCAACTGGCAGCTAACAGGGTTAAAACACCCTCTGATTAAATGAAAGCATCTTTAATTAGTTTAATTGACCATGCCTCAGCCAAGACCATCTGCTCAGCAGCATTTGCCTGCTCTTTGCAGGAGCGATTGATCAGCCATAGCTAGAGAATACAGCATTAGGCTGCATCAGATTTATTTTGTTTAATAGAAGAGCTAATTTGCTTTAAATTTAATTACAGGGGCCAAGATTACTCTCTAAGTCCATAACAGCACAGAACATAAGCTGATCCTATAGCTAATGGACACACACACAGGCCCATACGTGTCTGTGCAAATCAGATGCGCGGTGACGACAGCTCAGGAGAGCAGGTCCCACCCGGGCAGAGAGCGATCACCACCTTTTCCTCCCCAGTAGCCAGCCACGGCACGGCACACTGCTGGGCTTGCAGGGCCACCCTGCTCACCACCATGGCTCCCTCAAGCTGGTTGAGCGTTTCCCTGCAGCTCCCCATCGGGTGCTGAAGGAAACCGGGTGTTGGATTCTGAAGCAGACAGATGTCTCCTCTCAACCACTTCTCCTGCTCCTAATTATAAAGACACTGAACAATGCATCACATGGCGGTTCACTGTTTCTGCACTGCATGGGGCCAACAGGGACAATCAGGAGACCTCTCTTTTCCTCCTGGGTGACTCCCATCAGCAAACCTCTCGCAAACGGGGTGGCTGGCAGCCGAGGGTCCAGCCGAGCCAGATATCAGCCTCACCCCACACATTGCACTGTGCCTCTCGGTTTCTCCGCCCTCCCACGCCAACACCCTTCTCCAAAATACCACAACCCGAGCCAACGAAGAAGGGTAGTTCTCCCTCCTCCCTGAAGGACCACGTGTATCGACGCTGCATTATTATGAAGGGGAGAATTTCATTCACTTCCCAACCCTTTTTTCTTTTCCGATTTCCCATCGGGGGCTAAATCGCTGCTGTCTGTAGGAGATGCCCGAGCCCTGACAGGCAAACTGCGCCTGCCATCGGCTGCTGCTGGAGTAATTACAGCCCTGCAGAAGGCTCCAGGCTGCCATTCCCGTTACCATGGAAATAAATACTGAATTACTGAAAACAGAGTATGATGCCTTATGGATTTTGAGGCTTTTGATCACCTCAGAACCACCTTAGCCCATTTTTATTGGTGGTGGCTTTATTTTAAGGTGGGAGGGATAACGCTGGCAGCGTAGAAATAGGCTGAGCAATCACAAAGTGTTCTGAAAGAGTGAAGGAGATAAAAAAAAAATAAGCAAGCCAAGCGGTCTGGTTGATGCCCCAGAGATTTGCAAAGGAGACAGCGGTGCTGGCCAGAGCTGCTGGTTGCCCACAGCATCCAGACATCCAGCCCTGAAGAAAGGAGCCTGTGGAGGCTCGTTGGTCCTTGCGGCAGCCCCAGCTCACCACCCATCACTGCTCCTGTGATGGTCTGTGCAGGGGCTCGGGGGCTGAAGCAAACCTCCCACCCTTTTGGAGGGGTCATTACAGCCAACCTCAGTGCTTCAATGCCCAGAACTGCAGATAGCCATTTCATAGGTGTTGAGCTTCAAGACGAAGCTAGAATAAAAAGAAATTGCTTTATGTTCTTCAAAAATGACGAACAGGGAGCAGAAAGGAGTGATCTAATACTAAATCCCTTCATCTCTGCTCTGAAGGGACACACAGACAAGCGCAGACAGGTAACTCCACACTATGCACAATGACCCTGGGCTCAATTCTCACGCAAGGCATCGCTGGGAATTTTTCATTACAGCAAACTAAACTAAATACTTGTTTTGAGTAGGATACAAACAAACCAACCATTTATCCTGAGGCCATCTTAACCCTCCTGTCACCATCTGAGCTGTTACAGCGACTCACAGGAGTTTCTGTCCCAACTAATTTCTGCCCTAACTTGGGCTGCATTTCCCAAGTACCACCACAGTATCTCTGCAATGAGCTCAACACATTGCAGAGAGTCAAGAAACAAAGTCTGGGAAAACCACCCAAACTGTAGAGATGAGGGAGGGGCAGAAGGTGAGATGCCACCTCAGCAAATCATATCTAATACTGACTTGAGCTAAAATCAAACATTTGATTCAGGACAGAAAACCTAAATATCTTTTCTGCTAACACTCCCGAAACCAATTTTTTTTTTTTTGGCAGAGGACCTTTCTGCTTTGTAAGAAATGTCAGCCTTTGGACACAGTGTCCTAATTCAGCTGCAAAAATAAATGTCAAAACAATGAATTCTAGTTTTAAGCCTGCTCTGGTTGGCAAAATGTAGGTTGAAATGTTTCCTAGCTAAAATCACACGCACCCAAAACCTACAAAACAATTTCAATTGCACTGGTTAGATGCTTTCAACCCTTTACGTGAAAGGGTCACCAGTCAGCGATGGGATTTGGCCTGTGCTGTAGCCCAGAGAGACATGCACACTTCCTTGGTGTTTTACTTTCCACCTGGATGGCCAAGAATAGATGCGGAAGAACCACATCCATGTATTACTATGTGTTACTCGGCAGGTTTCACATGCATATATTTAGCCATTTGTTTTCGAATTTAATATCCAAGGGAATTAGATGAAATTGGGAGCTTAGCACAAGTATTCTACGCATTTAACAGGACTGCCACAGTGTACAGGACACGTCAGACCCAGGAAAGAAGAGAAAGTCTGATCGCAAAGCATGTGAGTTCAGATAGTCTTGCAGGGACAGCCCAGAATCCCAGGCTTTCTCCAGAGCAGGAGGATGGAAGTGGGCAGATGTGGTCTGGACATCAGCTGCTGCTGCTGGATTAGCTCAATAGCACTGTACTAGCTCCTTTTCCTCTCACTGTGGCTAAAAATGACTTTCAAGCACAGCTTGAGATAGAAAAGTAATTCACTGCCCTACGGTTGGTGAAGAACAAGATGGGTAGAACACCACAGACTGGTTTTCAGAGACGCTGCTTCAATTCAGCCGTCACGAAGGTCAGTGGGAGGTACAGGGCTCAACCCCAGCGAAATGCTGAATGCAACAAAGACCCAAGTTTGGAATTGCCTGACAGTTAGAGAAAATAGCTCCTGTATGATTCCTCCACAGTTACAGGTTAATTACGAAGCAAAAGAGCTAAACTCAAGCCTTGCCAACAGATTCTGGACAAGAAACCCAAGCCCAACGAATGCTTCTGCCTCCACGATGCCTCTTGCACAGCTGCGGAGCTCGCTGCTGCAGTCGAGATACTCAATTCCCATGCTGATTCCAGTGAAGCAGAAACATCGGGCCACATAGTGTGTGTTACGCAAAAAACTTAAGCCTCTGTGTATTATTTAAAATGTTCTAGTCAGAGGCTGTGCTTAACACCACCATTATGTCCACAACCACTCTGCTACAGCACCACTTCCCATCCTTGTTTCCTAAAGGCCTTTCCAACCGCATCAATCCCTTTTGCTCTGATGCTATCTCAGATCCTGCTATATCACTGCCATCACATTAAGAACACTTACATCATACCACCTGGGCATATTGTATTAAAAAAAAAAATCTCCTTAGAAATCATCCTCCTTCTGCACAAACAAAGTATCATTTCAGAAGTGAATGGAAATGCTGTCCCAGTGATGTCATCGTTAAGCAATTAGTGAGTATGATTAGGGGGTCACACAGAGAAAAAGCACCTTCTTCCAGCCCGCAGAAGAAGTTCAAGCAAGCCTTTGGTGCTCTCATCACCTTTCCTGCTCATGCTTTAGAAGGACCAAAAACTAGGCAAAGCCTTCGTACCTCTTGCCTCCTTGCCCAGCCTCTGCGGCAGTTCCACCCTGCTCATGAAAGCACGGCAGAGCACGTCAGACCAGCCAGGCCCTCTGCTCCCAGCCAGCAGGAGAAATGGGGAAAGCTGATGGGCTTCTCTAAGGACGAGTGAGTGATGGGTAAATTGCATTAGCAGCACTGTGCTGCCGCTCCAGAAAGAGCAACGACGTTCAGACAGCCTGCCAGGGAGAAGCCTCCCTTTCCCAACTCTGTCCATGTACGGCAGACGAGCGTAGGTCAAAAACAAGAGCGATTTATACCGTGTGCTTCCTGGGAAGCTCGTGATTTCCTCTAGATTTGCTTGGAAGGTTTGTCTGCGCTGGCACCATGGCAGGCTGCCGAGCCAGGGTCTGCAGTGGGCTCAGCAGGAGCTGCCTGTACCCTGCCCAAGGGAGGAAAGTAAGTTTATAAATCACTCACACATGTTCAACTTGAGCCTGCACAGCCTTTCTGGGAATACTGGAATCTCATCTCATTTCATCCAGGAAAATGCCAGACAGTGTCTTCCTTAAAGCTTATTGACAACAGAATATATAAAATATTTTGTTCAGGCAACAGACGCTTCAATCAAATTATTAAGAAAAAAATTGAAGCTGTACTTCCAATTAACTCCGATGAGACAAGAGCCAGACCAACAGTCGGTGTCTCTTCACAGGGAGGCAAATGAGCACTGCTCAGGCTGACTCTGACCAAAACACAAACCGGACTGAAACAAAACAGCATGATGGAAATAAATGACCGTTTTTTTGGGTTATGGGGCCAGTGCCCCAAAGTCACAGGGTGCCCTGTGGAGCACAGGTGTGCCCTGTGCTCCAACCACAGCTGCAGCCACAGGCTGAGAGGTGTTAGCAAAGCCACCCAGGAAGGTAGCTCGCTGCTGGTTTCAGGACAGACTGGTAAAGCAGAGGTGTTTACAGATTATGGCTTGTCAAACAAAGAGAGACAGATGCTGCAAATGACAATTTATGAAAATGTAAAGTGTTAGGAGGACCGAGCAAGTAATTGGAAGAAAGTCCTGCAGAAGCAGGTCCCAGCCCTGCCACGGCCACAGCACAAACGTACATGAAAAGCAGGGATCTGTTCCTCCCCTTCAGCTGCTCCGGTTCTCTCCCACCCAGTGCCCACCTGGGCTACTGCAATGCTGTACACACCATCCTTCTCGCTCTGGATGTCTCTGGTTTTAGTGCTGTGATGTTGGCAAGTGCCTCTGGCTCCCTAACCAGTGTCAGACTTCCCACGTCAGAGATGCCACCGGTGCAGAGTGGCTCAGCACAGTCCAAGGGGTTACGGCACGGGAGAGTTTCCAAGCCATAAAGAACAATGCCCAGGGCTTGATTTGCACCTTCGGCCTTCAGCAGTCGGGCACCCAGCTGCTGTTGTGGCTTTGAAATCTGCCCTGTGTGAACACCAAGAGCTTTGGGAATAGGAAACAGTTTGCTACTAAAGTTTAGAAGAGAAAGAGAAAAATCTCCTGTTTCAGGGTTGGTGCTAATGCTTCATCATGAGAGATCAGGAGGAAGTTTTCATGGGCGCTAAGGGGCAGTTCACCGAATCAATGCTCACTGCATATCATTTTCTGCTCTCCCCTGCAGCTCTTCTGCAGAAGACATGCTAGTCAAGTGGCGCGCACCTTCGATTTCTGCCAGGAGCTCCCCATACAAGCTAAGCAAACAAAAACATCTGTAGGTTGATAGGTTTTACTTACACCCTACAACAGACCGGCTGCAAGCAATGGCTTAGGCTCTGTGGGAAGGAGTAGCAGTCAGCAGCAATTTCGGTGCTTCACGGCAAGATGAAAGTGCAGAGCAGCTGCTGCTGCAGCTCTCCTAAGGGCTGTTGGAAGCTGGAGAGCTCCAGAGATCCCTCTGCTATAAACCCAGATGACGTGGCTGCAGGTAGTACTGAAACAAGGGTCCCCACGGCAAAGCCTGCAGCTTCCCTGGGTGCTCACTGCTGCCTGCCCTGCTGCATCTGATGGAGAAGGAGCAGAGCAACCTGCTCCCACCTCAGCTCCCCTTGGAATTGGCTCCCACCCCACCGCGCCAGCACCGTGACACTATAACCAACTCACACAGTACCCCAGGGAAATACCAAATGGCTGAACAACTGCTGGTCATGCAATTTTCTGTGCCATACCTCCTATGAAGGGCTTTCCCTTCTGCATAGCTAATCCTCACTATCCAGGTATTAAAAACAGCGTAACTCCCATGCTAATACTGGCTTTCAAGAGAAATTACGTCTTTCTCTAAAAGCTTAAATTACAGGTATTAGAAAAGACCCAGAATTAAATCCTTCATTTTCAGAGTAAAACCAGGACCTACTGCAGGAAGCAAGTTGCTCGATGCAACAGGGCAATTTGCAGGGAGCAGCCACTGGGTTCACGGTGTCAGCCGGAAAGGCTCTCATAAGCAGAGATGAAGGCAGCTATGATTAAATACTGTTTTCTGCATCACTGGGAGCAACAAAGCAAGAGGGTAGGATCACACACACGCTCACAAAACCACCCTAGTTTCTTAGCTGAGCACAGGTCAAGGGAGGATGAGACACACAGGGCTGGAGTTGGTTTAAGTTAAAAAAAAAACAACCACCACTGCAAAATTGACTCAGCTCTCAACACATCCCTTGAAAATATTCTAGTTTTGATTTTAAAGAAATCCTCCAACAGAGGATGGAGGCACAAAATCAGGTTTGTAAACATAATTTATGAGGACCGATGCAGTCCTTGCTGTTGCCATTTTGCTATGAAGATGCCTTACTCAGGGACATTTATTATGTTCTCCCCACTCTGCCATTAAGGTCTGAGATGAAGAAGAACAAATGCAAGATAATTAAGCTCTTTACAGGAGAAAAACAGACCAAACATAATTTTCTATGTCTTGAAAAGAACTGGAAATGCCTACACAGAAGACAGACAGAATAGGTCTCAAATGTATTAATTCCAATAAGAAGATGAAGCCCTGAATTACAGGGAAGAGATTGAGGTCTGCTCCTCCTCTGAAAACTTTCCACAGCATTACCTTACCCTCCCTGTGACTCTGACATCCTTTATCCCTCCTGTGATATTTATATCCGATAGCAGGGGACCATAATCTGGGTCATCAACAGCCTGGACGGGCACTGACAGCCCTCAGCGAGAGCTGCTGGAAATGCAAGCGGGACTGTGAATTCTCAGCTCCGTGTCTCTGTGGGGCTGGCTCTTACTGATGGCAAAAAGAGAGGAATGGGAAAGGATATCGTGTATCTGGGAACTCACAGTGACCACTTTGAGGTCATGAGGATTTGAGACGCTCTCTCCTTCCACCATGGGCATGCAGGGGTGACGGAGGCTCCCTCTACCTAAGGAGAACTCGTACAACTTCAGTAAGTGAATTTGCATAAGGCATCCACCCCAGGGGCATCTGAGCTTCCAGTACTAATAAGGTTACTGTAGGCTGCAAGAACATACTTCTGTCATTTAGACTGGTGATGTGACAGCAGAAAGGCAAGCAAGTCACAGCAAAACGGCCCACTTAGGCACCATCAAAGACCTGTTCATCCAGACACTGAGCTGGAGGAATAAAAATTTCCCATCTCAGCAATCCCATGGGATTTCATCAAAGAAAACTTTCTATAAAGACCTTCAAAAAGATCTGCAGAAAACCCTAAGCAAGCAACCAGGAGAAAACCAGTATGAGCAAGAGGAGGCGGCCTACGTGGACAGCCAGAACATAACTACCAGTGTAGAAGTCTCACCATGAACCACAACCCCCTTCCCTAGTGGAAGTTATCTCAAAAATAGTCTGGGCAGACCCAAGTTTCCAGTTCACAACAGTTGTATTTCCCGTTGGCAACCTCTACCCCTGTCTGACATGTCCCTTACCTGACATGCATTGTACAGCAGCTGATGCTCAAATTTCTTGATCCCCAAAATGTTCTGGAACATCTCGTAGAGCTGCTCCTTGCTGAGGATGAGCTCCGAGGCAGCGCTAGCCGTCATCCTGGCCTGCTGCTTGCGGGGATCCTCTTCCCCACGGTAAATAGCATCAAACTTTGCCATCCAAGAGCTCAGGACCGTCTCCTTGCTGAGGCCATCAATTTCCGGCAGGCTGCGTACTCTCTTCTCAATGTGCTTCTTGAAGACCTCCCGGGAGTCATTCGCTGAGCACCCTCCGCTCTGCACCATCCTAGCAACACGGTCGCTTTTCAGGAATACCTGCAAAAAAAAAAAAAAAAAAAAAAAAACCCAAATATTTTGAAATCCCCCCTTAGGTGCCACAAAAGGTGGTTTCACTGCTAGGAAGCCCACTAACTGGCTGCCAGAACACTTCCCAACTCCTCACTCAACAATCACATGTTGCCAGATAGACAGAGGCTTCAGCTCTACTCTGGGAAGTGTAATGAAATCAGGTGAAGCTTCTGCTTTGTGTCCGCTAAAATGGAATATTTTGATGCAATTAGGACTTCACGCGATGTTGTGGTCACACTTTACCAGATACATAAATGCCCTTTGGGAAAGCAGGATTATATTTTGCTCTATCAAATGTTTTAATAAGGAAGTTATTGCACAACTACGTGCACCTAGCCAAGTTCTGCTCTGTTAAGAGGGAGCTCAGTCATCTTACTCAAGTAAACAGCATTGCATTGCATTGATCCTGGTAGCCAGGCCCCTGGGAAACCTCCAACCAGTGCAAGGACCAGGCTTCCATTAAGCTAATGCACTGGAAGAGATCTTTTCAGACTGCCCTGCTGTCACAAGATGACAGGAATGGCATCGTATTAATTAATTTAGTGTTACCTCCAGTTAACATGTGTGTGCCTGCCTCTCCCATACCCTGGTCTTTCCAGCTTGGGCAAACAGCACTGCAAAGGCATCATGTCCTGGGAAAGGACAAGGACGAATGGCCTCATTTTTGCTAACTGGTGGGTAAACACCAAGGCAACTCAGATCACTTAAAAGTAGCATGGCCACAGGTGGATGAGGTCAAATCCCTTCCTGCTCCAGCTCTGTTGATACTTGTGCACTGAGTGGTTCAGCATAGCTTGAGGCTGCCTAGGAAGGCTTTGCAGAGAAGCAAATTGTAAGGTGCGGGACACTGACAGCAGGAGGGAGGGAGAAGGCGCTTGATGAAGATGCTCTTCGCCCTGTAAGAGCAGAAGAAGGGTCAAAACATGACAGACTCCTGCAGATCAGGAGATGCCATGGGAGCAATGCAGAGCTGAAGGGTGAGAGAGGGCCAGGGGGATATTGTGTTGGCTCTCCTCTCCCAAGCCCTGAACACAGGAGAGCAATCACTGCCCAGCCAGAACTGTTTTATTAATGATGCTGAGAACTGATGAATACAGCAGGCTAGGAAGAAGCTGTGCCAGCACTGGGGTGTATCTGTCAGCTCTCAATAATTAAAGAGCTTAAGGATGACCTAAGGACATGGTAGATATTTTTTTTTTTTTATATACCACTCAGCAACATGGCACTCCACATTCCCAGGTGCTTGACGGCACAGGCATCTGTTGGGGGCAGTAGTAAGATCTGCTCTAAGACCAGCTCAGAGAGGCTGCTGAGGAAGAGCTGGGCTGTTTCCTTCCAGCATTCCTGTGCTGACGAGTGCTCCTTGCAGACAAGGCAGGCAGGATGCCACCAGCAGCCTCTTCAGTCAACACTGCAATGACACCAGCACACGTTTTGTTTCCTTGCAGAGCTTAGATATGAGTGATAACACTCTGGGTGTGCGTAGGTGCTTTTAGGTAATAGGCGAGAAGTCTCAAAATCCAAGCTACCAGTGCAGCCAAGGAAGTCCCCAGCACACTGACTACTCAAAATGGTGGGAGATCATGGCAAACGACCCCATTGCAGTGCCCTCAGCTCCCACATCCCCTCTCTAACCATCCACTCCAGGTACCCTCAGCCTGGACCCTGTGTGACAGCACTAACAACTTCCCATACCTGCCAGCACAAGTGTCATTTGTGGTCGTCACCCCTGTTGGAAGGGTGACAGCACTGTGAGCAAAGGGACCTTACTCCTCATCTTCCCTCAGACCCAATTTATTCTCACTGGGTGCAGAGCAGCAGCCCACGGAGGAAAGGAGGGTTGTGGGGAGGCAGGCAGAGGAGAGCACCAGTCAGTCACAAAGCAGCAAAAAAAAGACTGTGACATAGGAAGACAAAAAATGATGAGAGGTATTTCATCCTGCAGAGCGAGCTACTTGCTTTAGGAAACACCAAGTAAACGACCCGGCGTAAGACTGCCTAGTAGGACTGTCAGGAGTGATGAACTGCTGGAGCAAAATCCTAGCATGGGTGCATACACTGGTGCATGCAGAAGGTCTCCATGAGCTGGGTCAGGCACCTCCTGCCACATCCATAGGTGACTTTGCCTTGTGTCACTGCCAGTGGTGCCAGGGAAGACACACACATCCAGCCATGCTACCGCTGCACAGAGGCTGGAAGTGCACAACTGCAAATTAAAGGAGAGCGACAGTTAAAAAGAAGAAAAGAAAGTTGTGCTAAAGGACACAGAGAGATGCATTACGTGTTTTGTGGCTTGCTTTAAGTAGGACAGAGCAGGTGGAGTGTCCAGCTGAACTTAAGACATGGTTTGTAGACATGTAATGCTGATCAACTGCTCTTTTTAAGTTTGATTGCTTGAGGCAATTACATCGCACAAGACTTCTGAAGCTGATCAGGACACAGTTTCAGCCAGACCCACCAGTCAAACAGAGATGTACTTTGTCTTTTAAAGCAGTTTCCTTTTCTTGCCCAATAGTCTTATCTGAACAGATTACGCTGCTCTTACATCCTAAAATACAGCTCACGCCATCTTGAAAATTTTGAGAGCATCTGTTCAGTGAAGTTGTGATAAACTGATGATCCCTCGGCAGTTTCTTTTCTGATAAGAGATGTAAATTCTTCCTGTACAAAGAATGATGGAGCAGTAACTACTAGGCTAGTTTAATATAGTTAATCCAGAGATATTTTGTCCTTTCCTTACACAGAAGCAGCAGCTGCCATTTTTTATAGAGTTAAAATTCTCTTCAGTTTTAGTATCTGCTTTTAGTCCTCTCCTAGATTCCACTTCCAGAGAAATATTTTATGTAGGCAATTCAAAAATCTTCACCTTTTATGACAGAATAGCTCTAGGGAGAAAGAGAAATGGCTTGCAGAAAGGCTAGCAAAAAATAAGCGACACTTCTCATACAAATCACAAGCTCTGATTTCCTTCAAAACCAGAAGCTCTTTCCTTCTGAGAAAAGATACTGAAAGGCAGCATTAAGGGCTGCATACAAAGAGGTGTAGAAAGACAGACGTGCATAGTTATTCTTGCGCACAATCGTGAATGATGCTTCATGTTCTTTGGTATCATCTAGTTTTGTAGATCTACATCCTCCTCCCTGTTCCTTTGCTTTACAGCACTTGTCTAACCAAAGAGAAAAGACCAGACTCTTGTTGAAAATCCCAAAGTCAATGAGACACAATGCAAAAGCTTCAGCAAGACCTGAGTGTGCTGCCCACAGAGAGTATGTGACATTTATTTGATATTGCGCTTATCGTCCCTGTTTTAGAGTACACTGTTTAGAAGTATCAGGAAGATATTTTTCAGCTTAAAGGAAGGATGATCTTCCCTGTAAAGAAATGACAGGATACACCACGGTGTAGGGGTAGCCGTTGTTGCCGGATGGCTGCATGTTCAAACACTGAACCTCAGAAATCTCATGACGTACCAGACATCAGACAGAAGAGGCCTTGCACTTGCCTTTGTTTTGTGCCAGTAGATAAAGAACAAATCACTTGTTCAGAACTCAACTCCACTTCTGAAGAGGGGTGAGGACAAGTAGTAATATGAATGCTGTATTATCTCTTCTTACCTCGTAGTAGCTCTGGACAGCGTTTATAAATGCTTCATCTGCCACAATCTGGGTTTCTCCGTTGAGAAAGGCCTGGAAACGATCTTTGATTGTCTGGAGCTGCTGCTTACTTATCTGCAAAACATGACCAAAGGAGAAAATTAGTCAAGAAAGGTTTATGTATGAGGAAATAAAAACAACCCACTAATTATTTTGCAGTATCTTATCGGGGTGTTTATGATGTGCACTTCTGCTCTCCTTTGGAGACAGCTGCAATGGATGATGAATAGTGAGTACACACACACATGCAGTCTTCACCATGACAAGTTCATTTAAGCACCACAAGCGCCTAAAGTCACCCTGAGCATCATTTCTAAACAGCTCTGTCGCCACAAAAAAAACACAAGACTTTTACTGCCTTAGGTATACCTAAGTCAAAAGCAAGCTTGATCATTTCTTTTGGCTTGTCACACATAAAACACCAGTCAGGATCAGCGGTGAAAGAATTTAATGCCATTTAATGCCAAAGAAATCATACAAGGGCAAACCCATTCTCTTTATCCTAGCAAGGACTTTCTCTGATGTCTCTTTGCTGCTCAAAACAGTTTCTGTCCAGCATACAGTTGGTATAACTGTACTGGGTTTGGCTGAGATGGAGTTAATGTTCCCCACAGCAGCTCTTATGGTGTTGCGCTTTGTATTGGGAGGTAGGTAAGATGCCCGTGTTGTGGCTGCTGCTGAGCAGCGTTTGCACAGCGCCAAGGTTGTCTTTCCAACATCTTCCCCACCACCACCACCCAGTGAGATGGGGTGGGCAAGATCTTGGGAGGGGACACAGTCAGGACAGCTGACCCAAACTGACCAAATTGATATTCCACACCATGTGATGTCAGCTCAAGTATAAAAGGGAGAGAAAGGAGGAAGAGGGTGGGGACATCCATTTGAGAAGACACTTGTCCTCCGAGCAACCGCTACACGTACCAGAGCCCTGCTTCCCGCAGAAGGCCAGACATCGCCTGCTCATGGGAAGTAAAGAATAAGATTTTGTTTTGCTTTGCTTCCTGCACGCGGCCTTGCTTTTCTGCTTTCTCCATTAAACTGCCTTTACCGTACCTCACTGGCTCTTCCCATCTTATTCTCTCCCCGCCTTTTTGGGCTGAGGGAAGTAAGGGGGAGTGATCGAGTGACTTGGTGGGTACTTGGCACTGAGCCAAGGTCAGTCCACCACAATAACTTCCAAGGTAGTTCTAATCTTGGCACAATGACACCAATAGAAAGTTTACAAGGGTTTATTCCAGCCTTGTAAGATAACATGCCTCTATTTTGCCCATTTATCTGTCAGTTTAAAACCAGATATTGCTAAAAGGCCCCACCTCTTCAGCTTGTAGTGCAAAGTCACAGCAAGCACACAAGGCATGTACCAGAAATGCCATCATAACATCTTAAGATGCGGATAACGCTCATGCTGAAGGGCTGCAGGGATTTAAATGTTCTTGTGCCTGTTTTACTATGGGGCTACTTCAGGTTTGAGGATAAGAATTATTTTAAACAGAAGGATGCAAACAAGATGTATGTACGACAGCTTCAAACATAAAGGGAACAGTCAGCAGTAAGAATTAAGACAACCATTTACTAACAACCACAAGGTCTAGAGAAGAGTGCTTTTTCCTCTCTTGTATGCCAGCAGAAGAAATCAGCCCATTAGAATTGAAGAGAAAAATAAAATTAATGGCTCTAAGTGTCTAAATGGCTTTGAATAAAGTATCAAAAACTACAGAGATCCAAAAAAATAGAGCATAATGAAGCCTGGTAAACAGAGCTAGTGATAAAAAGCAGGAGAGGGACCACTTGGAAAATGCAACGATAAATATCACTAGATCTAGACGATGCGCCACACGGGGTGTTTAGGGACTGCAGTAACGAACATCATGAATACCGGTAATTAATTCTGCAACATCACGCTGAGGAGGGTTAGCGAGCACTGGCAATTTGATATGGTAATCTGGGATTAGTTTACTCTGGTGTTTATGGAGAGGTGTTCATCAAAGTGACATAAAAAAAGACTCAATATGCTCTGCTTCAGAAAATATGGAACAGCCTTCATCACCTCTGTAGGTACTAGAAAGATGGGTCATTCCCACTCCCAAAACAGCATCCCAGACTTTACAGGGTCTCACACAGGCCACAAGGCTCAGCACCACAGGGCTGGAGTAAAGATCATCCCTCTAACCTGACCCACCTCAACCCTGGGCATCATCTGCAATGAGCCCTTTGGAAAAGCGCTGCGGAAAGCTCCTGGCTTTAAGGATGGCTGGATCCAATTTTTGACTCAAAGAGTCCATCTGCCATCGCAGGCATCTAAAACCCTTTGTGGTGTTTGTCACTAGCACCCCAGACATCGCAAGCCCTTGGGCAATATGCACAGCTCAGCCATAAAGCAGGCTCCAAGCCTATCTGTGCTCATCGAAGCTTCTGATGGAACTGAAAAGAAAATTGAGTCAGTGATAAGAGGAGCTAGGAGACAATGTAGTGATCAAGTGGGAGACACCTGTGGGAGGGTGCTAGGTCTGGTTTTATTAAGCATTTAATTACCTGGAAGAAGAGAAAAGCAGGATGTTAATTAAAAGTATTGACAATTTTGTATTAGCAACCATTGTGAACATCAGGCTGAGACGACAGGGCAATAAAAAAAAAAATGAAGAAAAGAAACAGGAAAACTACAGGTAACATTGAAATCAGGGTGTGGAGGCACAAGGAAAGACATATGAAGAGCATCGATACTCTGAGTGAAGAGGCTTTTCATTTGGGATTTAAACAATGTGTGTGGCATTTTTGTTGTATTTTTTCCCCGGTTATTTCAGAGGACAACCTCCAGAAGTCCTTGCTTGTTCAATTCCTATAATGCCATCTAGCAGCAATATTTTCTGCTCCTTCCTCAATACTGAATGGGCCACCTTCAAAATGAATGATGCTGCTCGAAATTCCTAGAAACTCCCAACACGCAGCTCGCACATGAGCTCCTGGGCGCTGTGGAAATGAATCATCAGATTTGTCTCTACCAGAGCGTCAGTTGCCTTCTGCTCGCCCCCAAGCTCTGCATGAGTTTTTCCATGGCCAGGGAATGGAGATACTCTCTGATTTCATCAGGCTGCAGTGTGGCAGCTAACAGGATTCCCTGTTTTCCATCCTCACCAGACAGTGAAACAGCACTGGTGTATTGATCTGTGTCTGTGCCGCTGCTATGGACATTGTCAAGAAAGTCGTCAATCTGAGCCGAATTACGCTGCTTTCATTTTAAATGTAGCTTCTGCAGCTCAGCAGTGGACACTTGATGCAGAAAGTCAGCACCAGCAGGGAAGCAGAGGGTGGTCAGACCCACAGGTCAATGAAATCTGTCCAGCATGACCTGCCTTCTATTTTACCTTCTATTTCATGCCTCTTTCCCTCCCCATCAGGTGGCAAGGCCACTGCTGCTGAACCCCAGAAGTGGCCCTTGGGCAGCTGGGAGGCAGCACCTCCCCGGCAAAGGCTGGACCAGGGCAGGGGAGCAGCCTCAGACCCGATGTCACACTTCAAAGCAGGGCCAAGCAATGCCACCAACCCATCCACAGGCCTAAAAGAGTGCATGAACACTCACCTGGAGCTTAAGTGCTGTAAAGGCAGAGGTGTTATTTTATCTCTCCCTATTAGAGGCAGCAGTCATCAGCCAGAAATGCATTTAAAGCAAGCCAACAGCTTCTACAGATCCAGTAAGGCCACTGTAAAGGGGCCAGTACAAACTACTTCTCACTTAGTCACCTTCTGTAGTTTGCTTACAAATAGTGGAAAACAACAGAATTACTTCCCCTTCAAAGCACATCAGTACAATATCACAGCCTTTGCTTCAGCTACGGCAGGAGGCGAAACCCTGGAGGGTTGCAAGCCCCGTGGGCGTGAGGCTGGTGGGAGGCAGAGCCTCCCTGTCCCTGATGCCCATACAAATCCAGGGGTCATCACACAGAAACTGGGAGTAAGCAGAAGAACTGTGGTGGGTGGAAGAGGTTTATTCTGTTTACCTTCCCTCGCTTTTCCAACCCTCGCTGCTTTTCTCCACAGCATGTAACGGCCATTAAAGAAATAACAGGCATTTCTGCATTTGACAGAGATTGCAGAACACCCTGCTTGCACAGTATCATACAATGTTTTGGGTTGGAAGGAACCTTTAAGGGTCATCCAGTTCAAACCTCCTGCAGTGAGCAGGGACATATGCAACCAGAGCAGATTGCTCAGAGACTCATTCAATCTGCCCTAGAATGTTTCCAGGGACAGGGCATTGACCACCTCTCTGGGCAACTTGTGCTAGGGTCTCACTAGCCTCATTCAAAAAATAAATAAATTATTCCCTATATCTAGTCTGAATTTCCCTTCTTAGTTTAAAACCATCACCCCTTGTCCTGTCAACAGGCCCTGCTAAGAAGTCTGTCCCCGTCTTTCTTATAGGTCTCCTTTAGTTATTAAAGTGCCGCAATAAGGTCTCCGTGGAGCCTTCTCTTCTCCAGGCTGAACAATCCCAACTCCCTCAGCCTTTCTTCACAGCAGAGAGGTTCCAGCCATCTGATCATTTTTGTGGTCTCCCCTCTGGACCTGCTCCATACAGTGACTCTCCTCAGTTAATATCATGACACGTTTGCACAGCAGAGCATTTCACAGTCTTTATCTGTCTAAAGCACATGAACACTTAAGCTGCCAGATATGCACATGCATATTAAAAATGCAATTAATTGAGTCAGTGATGATAAACTCCTGGCATAGGTACCAGGCAGGGCACTCATGGAACTTTAGGTTGACATCCTTAGTAAACTGCATGGCTTTTGATAGGAAGTTTGGCAGAGGTCTTCTCCATAATGGACTAAATTATGGGGGAGACCTCACCAGTGACTAGATCTGGGCATTCAAATGCTTCCTTCTTGGTCTAACTTTGCTTGCTTTGCTTGAAGAGAAACTGCATGCCCAGCACAATCTAGTGACCTCAGAAACGGAGTGGAACAATCTTTGGCATGTGCCATGTCTCCAACAAGGTCACAAACAAATTATGGAGGCGATTTTTTTTTTTTAATTCGTTTGATGCAGATCTTGGCAAACAGCGCACCAGCCTCCTCAGGACAAATACTCACCGGCAGCTTTCTTGCTACATGCTATTTTCACACGTATTCCATCTGACTCAGAAGCAAACGCAAACTTGAATGCACAGAGCCACGGCACGTTCTCCAGCGTTGTTCCAGCCAGTGAACAGCTGGCACCATCTCTGCACATTGTCTCCAGCCTCCTTCGCCTACACCAGGGGAGCACAAGCATTGCCAAGAGGAGCTGTTTGCTGCAGAAAAGTTCTCTGAAAAAAGTTACACACAGCAACGTGCCTCTCTAATCCATCCTCTCTCTGAAATGCCTTGCTGTGCCTGAGCACACAGGTATAAGTACAGCCACACAGGTCACTGCTTCGGGTCTACATCACACCATAACAGATCATTAGCTGCATTTGGGATTTGTACTCCACAGTGTCATGGATGAGCTCAAAGCAGACTTTCATATTTATGTGCTTGGAACTTCGAAGAATGAAAACAACCGCAGATTTTCACTCTTTTAAAGTGAACTTTCAGATCTGCATGTGTGAAGAAAACAAGATGAGTTGGACTCACAGGACAGTTATCTTTCCAAGCTTTGTATCATGCACATCAACAGTATCAAATATCCATGACAAAAGAGTCATGGATGACATACCTCGAACTCTAGTCAGAAGGAGAGCTTCATAAGAATTTATAAGAATTCTTGTGTAACGTTGCAGTGAGCATGGTCCAGCAATGAGACGGGGTCCAGAGAGCCTGTGGCATCTCCAGCTTGGCAAATTTTCACAACCCAATTGCATGAACATGATTTGGTTTGGGAGGGAGCCCTGCTTTGAGCAGGAGAATTGGGCCAGACACCTCCAGAAGTCCCTTACAACCTATATAATGCCATGGCAGTGCCACATCCAACAAAAGATTTGCAAGAGGAGGCCATCCTAGATTACAGATTGCCAAGTGCTTTAGGATTCACTGCTGACTTGTCAGAGGCAGGCTACAGAATACCCCACCCACAGCTGTACGGGTCCTCAAACCAGTTAATAAAGGCCATATCCGTCAATGTGAAGGCTGCTGTCAGCTTTTAGCTCTGCAGAAGGTTTTCAAGTGAAAGGCACACCTGTGGTAGAGAGGTGACCCCCTTCACTGCCACACTTGAACACCTCTGACCGAGGACTGGGTGTCTCAGTGCACTGACACCTCACGGTGCCCTTGTACCCAGCACGTTCCGCTGGAAGGGTCTGTCCTGCAGCCGGGACGTGAGGATGCACCGCGGCGCTGTGTGTCGGTCCCTGATGGCTCAGCACATCAGTATCACCCATGTCTCAAAGCAACCATTCCAGCTGGGGACTGCAGGTAATTCCCAGAGGAAGCACCTCTGCCTTTTGTCTGGAGAAACCAGCTTAGAGCACATTACTGAGAGCAGCACAGAGCTCTTCCTCCTTAGGGCATCGGCTGTGCAGGTACCACCGCCAAGGAGGAATAATTAACTGCTCGCTCTGCTGCTGTTCTGGATTTGGTTTTGTAACATCTAATAAATAATTTATTACTCCTCAGCACCAGGTGATTTAGGCGAAAGCTAAACCAACCAAACGAGCATCCCTCATCATCATCACTGTTTCCACAGTTAGATAACCCGCCACGACACAAACAACACAAAAGGGAGGGAAGGAGGTACAGGGAGCCAGAGCAGCCGAGCACTGGCCTCAGAGGAGAAGTCAGAGGCCCCAGAAATGGGCATGAGGCTAGAAAAAAACCCCATCGGGTTATTGTGCACTGGGAACACATCAGATTCTCCCTGAATCAATGCTGTTTTCCCTCAACGGGAGAAAGGGCCACACTAGGGGTGACTCACAGCCCCAGCATTTGGGGTTTTCATTGCAAGCTCTCCTGGGCAGCCCTGGCTGCTTTGCAACCAGCTGAACATCTCTGGCTTTTCACGGTTACTGTAAGTGACCAGTATTAACCGCCAGTCTCGGGGAACGTCTGCCGGCTGCCTAACAGTGTATTTTCTGTTTGTTTCAGTGAAGTTTAATATTTGTTACCATAGAGAGCTCCTCGTGCTTTGGTTTCCGATAGCCACAATATATCTTTCCAGAGATACTGAGCCGGCACGTCCTTTCCCCTTACAGTCTGATGATATGTGGATCACTCGGCACACAACCCACTGATCTACTGCTGTCTATACAATTCCCTCTTTGTGAGCACTTGATTTGTTGCCTCCCCCCTCTATCTAAGATTTACAGGTCCTGGTGCATCCACACCATCTGCCCTCCTTGCAACCACGTTTGGCCTTTGTGGACAGCAAACAAGAAAAGCATTGGTCGCATCCTCAACCCCAACACTGGTGGCCCTTCTCCCCCTCACAGAAGAGGTGTCCAGTTATCTGCTGCAGAGGGAACAGCTGTGCCATCCCCCTGCCTGAGTGTACACACATGAGGCAGTGAAGGGCACAAACCCCCTTCTGCCTGCAGCAGGCCATGCCCTGCCTGCTCAGCCCAACTGCGACAGCCCAACACTCCTACACATCCACCTGCCCCATGCTCAGAAATCAGGCTGGATTCAGGCACAAGTAATGCAAAAAGCCCCTGGGTCCTTACACGTCAGCCCAGTACTGATTTGCAGCTCAGAGACTGAACCAACCTCTCACTCCAGTAGTCCGACAATACAAGAATAGTATTTCCTGACCAACCAGTAAACATCTGCTTCAGCAACATCACCAAAGGGGTGAGAAAACCCATCAGGGCTGCACGCAGAGGAAGGAAGCCCCCTCTGCTCAGCCACAGAGCTACCACCCAGCCAGCGCCCTACCACAGCATCAGCTCTGATCTTTGCCAGGACCTCTCACTACCTCTGTTATTACAAGCAAACTCCACCAGCTTTGCAGCACAAACAGTGAGTGCTAAATGATTTTGGCACTTGCTGGAACATTTTTTCTTTAAAAAGGCTCAAGTGTTGCTGGATAAGTCACGAGAAGGTAAAACATCAATCCCTTTGGTTAGGTCAGTTGCAGGCACAGAGCCTCTAGATCAAGCAGAGCAGATCTCTCCTTTCCACTGCCCCAAACCACATCCAGTAGTGAGTTTATCAGAAGAGATAAAGCACGGGCTCTGAGTCGCTCTCTTTGAAAAACATGGATGCTCTTTTTTGTCCTCTCAAACCCTGAGTGCCTTTATTTTCTGTGATTCACTCTGCCAGCTAGGCGCACTTCTTTGACATACATAAAAGACCAAAAATATTATTATGGTTGCTCCTACTTTCTGAAGCAGTGATGCACAGTGCTAAAAGAGGAAAGAAAAGGCAGGATTTGGGACTGGGCCTTTGCCATGACGACCTTCTCCCTGGTGCCTTCCAAGCTACACCTTCCTTCTGTAACCTGCCATCACTGGACAAGCCTAGATGTAGACAGATGAAAAGACACCTTGCCACTACCTGCTTCACTTGCTACCTCTGCTTGTACCAGGTGTGTCCATCCAATGTTTACGCACCAACCCTGCATCTGCCCCCTGCAAAGGGTCTCCTTTTCCATTAAGATCAACCACACTTATTGGAAAAAGCAGCTCTGACAACTTCAGGAGCTTCTGCTCCTGTCTGCAAGTTTCCATCTCCTGATGTCTCTGTGTTCTCCTGGCTGGTCCCTCCTCTGCTGCTGGTGTGCAAGTGAACAACCCCAAGATGGAGCCACCTGACAAGAGCACAGAAAACTTGGAACTTTTCCCAACTTTGATCTAATTTTACCTAAGTAAGCCATTAGCAGAGTGAGTTTGCAATAGATCCAACATACTAAGCTAGCCCTGCTGAGTATTTTTCTGTGTATGATCAAACAGATACATCCCCCTATTTTTTTTTACTGATCAATAAAAATATGACTTTGATCTCAGAAAAATTGAGAAGCCAGCACAAAATACAAGCAAGAAATAGCAATGGTAAAATACTAGGCCAGTAACTGAGCATGGACTGAGGGGCAATTGCTGCTCTAGGAAACCTCCCTGGTGACTTCTGCTGAGATGGGAACCTCGCCTGGTGAACCCTGCTGTGTAAAACACATCAGCGTGATCTGGCAGCTTTTAGCAGAAAGCCCAGCATCATCCTGCCTGCGGTAAAAGTGTAGCTGCTCTGTTAATAAAATAGAAAAAACAAACCCATAATGATAGGAGCAGAAATACAGCTAGCAAATAAAAGCAAGAGGCAAATAGAACAGAGGCTGTCTATGACAGCAAGGCCTCTTTGGATGCCCCAAAGGCAGAAGACAAATCCGTTTATTTCCCTGAGGTCTCTTCCAGGCTGGCCTCTGCAGTTTGCCTCTCTCCTCCTCCTCCTCTCTCCAATCCAAAGACCTTTTATGCTCCCTCCCGCTCCTGGTCACTCTCTCGTCAAGCTCAAGTCTTGAGAGCTGCTAACACAACTACTTACACAGCCTCCTCTGGAAAATCCTGCTAGCAAGGGCCTTGGTCAGAGGAGCAGGTCAAATCATGTTTGCTCTGAGTGGCGTAGGAGCTCTCTGCAAATGCAGCAGAAACGGCTTGGCCTGCACATTTACTCCAACAGTGCAGTATGTGTGGTAGGTACAGTTCACTGCTGCTCTGTGACCTCCAAACAAAAACTAACCTGAGAAAAAGGATCAAGGGAAGGTCTTCCTTCTCCTCTTGAACCTTACAGGCAGTCTTGGAAAGTTATATTCTCACTCCTTCTCTTTTTTCTTTTGGATGGAAAACAACACATGGTCTCCTGAAGCTTGTGAGTGTTGATGTGACAGAGCTTCTGAGACACTACCTCACGTACTTTGTGCCGTACAGTGTGCTGCATTGTGGAAGGGCACAGTGTGGAGCTGGAGAACATCACAGACCATCATCTGCCACAAGTCACCCATGCCATGTCCCTCGGAAAAGTCTAGGACAGGCTGGGCTACGGACTTACTAGAATTTATATCTCCCTCAGAATATTCCAAGGACAGCTTTTGGAATTCGGATGTTTTACAGCCTTCCCGACAAGAAAGTAGAAAAAGTCAGTTCGGATACGGATACTACACACACATCTATTGCCCAGGGGCCACAAAGCCCTGAGCCTCATACTCTGTCACCGAGACAGGCGTGTCAAATCCCTCCGTTCAATCATCTGCAATAGAGAGTTGATACTGTATTTATTTAACAATAAATGAGTTTTGTGCAAAATCTCCTACAAGCGCTACAATGGTATGTTCATGAACATGAACAGGTGCCCAAAAGAAAGAACTGTATGAAAATGAATAGTTTTGGTCAGCTGATCAATGTGGCCAGAGCCCTTTTGACCAGGGACACCCTGCTAGCCCCTCCTGAGGTGGGACTAACAGTGGAGAACCTCTTCCCACCACTCTGGCCAGTGTTATTAGGACAGCAGGGTACTCTGAAGATCAGTAACCTATATTGCTGCCAATACTGCCCAAGTATCTCCGCTCTTGGACTGTTTTAGAGGCTAGGCAAATCTTATACCCTGTGTTTGGAGATCCCAGGCACAACCCAAGGACAGATAAATATCCATAAACTGAGTCCAAAATGTGGCTGAGGTATAGGGTGGGAACACAAATTAGTCCATGTTGGTAGGTCTTCCATAGAGGAGGGCAGTGACCTGGGACCCAGGCAAGTCCTCGCTCTCCAACAACCCAGCTGTTTGCTTCTCCTATGCTGCATCTTCCCTTTTGGGAAAGGATAACAACAGGGCTTCTCTCCAGAAGTGGCTACCTGCACAAAAGTACTGAGAGCCTCTCACAGGCTAGAACTAGCCAAGATGAAAAGCAAGCTACTTTCAGAGTGATGCTTTCAAATCACTATTTGAACTATTTTCATCACTATGTTTCTACTCCATGCAGACCTTACACGCTGCAGATGCTAATCGTCCTTCCTGGCTAATGTATACAGTGGGTCACGCTGACTTGAAAACATTAAACAACCAGAGCTTAAGATCTCCTACCGACACTTCAGATCTCCAAACGAAAAACCCAGTCTTGTCTCTTTTCTTTAAAAAAACAAGTAGTGCATCCACCATCACTGGAGTTATTTCTGTACCATTTTCATTATTAAACTCTTGACTCTCCTCCATGTCACAAACTATTTTAAAAACAGTTCGTACCGAGCAGAAGTGACAGACAAATGAATGGAGACTCAAGGACTCCTGGTGTGTCTCACCCTCTCTGAAAGTGCCGTTTTCAGCCTGGCAAAGTTAGCAGGGGAGAGAATATCTTTGATGGGGCTGAACAAGATAACGAGAAATGGAGAGCAGCTTCCAGGCAGACAAGGCTGAAACGCTGAGCCCTGCCGTGGGCATCCCACGCACCCTCGCTGTCCCTCGCCAAGAGCTGGGGGGACCACTAACCCCCAAAATCGGAGGGCTGCCTTCTAAACCAAATTGAAACTGGGCTGGTGGTGTGGAAGGGGAAGTACACGCAGGTCTGAGCAATATTCCTTTTCCAAAGAAAGCACGTTTTCAAAGAAGCCCATCAAGAGATCTGGCCTATTACACACCAGGGCTCTGGCTAAGTACAACTTGTCATGTTTGCAATTCGTCCTTATTCTGTGCACATGCTAAGATTTCCAGGAAACAAACAAAAAGAAAGAAAACACCCCAGATTTTAAGAAAATCTGTTTAAGAGCCAAATACATCTCTGATCCAGCAAGAGATACAGCTGTCTCCTTCAGACAGCACTTGAAAAAGGTTCAATCAATCAGTCAAGCCAGAACAGAACTTGTTTCTAGATCAAAAAACAAGAGGGAAAAGGTGTGAAACTGTAGTGTACCTCCTCCTCCTCACATTTCCTGCTGAAGTGAGTAATCTCAGATTTTACAAGGGCATGTTGTTTGGAGCTGGAAGAAAAAGTTTGGTATAAGGTAGTTTGTTCTGAGGCAGAAAATTAGTGGAAGAAAACAGCATCTCAACTTTCCATACCCACTGCTGGGCAGAGATATGAGAATATACCTTTGCATGGTAGCTGGTATGTACCCAAAATAGCTGAGAATCAATGTCTGCTCCTTCAAGGGCATTAGAGAACATTATTTGCAGTAACATTGTTCCAATGGGGTGATTTAGTATTATTTAAGGAAAGGCACTGTTAAAATTACTCATTTTTTTCCACAGTACTAGTTTTCAGATACAGTTTATATCAGGAGGCTGAAAATGAAAGGGGAAAATCTTGCAAATTATCTGAAGCATCACAAAAAAGGGGTGAGAGCCCCATGGGGACATACCCTCCAAGGCTACTTTAGCTCAAGTAAGTGCTCAAGATTTCTAAGCTTGGAGCACACTCACTCAGCAGGGGAGGCTGAAGGAAGCAGTGGCCTTTTCTCAGCTTTGGGCTGTAAATATAAATGAAATGTAGGTAGGGAAATTGTGTTTACAGCGGTGCACAGGCAGTGTGTGTGCAGCGTGTGCAGGTTCTGTGTTAGCATCTGCAATGAGCTAAAGGTCCTGCTTGTGTGAAATTAGGCATGGAGCTCAATCATGGGTTTTAAGATAAGAGAAAGGCCACTTGCTGGCTCTGGAGTCTATAGTCATCAGTCTGAGCCTTGTAACACAGGGAGATCTGCTGGGGAACTGGTTTGAAGGACAGGGACCTCCAGGGTGAGGTGTCTGGGCTGCACATGGCTTGGCACTCAGACCTTCCCACAGTAAAACCCACCGGTAGAGTGCAAGAAGCAGTACCATAACCAACATGTACTTGGAACCATCTCTGGGGGCATCTGGCAGGGGCAAGAGGGACATCCCAGCTCCCTGAGTGACGATCCCTCTAGCTGGCATGCTGCTTGTCTTTTGCCTTTCACCTCCTGCCAATTTTAATCAGCGCTAAATAACATCCCCCAAAGCTGCTTGTGGTGACCCAGATCCAGCCATCCAGCCTCATGCAGCAGGACCCAACTACAAAAATATCTTATTCTGGCTCCTTGGCACAGAGAGCAAATGCAGCCAAACCTGGTCCCGTCCAATGTGCCTCCCCAGCACCCACCTGCAACCCAGCCTGAAGACAATACTGGTAAGATGGAAGTAAACATAAATAAAGCCTTTTTTTGTGTGCCCTTGACAATCTGTAGTGCCTTTTTTGGCCAAAGGTGAGAGATACTTGTTTGAAATATCCAGCTTTTCTAACAAACCCTGAAAAAGCAAGTTTGGTACCTCTATTATATATTAACCACCTAAAGTCTGGCAATTTTCAACACTACAATTGTATATGACCCCACATAAAGATCCATTCCAAAACCACATGCCAACACATTCAAAACCGTCTCACTTAAAGCTGGGAAAGCTGTTTTAAGGATTCCTGTGCAGTGCAGTATATTAAAGGCTGTCTCAAAAAAGAAGACAGTAATTTTTCTTCTTTGGGTTTGAAGCAGGATATTTTTCAGGATTTGAATGATGTGCTTCAGGCATTTCTGCTGGGAGGGCTACTGCCCCCCTGCTAAACCCTTCCTATGAGATGAGCTGTCTCCTCTCCTCACTTGCTGCAGGTCATGTGTATGTGGACAAGAAGAATTGCAAGCTGATGCTACAAGAGCAGTGACCTGCAGCAGAAGGGGATGTAACAGATGGAGTAAACACCCTCTTCAACACACTCCCAGAATATGTTGTCCAAGCCCAAAATCCAGATTTCTTATGTCCCTTATGCCACCTAATTGCTGTCTGAAAAAGCCCAAGAGAGAGGAGAAGAGCAGGCTGTGCACAGAGGTAGAGGAGCACGGTCCTAAAGGGCAGGAGGGAAGAGCTGCCTGTTACTACATCTGGTACTGACTTTGTGCATTGAGAGTACAAATTGAAACCTCCACAAAAAGCAACACAGCTACAGCAGATTTGAAGCGTATAATTTCAGAGGAGTGTTTGTAGGAGCAGAAAACACATGGGTATACAGAAAGAGGAAAAGACAAAATCAAATTATTCTCCATAAAAGGCAGCTGTGATGGAACTTGCCTACTGCATTCTCCATGCTGGAGTCTCCCTTCTGCTCCCAGGACCTCTGGAAGAGGTCATGGAAACCATAAGAGTTAAAATTACCAAAAAGTGGGAAAATAAGCTCCCAAAATGAGCAAAATGCATTGAGTGACTAATCTCGTTTTCCTCCTCCTAGCAAGTGTGAGGAACAGGCTGTGTCCTGGAAGCAGGTCTGTGCAAGTGGTAGATCCTGGAGCTCAGTGGCAGCTGGAACACAGGACCCAGTGTGCTCTGATCCCACAAAACAGATCCCACGCTGTGCTGTACATGCACACACAGTCCCAGCAACTCCAGTTCACCTCAGCCTACAGCATCGATTGATGCTTTTTTTTTTTTTTAACTCAAACATTCTTATTAGAAGCCTCAGCCTACGCCAAAGAATTAGAGATAACTGTTACCTGTGGAAATTGGAAGGGAAAATACTAATCTCAAATATTATTTCGATAAAAGCTGCAGAGCTGAGGATCTGGGAAACCAGTCTTTTACCTGAAAATTCCCCACAACATTCGAATGAGAGGAGCTCGGAGCTTGGTTCCCAGTGCTGACCACTGGGCAGACTCTGGCAGAGCCAGCCATCGCCTCTCCCTCGGCAGGCGGCCCGGTGACATATTGCAGAAGTGGCCCACACAGCTCGCTCGGCTCGGCTCAGAAGGAGGCGTCCCTGATTGACGGCTGTCTCAAAGACAAATGCCTTCACACCCGTTAGCCAGCTCCCCTGGCAGCGGGGCGAGGGAGGAGGCACCCTGCCAGATGAGGAGGGAGCGGGAAGCCCTCGGGGTCCGCAGGTGACACCCCACCAGCTTCAGTAGTTCCTGCAGCTCCTCTGACATGGCCTCAAAACCCCATACAGAAGAGGGAACCAAATTGAACCACAACCAAGCAGGTTTTGTCCAGAAAGCTGGGCAAGGCTGGGGTGTGCATGAAAGGAAAACACCAGCAAAGCAGTATGAACAAGCCCATACCCCTTGCTGTGGCAGCAGTTTCCCACTGACAGGGCTTTTTTCAGTGATGCCAGCGCTGCTTTGCCATTCAGCCACTTCTTGTCTGCAGTTGACAAACTTCAGAGACTTCAGTTACTTGAGTGGGCAAGTATCCTGCCCACATTGACAAGAGAAGGACAAACCGGTGCGAAACTTTGTTCCACCTCCAACTTGTTCCCAGCCAGGCTTCAGCACTTGGCTTGACCCACGCAGCAAAGAAAGCTGCCAAGTTCCAGCCAAAACCCTGACTGTTGGCTTGGAAAGCTGGAGATTACGCATGCTGTGGCACACAAAAAAATCAGCCACAAATTTTCACTCACAGGAAGCCCTGGGAAAAAAAATAAAAGCCAGGGAAGCTGGAAATAAAAGTCATCTGAGAACTTTAGAATCACTTCTCATTGGGAAGCAAAGGGGCAGGTCTAGTCCTGGAGAAGATACTTTTTCCCTCACTGACTCAAAAGTTGAAGCCTCCATCAGAAGCATGTACCCCCTGGCAAAGCTCCCCAAGCCCAAACGCAGAACTACTGGGCACAGATCACTCTTTCTGGCGAGTATGTGTCTGTCTTTGTAATTTCACTTCTCTCTCCCATGCTATCTCCTAGGGTACACCTAAGCTGCTCTTAAATTTAGGGACCAAAAAGAATTTTTTTATTTCCTTTAATCTACATTGTGAGCGCTTCTTTTCAAACTGTATACTATTTTGTTGTGCCTTGTGATTAATTCCTTAGACTATTTTCACAGAAATGTGATTTATGCAAGCAAAACGAATCTCAATTCATCTAGGTAGAACAGAAAAGTAGAGAAACTGAAGATAGCATCAGAAAAAAAACAAACAAGACAGAAAGATAGATACCTTTGCCACATTGCAGGCTAACAGTGAGCAGACATACGCAGAAAGCGCATGATAGAATGAAGACGCTTATCTCGAGCGACCCAGAGTCTCGCCAGCATGAATCAGTAAGAGCAAGGCACCCACCAGCCTGTTTGGAAGACCAAGGAGACTTCTGAATTGGTCTGGTAGCTGCTAAGTTTGTGCACAAATCCTCTTATCTACAGGTTGACGTTTGGGTGGGTGACACCGGCTGCTCTCAGGCTGCTGCTGCTGTACTGCTGAGGAGACCAACCTCCCCTTTTGCCACAGAGAAGCCCTCTGAAGCACTGCGTCAAGGGCTGGAGTTCAAAAGAAGCAAGACTTTTCTTCCCTTATTCTTGGGGCCTGTGGAACCAGTATTAACCCCTGCCATGCTCTTCAGTTTTACAGGCTCTTCCCAAGAAAGAAAATAACAGAACATTAAGCTGGCACAGTAAGTATGAAGTGATAGCAAGGCCCCTCACAGTAAAATCTGTGTGACGCAGAAAGAATTACCCTCACAACGCCATTCCCACAAATCCTGCAGCATCACGCTGTCAGACAGCAGAACACCACACGGGGGGTATTGTGCTGCTGATGCCAGAGCCCGATTTCCATTAGTGTTAATAGGAACTACTGACAGAAGCAGCAGCCAAGAAGCCAAAAAGCCTCCAATCTTGCTGATCGCCTTTGATAAGTACAGAATTACATTAAGTCAGTCCCAGCAGCTGTACCGCACAAATAACTGTAGCTGTGAGCATGAGAAAACAGCGAGGACTCCAGTTCAACAGGCTCCAAAGAAGAGTTGGATCCCAGCTGGGATGGGGAGTGGGAGCCAGAAGAATGCAAATGGCCAGCGAGGTGTCAGCAGTGCCATAAGCTTACCCTCGGTCCAGCACCCACGTGGTGGTCGGTTACAGTCCTTGGGAGCAAGCTGGAAGGAACCAGGTGGCCACCACAGTGATCCTTGTGGCTACTGCAGGAACAGTGATTGCCAAGAGCTGCCAAGGTCCTTGGGATGGGGCACAAACGATGCATTTCTACTCCCAATGGAAACATAAGATGATTCACAAGAGAAGTACAGGTATGGAAAAACAAGGATTTAGAACTAGAAGATGATATAGCAAGAAACACAAGATAGTCCATAAGAAAATTACAGGTATGGAAGAATGGGGGCTTAAAATCAGAACCTCCCATTGATTCAGAATCAGAAGTTGTTTGGGTTTGGTTTTTTTTTGGCTATATCCAGCTTCACTTGCACAGCTCTTTAACAAGGAACCAGATTCCTAGCTAACCACACATAAACATCAGGAGCAGCCTGTAAAATCTTTGTTGTGCAACCTACTCACTTGGGTTTCTACTTCCTACAGCCATTTCTGTGGTTTCCAGGCTCCTCAAAGCTCAGGATCTCCAAAAAAGACATGGTGATTGAAAAAGTTAGTAACTCTTGCTCAAACATAGCGCCACAGCAAGAGCCCAGGGTTCAGCTGTGCCCACCTCAGTTTCAGTGATACTTCAGTGTTATTTCTGCCTTGTCAATTCATTATATCAAGGGAAAGACAGTTGCTCTTATTTTCATTGCTTTTTAGCAGACAGCAATTATATAATCATTGCACTTTTACAGAAACAAATCCCACTTTAAACATATGACTTTACATCCCTTGTTATGGTCCAGCAGTTCAGACAGAAGGAAAAGTCCATTACAACCATCACTTCAAGTCATTGAGGCTTTTGGATACGCAAAAGCCTAGAGAACATGAATTCCAAAGATATAAATACAGATTTTTTTTCTTTAGAGAAAAATCTAGATATAAACCACAGTCCTTTGAGAGCAGATAAACTAGACATCAAGGTTATTTTCTTCAAAACAGTTTAATAAGCAGGTGCTGAGCCTGTGGTGGCCGTTTATCGAGCATAGCACACGAGGCAAGTCGCTGGCACATCCCTGGCCCTTGCAATTTGCAGCAGAACCATCAGGTCTCACAGCAGATTCCCTGCCAGTTTGAAGTACCTCCCCACCACCTCCACTACTCGTTCCTCATCAGCTCTCCGCAGACAGCAACAGATCATTTCGTCCTGTTACTTATGCCACAGAAATTTAGACTCGAGGAAAAATAAGCATAACAACATTACATCACTTAAGCAACCAACTTAGCTGACTATATCAAATTCAGCCTGAACTCCTGGCAAGAGCAACAGACCTTTAATTAAACTAACTAGCCCTGAGCCAGAGAAATACTTTTTTTTCCTGCTGAAGCATTTGATAGGAGATGATAGTGCTGAGATCACCTTCACAAACCAAAGCACTACGAATGCTCCCCTACAGCTCACTCCAACCCCTTTGGTTGCAAACACCCCTGCAGCAGCCTGTGCTTCCCAGGGACCTGCCTTGTCCCATTTGCACCCAGGTCAGCTCCAGGGTTTTTTTTTGCTGTTGATAATCAGACTCTCACAGTCTCCCCATACCACTCGATGCAGAATGGAAAGAATGAAAAACTCCACTAGCCTGTTCTCCAAGGTGCTCGTAACTCAAGTGATCTGACATGAAAATCCACGAGAGGCAGGAGCAGCCTCCTTTGCAGGGCTGTCTCAAGGACCCTTGGGCACAAATTGATGCTGAGCTCTGGAAGGGGAGCCCAAGTTCCCATGAAAGGGGCTTGGACAAGCTGGGTGGAGGGGAAGGAGAGGCCACTCCTCTCCTACTGTACCTGCGCTTACTCACATCAGGTTTGCCAAACATTTTAGAAAAGTCAGACTCTTCATGGGAGTGAAGCACTGCAGGGAAGACACACAGCTTTGTACCACCCAGCATGATGCTCCATCATGTGGCACAGCCCAAGCCCACACAATGCGTTATCTTTTACTACACACTGAAGTGAGCCGCATTTTTTAATGTGGTGATTTTTTTTTCTTTTCTTCTAGAAAGGAGCTAATTAGAGTGGAAAAGGATTTCTATGACTCTCACATGTATGACTCCTGTACTTGAGAGGTTTTTAATTTGTGTTATGCGACTACCATGCACACGCTGTACTTGGAATTATATAGCACATAACCTAATCAAACAACACTAACAACACCAGGTAGTTAAATCATGCTGTGATAAGCAAGGGAAACGATTTTGTGTAGGCACATCAAAGTCTCCCTTGCACCTCGGTCAAAGCGCATCTACTACCAATTACCAAGTTGGCAAAACGTTCCCATTACTGAGGGCAATGGTTTAACTTCACATGTAATGTGCACGGCTGGGGGTGCATCAAGTCATTTGCACAGTGCTATTCGGCTGTCGGCGGAGAGGACTAGATGCTGAGCCCAAGCAACAGGAGATGCACCACACTGTAGAAAAAGCCAAAGCATCACATAGCGAGGGATGAGTAGACAAGAGGTAAAGGAGGCACCCTCCTTCCCTTGGAGCAGGAAAGGGGCACTCTGGTGGCACTGACCACTCAGGGAGCCCCTGGAAAGGGGAGCAGGAACAAGAAGGGAAGGAAACTGCAGAGCTCCCTCTGGGGAGACAGAGGCTTTCAGGGCAAGGGTCCTCAAAGCACGGAAAAATCTCCTGCAAAAAAAAGAAAATAATTGATTCCCTGTATCCACAACAAGCAATTAAAGGTATGTGTTACAGCAAGGAAGGCAGGCTGGATACTGGGGTAAAAGCCCTGTCTCAGTAAGGATGCAGATGCCTGGGAGAGGGGGCCCGGGAGCCCATGTCTCCATATCCCTGATAGGACCAACTGGACAAACACCATCAGGAACAATCTGGGTGCACACAAGCCTGATTTGAGAGGGGATGAGGATCAGATAGCCTGAGGTCTTTTCATCTCTATTTTTACAGGATTTCTACTCTTGACTCCAGCTACCCCACCATACCTCGCATGAGGCACCCCACAGCCCGACGCTGCTCCGCAGCAGCCCCCGCGAGAGGCACAGGCTATATTTATTCTGGTACATTGCAGTGGGAAGCTTTAATCTGTGTAATCGCCTCAGAGAAGATTTCATTCAGTGAGGGGAAAGCAATTACCATTTCACTTGCAACCAGTTGCCTTCCCAGGGTCTTCATCTATCAGAGCTGGAGGGTCCTGTCAGCCCCTGCACCTGCCTGCACCGTTTTTTTTGTGAGATAGCTTCCTGCCTCTGACAAAAGCATTTGCAGATACTCAAGGTTTTCAGCCCCGGTTCGAAGACAGTTTTCTCCTCTCAGTCAGCTTTTATCTGACAGCGCATAGCCTGCATGAAGAAAACAACTGGATATAATCCTAGATTAAAGGGATTGTAACACAGAATTAAATACAAGCCATACTCTTGATAGGGCCTTGCTGTCGTCATTCACCAAGCACAGACCTCGGCTGTTTGAGAGGTGGGCAGATGGCGGTGGCATTTCTGACACTCTCTGCAGCTCCTGATTTTCCTAGACAGGCATTTGTGTCTCCCCACATACGTGGGAATAAAGAAACCCAAAAACTAAAAACGATAAAAAAAAAACAAAAACAAACCACAGCTCAATTCTTAGCATTGAGATACGATGATGCTACATTAAAATCCCACGGAGATTTCACTCCAAGAACTAGCAATCAAAATCCAAATTCTCAGCAAGATCTTGCATATGTCAGTGCTGTTGGAGCTGCTGTACCTCAGTGCTAGGAAGGCCCTTAGTCCCACAAGGACGATGCCAGGAACCACAGGAAAGTGCCTGGGACTTAAAGCAGATGAGCAAAAAGTCCTGAGGAAAGGATATTCCTTATCTACTGCAGCAAAGACCACAACAGCCAAGCAATGCAAAAGCCCACCAGGAAATCTTTATGACTTTATCTTACCTCAGGAAAGCCACAATATACTTATATGCACAGCCATGTATTTAATTATTATTATTTTTATTTTAAAAAGACCACTTTAATCTTCTGCTCTTTCCAGCCTGGCAGCCAAAGCAGCTTGACTTGATAAAGAGACGTCAGAGCTGTGAAAACTATGTATAAAAGGAGAAAATTTCCAACTGTCTGTCTTTCGTAAATTGTGGCAGCCAAAAAATCCAACCCTAAAATAAAGACGTGCCTGAAGGTAGAAATTTTACAATCAGCAACATAATGATTTATATCACTGCTGTCATATTTGTTGGGGAAAAGGAAGCCAGGTATTGTGATCATTAGCTTTTTGATACAGATGATCTTTTTTAAATGAGGAAAACCACATGCATTTTAATAAGGAACTGAAGGAAATAGCCCCAAAATACTAACAGAAGAATCTGCAGCTTGCTCCAAGATTTGCAAACACAGGAGATGAATAGTAAGCTGATGGCATCACTGGTGGCATCCTGAGCCACTGCACATCCCCGAGTCTGCATGGGAGCCTCACTCACCTTTGAGGCATACAATCCTGCACCCTCCCAAAACACATGTCCTTGTGCCACAGGCCCCGAGCGGGCACAGCCCGGAAGGTGGCCCCATTCCCACTGCAGCCTGTGGGTGTTCTGCCATGGGTTTCCAGCTGCTGGTTCCCAACAGCGAGGTGCCATCGCTCCCACTCAGGACAGGGCTGCGCACAGCGTCGGGGCTCCCCAGCATCCCACTGAGGGTGGGCACAAAGCAGTAATGTCTGGTCCCACTGAGCAACAGCAGCTCCAGGCTCTCGTCCTAAAAGAAATGGAGAGCTGACACATTTCTGCCAAAAGAAGAAGCAGAGCAGAGAAGCCCTGATCTAAGGCCCAGAAGCAAAGCGTGTCCAGGCTGGGGCCTGATCTCTAAGCTCCCACCTATGCACACATGAAGTTTCAAGCGTACAAGAGAGGAGGCTGCTGCTGCTGCTGTCAAAGGATTAAAAATCAACTGAACTTGACCTTTAATGCTAAAATTTAAAAGCAACGACTCAGCTTCTCATGCCTCCATTCCCTAATGTAACCATAATCAGATTTGTGGCTGAGACCAGAAAACTGTTTTCAGAGACCGATTTACATGCAGCCTTCAACAAGCCTGGGTGATATGACAGCAAGGACACTGGCATGGGCTTCCTCAAGCCCCTGATGGAGCAGGTTTGAAGTTGGGATGCATTTTAAAGTCACGGAACAGGACTTTCTGTAGATGATAGCAGCAGTACATCGAAATTTGCTGAATGCTTATGCTGAGAAAAACAGCAGGGAAGTACTGAGAGTGCCCACTTGGGATGGGAAGTCCTTCTATGGAGCTCCAAACCAACAAATCTCTGGTCACAAAAACACCCACCTCTAAACACAGATGAAGGCGATAGAGATCAAGTCTAAAGAGCTAATTTCTGCCCCATCTCTTATTTTAATGGAATAAAGGAAAAGTTCAGCTCCTACTGACATAAGTTTTGTTTACAAATCCCACGTGGTATGCAAAAAAACCCCTCCTCCAGAGAAAAACCTGGGTCACCTTCCAATTCATAGCTTGCATTGACAGCCACATAATCCCTTTCTATGTGCAGCAGCTTCAGACTTTCAGCAAAGTTTCCCCGGCCTGACAAGGATGCACTGAAGACGTCGAGCAGTCCAGGACCATGGCATGGTGGCAGAAACAGCCAGCAGTTATTTGGCACCGTCCAAGTCGCAGCTCAGCACTCCTGCCTCCCAGTTCTCAGTCTCTGAGTATTTCTGGCCCTGTGGATCTGCAATACCTTTACACCTGCTCAGCCTCCCGTGCTTGCCGTTGAAAAGTCTTGATAGCAACAGAAGTTGCACTATTTTCTGAAAGCAAGTCTAATTCAGTATGGTTCTACTCCGTGAATCCCCTGGGAAGCCAGAGGAATACCATCAACCCTTGTATCCAGCTCTCCTCCTGCACAGTCCATCTCCTTGTGCCTGGTGTAACCAGCTGAGAGCGGATAAAGCCCTGATCTAAGTGCCAAGATGTGCACCTGCAGCTGTGTCGAACAACGCAGAGGCACAAGCCAAGCAGGAGGTGCTACGCAGAGAAGGGCTAAAACACCTCTCATCCTTCCTACTCACCGGGGAACGCGACTCTGCCAACCATCTGTCTGCCAACAAACCCTCCCTGTCTCCATCAAAATCACAGCGGCACCTCAGACACGTACGTATCTCTTCCAGCTTCTGCAGGAAGTTGTAGTCGTGCGAAGCAGGCAGGACCAGGTCTAGAGCATCCCAGTGGCAGGGCCTTTCCCACAGCTAAGTGCTGAGCCCTTCTCTGCTCTTCTATTTCATCTCTGCACAAGAGCTTAGCACAGATCTCAGGTGCTCACCTGGGAGTTCATCCTGCTCTTTGCAATACTGCCAACAACAAAAGCTAACAGCACAACCTCCAGCAAGGCAAAGGGAACAGGAGCACAGCCCCTAAACATTAGTCACTACAAACACACCGTGCAACCTGAAGCTGAACACACACGGGGCACATTTTAATTTGCTTTCCTTTAATTATGAATGAATATGGGTTTATCTGGTGTTTGCTCCAGAACAATAAAAACACATCCAAAATGATAAATCCCCTTGCAAAGAACCACTGCCAGTGGATGCCTACCTTGACCACTGGAGCCAGAGTAAACAGAGATACAACTGAACGCCGAGGGCTGACGTTTTTCATGCGTGAGAAGGGGAGTTTTCCTTATGTGAAATCCTTGCATGGTACTGTGTGCACTCTAAAGAGATGCCCACATGTAACCTTTTCTTATTTACTTGGGGTTTGCACAACCTATTTATTAAACCAAAGGTTGAAAAGCAAGAAGGAACCCCACCCAGGAAGGGAACACCGTAAGGAAGGCTCTGAACCGGGGTTGTGACTGATAAGTTATAAAACACGCAGCACCATCTAGGCACCAGGGCAGAGAAGAAGCTTTACTGGAAAGGCAAATGGACCCCAAAAGCAGAGCAGAGAACTCCTGGCTCTCCAAAAGACAACCCTAAGTGTCTATTGAAAATGGAAGATCCTATTTTACTGCTCACAGTGGACAGAAGGGCAAACGATATAATTAAAGCCCACATTACATCTCAAAGTCCTTGGAGGGAAGGGAAAATGGTACTTCATATTTCTATAAAACAATTAGTATTGACAGAAGAGACTATAATACAGCACTCGACCCAGAAAAGTAATTAACTATCAGGGCAGTTTGCTTACAGGATGCAGATAGGAAGCAAGGAGGCAGCAATTAGAGAGCAAAAAGACAAGCCAGACACAGGGATTTGCTGTAATGAGGTACTGACCCTCTGTGCAGGTGTCTGACCAGACATCACATACCCCACATCGAGCACTGGAGCAACCCCAGCACAGTAACTGGCATCTCCCTGGGCAGGGTAGTGAAAGAGCTAGAGCTCAGCACTGACTCAGGAGCGCCTTCCTTGCACAGGTTGTGCTCGGCCTCTCTTGCCCTTGCCTCCATTTCTCTGTGCCTTAAATAAGAGCATGGCTATAAGCCAAGCAAAGAGCTCTGGCCACTGATAGCACTGGTGGTGGAAAAGTACCACCAATGTAGGATGGTGTCTGGGAAGCTATCTGCAAGATACCACATACCATCAAATACTTTTCCACTGAACCTCTAGGCAACTGGCTTCAGCACCTTTCTAGTTTGCAAATCTCTGAATAATCCCGGAGACTGAAGCCTCAGGTCCAGCTGGGGCTCCTTGCACACAGATTCAGTCTCATGATGCTTGGCTTTACACATCTTTGAAGAGAGATACGCATCTCAGTTTGGGGCCCAGAAAAAAATGATGTTAAGTGCCCAAACCTTCAGTGTTTCTCCTCACAAAACAGAGAGGTGCTGCAGATCCATTTCTAAAGAGCTTAGGGAGTCCCACCTAAGAAATACGCTTTTCCATATAAACTCAGTAATAGCCCTCTCAGCCTACTTCTCTAAGGAGATATTAATAAGATCACTGGTGCTCCCTAAGAAAGAGAACTATGAGGGAGGAACACATTCCTCCATATTAGCATCAGGTACAAGGCACCACACTGCAATGCTTGGGCCAGGGGCTTGGGCAGATTCCTACTCAGTAGCCACCACACCTTGGGGATCACTACTCCATTCTTGGGAAGTGATGAGTCCTTGCTCTACCTTATTCCCAGCTGCTGGGCGAAGTGTCCTGACTCAGACCACAGGTCCTCCTTGTCTCTGCAGGCAGGTGAAGCAGAAGCAAACGGTATTTCTCCTTCAATACAAGCACCTTCCTCCCTCCCACCTCTCCTCATCTCCCCTCTTCCCTTTCCCCTCCCTTTTGCCATGAGAAGTTTCTAGCATGAATTGGTGATGCCGCCGCACAGAATAGCTGCAAAGACATGGAAAACTGGTCCACGTGAAGCCAGTGCATTTATACCTCTGCAACGACTTCTGGCAAAGAGCTCACAAGCTGGGCTGGCAAACATGATGGAGTACGAGAATCAAAGCTCTCGCCTGCTGTGAAGTTTCAAAACAATTCCGCAGGCTTTTTCATACCGGGGAAAAGCCAGGGCGACGCGTGCAGCAAGGAACAAACACACAGCAGCTCTGTGCGCGGCTCCAAAGGCAGAAAACTATCCTGCAGTGATACAAGTGACTCCTTCATTCCTGATATCCTTGGGATGAGGGAAGGAATTCGTCCAGTGAGGGTTTCACAAGGACGTCGCGCTCTGCTGGGTGCGAGCGCCAAGGCACGGTAATGACAAAGGGCAGCAAAGGAGCCAAAAGCCATCAAGCATTGCTGGGTGAGTACCAGAATACATAAGTCATTCTCTCTGGCCAGTCCAAACTCTCACAGCATGGTTAACGGTTATTTGAGAAATGGATCTCAATTTGGAGGCAGTGCTAGTTTCTGGATATTGACTCTTTGAACAAGCTGGGCAAGGAAAGCAAGACTGCTGCAGGGTCTGCTGCAAGCAGTTTAGGATACGAGACCTGCTGGGAAACGGCAGTTTAGCAACCAGACCTTCCAGAAACCAAAGATACAGAGATCTTGGGGTCAAAGCCACAATTCCCATCAGCTGACGCCAAACCTTGCCCAGTATTGGAGAGCAGCAGGGTCTCCCCTGTCACTTTCTCCTGACAGCAAACCCAAGACATCAGTTGGGAAAACATCACCAATGCACGTAAGGCATTAAGGTTTCGGACGCAGTGGTTTTAAGGCAGGAATCCTGACAAGCCTTTCATCACGCTCCCTGTACACACAGGACACAGCACTCACACCAGTTTGCTATCATTCCATGTGCCATTTCACTCGTGTGAGCAACAGCACCCACTCCCAGGCTCTGTGGCAGCAGGGACCAGTGCCCTGCACTTCAGGAGGACACTGGGGAAGGAACAGTGATATTATTCAGAAGGTGCATTAAGTCAAATAATCTCATCACCTCTGAAGAATCCTGGCTGGGTTTTTAAGTCACAGCAGCTGAGGACAAACAGTGCCACAGAGCTGCTGCCACGTGGATGACAGAGCCATTTAAAAGCAGCATACTTACTTTTCATTTCTTCTCTTTCCAAAACATCATTGTCAATCCCAATACACTAGGATGAAAAAAATCATATTTTCACTGGAGTATTCCACCAGCAGCTGCCTCCTGCTCCATGCAGCATTAACAAAGTAAACCAGATTTCAGCCCTAGTGAAATCCATGTGATTTTTTGCCACTGATGAGTCCCTAATTTATCCCACCCCAATGTCCCAGCTCACACGCAAAAGTGGCGCCTGTTTTCACAACACAAATAACTGTAGCAGCAGGTAACATCCAAAACACGACTCCTGCCAACACAAATGTGCTCGTTTCATCTTGGGACCTACTCTTCTGCTGATAGCACTCGATACTGTTCCGTTAGCATTAGTGAGCAATGAGACAGGCAAAGGAAATCACGGATGAGTAAAAACCGACTGCAACAAACCAAAACACCTGCAATAGTTAATAGATCATATTTAGGTACCAATCAGCTCTAGTGGAGCAGCTAAAGAAAGCCAGCAGGATAAAATTGGGCAGCTGCAATTCTGGTGCCAGAAAGGCAGTGGGGCAGGACCATGGCTGGACAGTGCCAAGGGCAGCGGTAGCTCGGAGGTAATTCAGGTCCAGCCCACGCTACTTTACTACTATTCCACCCTCTTGTTGTGCAGGTGTTAGGAAGGGAAGAAACCGAGAATCTTTACTGTGCCACAACTCTGAAATACTTCCCCTGTCTAGGCAAGAAACGGCTCCTATCACAAAAAGTCTAATTTCAGCGTGCGTGTGCATGAGTGCACAAGGTAAGAACTAAAAATAGAGCTACCCTATTTCCATGCATCGAGTCAGCAGGTACAGAAACAGCGTAAACAGTGATTCAGCAGCAGCCTGCGTGATGCAGAAGGTTGTTCCCTTCCCTCTGCCTCTCTGTTTGCAGCCCTTTCCACTTCAGCCGGGTCCCCAACTTCCAGCAGCTGTGAAGCGTGATGCCCAGGTCTGCCTTGCAAAAACTCCATGGGGCCAGGGGAGATCTGTCAGCCACAGGGGACTCGCTGGCTGCTTGGCTCCCTTGGGAATGGGGTGATGTGGGGTGCCTGTGAATGCCCTCCAGGCAAGGTCCAGCTCCTGCTGCCTACAGCAGTTTTTCTAGTTCAAAGTCTACATGCAAACAGACTTAAGCATTTTTCTATGAAAATAGCTGCATAATCCACATTTTTGATTTTTTTTTTTTTCATTGAGTTTATGAGTCTGCTATCTACAAATCTTAGTTATCCAAGCTGGGTACAAAAAGAAGCATGATGTACAAGCATAGCGTATGGTTGCCATCTCTGGTGCAAAGCAGTGCTATGACTCCGTAAACATCCTTGATAAATTGCACAAGACGACACCAAGGACATTTTTCAAGCCCTGTGAGATTTGCTACATAAACAGCTATGACCTTGTATACATGGTTTCAACAGGGACAAGTTGTTTTTTGCTGGTTCTCACTCCCAATTTTGTCATTAATGTTCACTGAGAAGCCAGAAGGAGAAGCAGATATATGAGGAGAAAGACTGAAGAATCATCTTTCATTTACTTTACATTTTCTAAAACTGTAACTTATCTCTTCAAGCAGAGAAAAGGAAAATATTTCAGAGCCTCCCCACCATCCAAGCTTTCTCATTCACCCTTTCAAAGTCAAAGGGAAGAAAAGCCTCCCAAGCACCCATTCACTCCATATCAAGCATCCCTTGTGAGCAATTCCTCCCTTCAGCCTCCAAAGTCCCAGGGCTAAGATGCTCCTTCCAGCTTTAGCAAGCTGTGCTCTTGGCTCTGGGCACCACCTCTCCCAAAATCACCATTATTGCAGGGAAAACCCCCAGTCCTGCTATTTTAGCGATGCTAATGCTCAGCAGCCTCTGGCTGTGGCTCTGCTCAGCATCACTGCCCCATCCAAGCCACAGAGTACCCAGTGGAGCTGCCACCAGCCCCAGGGGGGCTGCTTTCTTGATCGTCTGTCCTGCAATGCGCTCCATCACCTTTCCATCGCAACCTCAGCTCTTGGTCAGGAGGGACCAAGGGTTGTCATGCAGGGCTGGCTGGTCCCACAGGTCACCTGGGGAGGACTGGCCGTAGCACCCACGTTGCACCTGCCCTTGCTGGATATTTTTTTTTTTTTCCACTTGCTTTGAGAACATGTCTGTTTTTTAAGGTCTTCTCCATGACAGAAGCTGATTTAACCAAAAGCACAGAGAGGCAATCTAGACAAACCCTGCTGGCCAGGATCCCCAAACCCAGATGCAACTCCACAACATCAGCCTAAAAAGCCTTCTGAGCTTTATTGTTATTATTGTTTTTCTGGAGAAAATGCATGAAGTCAGTGGCATCAACAGGCAGACAGGAACACTTGGAGCACAAGACATCCTCTGCATCCATGTCAGTCTCACATTGCACACTCAGGGCACCCACCACAGCAGCTAGGGCTTCCCAGAGCAATGTAGGTGAGGCAGAAAATGAAATAAATAATAATCGAGCCATTATAATCAGGGAAGTTGTCATTACAGCCACAACTTTCAGAGCTGTTTTCCTATCGTTTGAGGGATGATAGTCCTTTGAGCAAGTACTACCTTCATGCAGCCAGCAAGCCTTTCAACATGACAAAAAATATCATTGAAGGGTTTTCCTCACACAACTTTGACCTACCCCTACACCATTCCTAGTCAGCATAACTGACCAACAACAATTAAAGTGCACGAGGATTTCAATGTGATCTCAGAATGGATTCAAGTTCTTTCTACTCTCATCTTGACATATTCTGAAGCCTGGATGATTTACATTTTGATGTCTAATTGAAATGAGGGTCGCTACCCGACAGGTCTTAATCTTGTCAAAAACGTGGTTGTGCCTCTCTCCCCAAAGTAAATATTTATCACAAGTTTCACCTTGAATATAGGTTGCAGGTAATCAGAGATGAGGAAAAAAAAAATAATTCTGCAAAAGAAAGTAAATTCAAAAGGCACATCTGTTCTGAGCCACAGTAAGGAAAGATTATTACCATTAGCGTGAGGGTTATACAGTGAATAAAATAACTGGTTAAAGAAAAAAAGAAAATAAATCACTTAGTGTCATCTTTCATCAGTAAATTTGAATGGAAAAAACACTGCGATTTGCTAGTCTGAATATATACACAATGTAAAGAGACCATCTGACATCATCGGGGTGTAACACCGCAAGATAAATGGAGACGATTTGCCACACTACTGGAGTGGCCGTAACTGCCTCTCAGACCTGCAGCAATCAAAGGAAAGGGCACAGAAATCACAAGCCACCTGCTTCGTGCTGGCCACTGAATCTTACGTGCTTGGCTGATAGAAAAGAATCGAGGGTCTTAACTCTTCTCCTGCTCATATGGACTTACACAGGGACAGCTGAGCTGTTACACCAGTTTAAATGCCCATCACTAGCTAGTCCCATTTTGGTTGTCCGAGGTCATCACCACGGGACAAACATCTGGAGGTCGTGGTTTGCAGCATGTGTGCCCTAAGCAAGGGCAGCCGGAGCACGTGCGTACGCGTCCCGAGAGTGCCCGTCTGGAGCACAGCCTCGCTTTGCAGACTCGCAGGCTCAGTGCTCCAGGCTGCCTTCCTTACACGCAGCAGTTGGGTTTTGAAACCATTAAAAGCAAAGAGAGAAGTCGAGCAATAAGGCTGGAGATTTTCCTGTCCTGCTTCTGCGTTACAGCACAATTCTCCCTGCTGCACACTCCTGAAGGATGGCAACGCTGATCACAAGCTCCAGAGATGACGGAGGAGCATACGGAAACACCAGGCAGCCTGCTGCCCACCTTGCCAAATGCTAACAGAGGAGGAAAGGGTGTACAACTATTGTCCATAGAGTTGCTAAGATCCATATGAAGCCCCACGTGTGTAAATTAAACATCAGCTCCTTTTATCATCAAGTGCGTACAACTTGTAACCATGAATTATGCAAGACTATTAATTGTATTATTATAAGAGGGAGCAGCTGTAGAAGCTGTTCAGAGGACAGAACAAGTCACAGAAGGGGCAGCCTGTGAATGCCCAGGGTCTGCACATGTCTGAGCTACAGCACGGCCACTGTCACCAGGTCCAGTCCTGGTGCTCTCAGGGTCTGTGCATCCTGCGTTAAGCAATTAACTCAGCATCTCACAAGCTCAGACAGTCTTCCAGCACTCACTGAAGGAAAGAAATATTTTCATCCCCCTTTTATTGATGGCAGCTTGAGAAAGATCTGGAGAACTGTGCAAGCTTGTGAAGGAGCAAGCAGGGAGCCGAGCCTGTAATTTAGCCCAAAGTCAAGCCCCCGGACAGTGCCCAAACAGCCAGGCTCTGCCTCCTCTTTTGCTTGGGAGCACAAGGAACCTGAAACAGCAAACCCTCTTCAAGACCAGGGAGCTCTGGTCCCTGCTTCAGTTCAGCAATTTTCTCCTTGACTCCGCACTCAGGTGGAGCCCACTGGTGAGGACAGCAGCCCAGGCCAGCCGCAGGCAGGGCCACTGGCTGGCAGCCCGTGACCTGCAGAGCCACCGAACTCAGCCTGGTCACCAGGTCCTCACCGAGCTGACATCGCACTCAGTAGACGCGCTAAGTTTGCTGGGGGCAAGCTCTAGCCATAAATTATCTATGGGATGAGAAAGCTTTTGATAGAATTTTACATAAAATATTCATCTCTCTGGTCAATACAAACACTGTTAGGATTGAGTGGCGGGGCCGTAAGCAGCGAGGAAGTGTTTTGGAACACAACAGGTGCTGAAAGGGGAGGCACAGATTGGTAATAAGACCAGTTTCACTTATTGTATATATCATGGACTTGGAAGAACAAACATCAAGCACCGTGATTACATTTACTGATGATTCAGAGTTGTGTGGGTTCCTCAATACACAGAGGAGGGCAATAAAGCTCTGGACAACTGTGAGCAAGCAAGAACCTTGGGGGATAATTAATTCGAGCTATGGAAATGCCACACAACAAGGCTAAAACATAAAGCAAATAACATTGAAAAGGACTTTGCCCTCAGACCATAGGAGGCAAACCCAGGCTACCATGTACTCTCAGCCACCCAGGGTGCCAGACACTCTACAAGCACAAATGTTGTCGTGGCCATCAGAGAGAGAGTAAATCAGTAAAAACAGGCACAGGACACACATGCAGCATTAAAAATCCAATCCCAGTGATACCAGTTGTACGTAGCCCCAGCCCAACACACTGTGGCTTTAGAGAGGGGCCGTACCACACAGGAACCTCTGCCACGCTAACCAGCCCTGCCTGATGCAAGGCAGCTGCCTTAGCTGAGCCACCCTGGCCAGCAAAGGGTGGGCATCACAGCAGGCACAGAGCCCCTTCCAGGAGATGGGCATGTCGGAGCGAGACGAGGGAAGGGAAAGCATCTGGAGCAGCAACACAAGAAAGGACATGGGAGAAGTAAGAAGTAGCAGAGCTGCCCAAGGCCCTGAAGGCAAGGAGATGCTAAATTTGATGAGGTTGAGGAAAGGAGCCAAAGGAGGAATAAATAGAGCTAATGAGAAAGCAAGGCATGAGCATTCAGAAACCTTTAACACACTGCTAAACAGCAATAAAAAGGCAATTAGAGTTCCAAGATGCATGGAGAGTAATTGTATACACTATAAATAAGTGGTGGTAAGACTGTCCTGCTCAGCAGGATCTGATTCATTTTTGGGGTGACTTCTGCACAGACAGGAATATTCTGGTGTGAGAAAGAAGCTGAGAGAAGAGAGTCTACAGAGAGATGAGATTCCAGGAAGGATTTCTGTCACGCACATCATTCTGCATGAAACAGGCACTGAGCAGGAGCTTTGCAACAGAGGCTTCAGAGGTCTGAGCTTGAAGAACTCCAAACAGAAGTTCAGGAGCAGAGACGTAAAACAGCCTTAGAAAGAAACACCCACTTTAAACCAGTCAGCAATGTGTATGGCACTGGAGTTTGGGCAGATCAGCCACTATTGACGGAGAAAACCCCTAATCACGCTGCTCTCCAGGACCCATGGAGATCCTGCCCTGCTCAGCTCATAACTCCAGCTCAGCATTTAACAGCATGTAAAAACAGAGGTTTAAAAGTGGACTTCAAATGCCAAACCCACCTCCCCCACCCTCCAGTGTGCTCTCCAGGTTGCCACCAGTGTGCTCCTTCTGTTCCCTATCTGTCCCTCAGGCACAGGTCTGCTTGCTCTGCTCCGCAGACATGCAACCTCCTCCCCTGGGCTGGTGTAACCCTTGGGGGGATGCCCGTGGCTTGGTCATAAAGGCTCATGGTAGCCACTGCAAGCAGCTAGCTCGCTGCTCTAAGAACAAGCTCTCTGATGCCATTCCCTGCCCATCCTTCCCTCCTTATGCCACCCAGGTTGAAGCAAGTGCACCAACTGCTGTGAGATGCTCTCCCTGCCAAGCACATGGCTCAGGAAGTGGGGGAATGTACCACAAGAGGTCCTGCAAAAGAAGGAGCCCTCAGAGGGTCTTTGCAGCATTGCGACCAACATCTCTAAGAGCAGGAGGCACCACCGAAGTCCAGGGAACCTGACAACGAGCGGAAATCATACCAGGCAGATCCCTGGACAACACAAACCACCACTGCATGATCAGCTCAAGTCTTTTGAGGACATCAGTTCTCTCTTGAGATGGTTAGAGGCTAGAAAAGTACTATTCCTCATCATTTCAGCAGTGCCTCTGGCCATGCCTGCTGCAAAGCAAATGGGAGATGGAAAACGAAAACACAGCCACACCTCGGAGCTGAGAGCAATCCCCTCTCCCTGCCCCAGCTCCTCCACAGATACCCTTCTGTAGGAGGAAGATTTGCAGACTGAAGCACCAAAGGCCTGAGAAAGGGAAGGAGCAAAGCTGTCACTTCCCAACTCTAAAGTGCCTCGGCCAGGCCTGGTGCCTTTCCCAGCTCCTCGCTCCTTCTCAGCGCAAAGCATCAGCATCGATTCACGCTCGGGAGCTGCTCTGCCCTCACGAATGACTGAGCACACACAAAGTCTCTGCAGTCCTAACTCCAGCTAGCTCTTGGCTACGCACCAAAAAACAACCCCGTGCAGTTCAGACAGCTGCACATCCCCAGATAACAGCAGCAGATGGCTTCTGCCTAGAGGTCTCGCTGGCAGAGGGTGGTCTGCGGTGCCGGAGGTGGGAGGCACAGCGCTGTTTTTTGCAGCACGCACCGCTGGCGGGTCACGCAGCCTTGCCCGTGGATGAAGTGCTGCCTCTGTCCTTCCTTCATCCTTGCATTGTCACCGTGCAGGTAGCAAAGCAGCTGGCTCCTGCTGCGTCACCCCATTAGCTTCCTTCTGAGGCAGCGATGAGTCTGTCATCTCTGGTTGCAAGAAGGGTGGGAGCAGTTTGCTCGGAGGGAGGGGAAAGCTAAAGGTGTAGGCAATAAAAGCAAACTCGGCGTGTGCAATATGCAAAGCACTTGTTCCCTCTTGCTGAATCAGGAAAGGATATTTGGCATCTGAAAGGAAATTCGCCTTTTGCTTGATGCTCTGCTTGCAGGATGCCTGCATCACCTTCCAGCTGCCTAAATCCTCTGCTGCCGAGGTGTGAGAGCAGCTGATCCTTCCTGTAGCACACCAGGAAAAGTGCAACCTCCTTCTTGCTAAAGCTAGCCCCTGTCAGCAACAGCAGCAGAAGTTCCAACAGAACTTCTGAACAGCTTCACTTAATTGCTCCCAAATCATTCAGTATTTTCTGTGCCTAAAACATGATGCCTAAACCTCCTCTCCCTGGCAGCCCCCACCCAAAAGACAGGAACATCGGAGGGGAACAACGAATGGCACACAGGCTGCATCTGGCTGATGGCTCACGGAGGGAGCTTCTCCCTTCCACAGCTACTTGCACCAGCCACATTCCAACATCGACCAGAGTGAGCCCTGAAAATTCCTCCCAAAGTGCCTTTGCAGTATGTTGGTTTAATTGGCCAACTGGCTGGACAGCGCTCCCTCAAATCTCATGTTGGAATAAAAACTTGTTTCCAAGCAAAACACCAGCTCAAAATGAGGCAGGTGGTAGAAGGGACAGTGAGATTGTGTACAGAAAAATTTAGTCTCTGTATAGGAGGGAAAAAAAGTAAGGTTTTGACCCCAAATCTACCACCTTGTTGGACTCACATCATCTCACCCCAGTGAGCACAGTGCTGTATTTAGGAGTGTTTATGTTCCCTCTGACAGCCAAATATCAAGCCCAAGTCCTTTTATCTCACCAGAGTGCCACTAGGCAGGCAGCTTGTCCTCTCCTGTTCCCAGGTGGAGCCAGTACGTCAGCTGTGACTTGCCAGGCTCCAAAACAACCCTTGTGCACACCCTGCCACATCCCTCCTGAGAGAGGCAAATCACCACCTCTCTCCAAGCAGCTCCAAGGAAACTAACGGGCTGCTCGCCTGTGATAAGGAGGTGGGGAAGGCTCTGTGTTGTAGTGCAGGATTTTGACATCTTCAACCACATCTTCAGCTTCAGTCACATGTTGAGGTGCTGAAGATGGTAAAAGCCTGCACTCCAACACACGGCCTTCTGCATCTCAGGGGAATGTCAACTTAGCATCATCTGGACTGGCAATGGGATAAATTCCTCAGGAAAAGGAGAATCGCTTCCTACAGCAGTCAGTGTGCCCCGCACACCTCATCGATTGCAAGCACGAATTGCAACTAATAGACATCATAGTGTTACTACAAACTTACAGGATCTGCAAACTCCCAGCACCATCCTCTCCAGCTCAGCAGGTGCTCTCGATCTAATTGAGATGCTAGAGCAGACACCGCTGATGCTCTTCACAAGGCAACACGTAAGACTGTTTCACTAGAACATTTCTTAACAAATAGCTTCTTCTATCAGCGGTTCCTCATGGTGTGAGCCTGGAAAATGGCCTTTCCTCCCTACTACTTTCATCCCCTGTGCCAGACAGGCAATCGGGAATCAAATCACTCCCTTTGAGCCCCGCTCCAAGGGACCGAGCCGAGCCTGTGCATGCCACATTGCTGTGGCTGCTCTGAGTGTGGGGCTTCTTTCTCTTGCAGAAGGACATCGAGCAACAATAATATCCAAGACAAGTGCTTCTTTTTCACTGCCAAAAAGTTTGAGTTTTCCCCTCGCTAGAGATCCTTTCCCTGGCTGAAGACAAACAGCAGGTGATGAGTTTACAGAGATGGGATCACTCTGCTCCATGTTTGTACTGGATCAGATCCAGGTCATACCTGGTGCTTATCCTAAATCATCAAGTGTGAATCTAAATCTCACCCCAAAATGGAGCAGGAGGTGGAAACAGGGGGGTCTACAGACCAAGCTAGACCTGGAGACTGTCTTATACTCTGAAGACAAAGTGCCCTTTCCTTGGGTGAATGTCACCCTAATTTAGCACACGAGGTCACAAAAGGCCACTGCAGGACCACTAGCAGGCAGTCCTGTTTGCCAGGTATTTGTACAAATGCATTGTGGCACCAGCCCAAAGTCCTACCAAAGTCAGTGGGGGGTCTGCACAACCCATCTCCAGTCCCCAAAACTCTGCAGCACCATCATTAAAATAAAAAACAAGCAAGCAAACATCCTTTGGGCTAGGAAAAGCATGGCCATCTAGATTTCATTAGGTTCCTTCATCAAACACTAACATCTGGGTACGGGCAGATGCTCAACACCTGAGTGGTAACGGTCACATGACTGTCCTGAAGAACATGGGTCAAGTCCTTGAGTTGCGTGGCCCAAGCCACTGAGTTGCATGTCAGGACAGTTTTCTGACTTCTCCAGGTTGGGGGTGGCCTGGACTAATGACCCCTCACAAGGGCCATTATATACCTCATGTTACCAAAAGTCCAAGCTCCCAAACTTACTGGGAGGTAGAGAGACAGATTTTGAACTACAACAATGACACCACGACTCTTACCCCAAGCTGAATAAACATTTGCATGACATTGACTCAGGTGTTTAAATTCTAGAAAACATTTGACTTTGTCAGCTTGAATCACAGACAAACCAGACCAAATATTATCACTAAAGGCACCTTTTTAAACAAACATTTCACATGTTAACATCAAACATTCAGTGACTGTATTTACATCTGGTTTTAAGAATGATGCCCACCTCATCCAGAAGAACACCCAGTCAAAGCATCCCAAGTACCCACAACTAACTTCTTCCAAAGCAAGTGCCAGGTTAGGATGCTGCATGTATTTTTTTCAGTACCTACACAGTAAGGACACAGGGAAGCTCCCCAGAAACTTGCCACATCTCGCCTGTCCCGTCTCCCACCCTCACGAAGACAAAGTGGGACCCTGTTGTTGAACTTTAACGCGTGCCCTACGAGAAGGGTGGCCCAATTCTGACCCGCTGGGAGATGGTAGTGCCTGCTGGGTGAAGTGGCCAAGGCAAGGAGATGAACTCTACTTGTCCTCCCATACCTGCACCACATTCTCCAAGAGCTGGGGAGCAAGGTATCACCTTCTCTTACACATCACTCTGCTCTGTTTCCAGGAAGAAAAGACCTTTGAGGGGCCACCCATCAACCCTCTCCTCTGAGGAGCCACTCATCCTTCTGTGTGACAAACGGAGACGATCTGCTCACCACCAGGGAAGGTCCCCTTGCCTGTTGCTTTAAGGGAACTCTCCTGTTTTAATTAGTTTTAGTTTTTAAAGACACACTAAACTAAATGTGGTTCCTGGAGATCACTTTGTGCATAGAACCCTGGCGCTGTTGAAGCCACCAGCTGAACTCCCATCGACACCAACCAAGCAACAGCTTTATTGATTATACGATATTGATTGGTCTGAACATATTAATCAGGCTTACATAATTAGAAATAGGATGTTTTTCTTGTAACCCCCTGGACTAAAGCAGCGGTTTGTATACATACGCTGCTAGTAGCAGTGTTGTGATGGTTGGGTTCCTACTTCTAAACCACACTAAAAACAAATTACTTTCCCAGCTAAGAAAAAATTACACAGGGAAATGACTTTCTGACCGCTCCCCGCTTAGGTGAGCTGAGAACAAGTGACTCACCATTCAGCAGAAGGAATTATAATTTGTGCAAAAGGGAAAGTGCTTTGGGGAGAGTGTCTAGACTATGCAAAGCAAGGCCATAAATAATACCTTTTGGAAAGGATGGGCTTTAGCAGGGGTTGGAGCTGCACAAGCTGATGAGTCCTCTCCACTCTTAGTTCACAACATCTCTGGCCCAAGAGGTGCCACCCACAACAACTGAATCGTCTGGTTACAGATCAGGAACTGCAAAGTTTTACAAGACTCAAAGACCAAGTTCACAGCCTATTTAATTACCTGCTTCCCTATCCAATAAATTGCAAGCATATAAATAGCTGAAGTATGACAAATATTAAATATCTGCTAGAATTAAATTAAGGTAAGGCAGTGGCAAAACAAACGATAAGTGTTTTAACTGAAAATAAACATTTTTCTGCAGATTTCAGACAATTTGAGCACAACGATGACACAGCTGAGGAACACCACACCTCAGACAGGGCAGACCTCCTCCCCCATGGCAATACTCCCCAAGCAGCAGTGAAACGCAGGCAGGCTCCTCTTCACTTTGGCAATAGCACGTTGCTGACCCACGGACAGTCCTAGCCAAGAGCCCAGCCACACATGGAGGTCTCATTTGATGGAAATGGCAGTGGCCTATGCCCACACTGAGCCAGCTAAGTGGCAAAGGGAGTCTCTACTCCTCCATGGTTTTACGGGCATAGTCCTAATAATTACCTTGCGAGCTTTGCTGCAACTACAGAGCTGTGCATGGGGTCCGGCTCATGCCGGACATCTGCCTGGACCTTGCATCTCCTCCTTAAACAGCATGAGAGAGCAACTCAGGAACAGACAGAAAGCAAGCAGAGCAGCATTTTCACCTCTTCTCTCCTGCAGAGCTAAAGAAACCACACCTCCAAGGGTTCCTTGGGGCCAGCAGACCAGAATCTGACCATAAAAATCACAGTTCTTCCAGCAGGAAGCTGCTAAAACAAGTCCCAACACTACCTGAGTCACAGTCTGTCCCAGGAGAACAATGTGTTAGTGGTTTTAAGAGAGAACTTGTGTAAATACAGTGTGAGAGTAATAACCCAATCCAGACAGGGGTGGAGTATGTGATTATTTGGAAGGCTGCACTAGCTTTGCTATGTTCCTAACTGTTGTGGCATCCTCGTGCGTGCCAAAGGGGCAGAAATTTGATATTACAAGATTCATCATAACCGATTTAAGAGTTTCTGGCCACTCACACCTGTTCTGCATTAAGCACCACGCTTAAATCAATCACTATTCAGCAAAGCACAAGCTTAAGCGCTTTGCTGAATTTGACTGAGAATTTTGCTAATGCACCTGACGTCATCCCACAGGCTTACACAGGGACCCAAATCACAAGCCGCTTCTCCCAGGAGTAGCTCCGGTAATCTGCAACTAAGCTGGAACTTTTTTCATCCCACATTTATCCCGCTGGGAATTATTTACTCTCCCACGTGCCGCCTGCCTGTTCCCTCGTTCCCCTGGGAGGAAAACGGGCGATGGCAAACACGACTGCAGTGGTGCCTGACCTAACATGCTCTCCACGGTTTATCTCCTAACGAGTTCTTCCTGCTGCCCCTTTCCCAACAAGTGTTTTCAAGGGGCTGGTGATAATCTGGAGAAGATTTCCTAGTTTATGCTGTTTTGAGTTAGGGAACACCGATTCCTGGACCGTGCTGTGCCTTTTGGCTGCTGTGCTTTGGAGATATTCAGTAAAAGGTACAGCCCACATCCAAGGGTGCTTGGTCTGCATCATTACATGTTGCCTGACTTCCCCAGGCTGCCGGCTGAGCTCTCCTCCCAAAGGTTTCAGACAGTTGGGATCAAGCAGGCAGAGGCACTGAGTGTGGCTGGTCGTCTCAACTCTACTTCCAACAAGTCAGCGTGAGGTAGAGAAAAGGCTAAATACATCCTGGGCAAGCAATTACCAAGCTAAGTGCCATCTGCAGTACTAAAACACGTTGTTCTGAGAGCAACAGAGCTGGCAAAGCCGCTTTCCTCCTAAGCCACACGGCGAGGCTGGAGCCTTCTGTGGCCACCAAGGTGTAAGCTCTGATGGGGGCTTTTCCTTCAAGGCCAGACATTCAGTAGGTCTTTTGCTCAGCTTTCCCAGTGTCTAGTAAGGGCTGCCCACATACTGTTACTTTCCTCCCACCTAGGGTGGGAGATAAATACAGATGTCCCTATTTTCATCAAGCTTTTAAGGGATGAGTATCTTGCAGACCACTATCTGCCTGTCAAATGTGGCTAGAATTCAGTAGTGGCTTAAAAAAGAAATCCAAATGGGAAGTAAGACAGCACAAGCATGTATCTAATAAGCCTCCTTCCCCCCCATAGGAAACAATGCATGCTACTGAGATGTAAATAAAAGAACTTACAGGTATACACTGCAGATGTGTAGTTACTCAAGTGAAGTCTTACCACATAAACATCAAGATAAACATGAAGCAGAAGGGTAGGCTTGGAACACAATGATCTAAAAAAGCAATTTTTACTCTGTGGCTGAAATTTCTGGGGTGACAGGATCAGAAATACAGCAGCTCTGAGTGGCATTTGCTTGAATTCATCTTGAAATTTGAAGCAGAGTTTGCTACTGGTGTAAACAAGCAACGCTGTCACGCCCACGTGCCGTATATACCCCGCTATGCCATCCATTCACGTATTTCCACTACTTTCTTCACCCTTGTACACGTCATAATTTATCAAACCACATGTAATTATCTTTCTGTTGCAGCAGTACCTGAATTATACACACTTTCCTTTATTACAAGGTGGTTCAAAAGTGCCATGAAACACCAGGCTGCATTTTCCGGCTCCCGAGCACTACACACAGGCGTGCTGCTATATAACCGGTACCCGCGGTGCCTGTGCATTACACCACCGTAACATGCAGCCCCCCTGAGGCACAGGGTACCAGCCAGCTCTGATCCAGCAGCGCTGCAGGATCAAGGAGGGAGGATTACACATCCCAGGGGAGCTACCGTAAGGATCTTCAGTCCAAGCAAGAACTTCAGTGCTGCGATTGCAACAAAATCAATGGCTTTCTTTTCTCAGCAAATTGCAAAGAAGAAAATGAAGCTACAGAAGCAGCTCAGGCTCTGGGAATTGGGGCGGGGGGAGCTGCTGCAGACAATACAGACCATCTCAGGCCCCGTGGTCCTCCTGTGGAGATGGGCTGGCTCCTATCAGGCAACCCAGAGATACTGTGTTGTGCCAGACAGCTGCTGTACAGGGCAAGAGCCTTGTCTGAAGAGCCCCAGTCCCTCCACTTGGGCTGTGCTCGGAAGTAGCAGCATCTCTCATGCTACAGGGGAGAGCTGTGGACTAGGTGAAGCTAGACCACCTCCTCCTCCTCTCCTCCCAGTGCCAGGCAGGACCTGCTGAGTGATGCTGGGGACAGGTCACCAGCCCTCACCACCGCACAGCTCTGTCAAAACACCTCTGCAGTGTGCTTAGCCTTCCTCTGCCGATGAGGGAACGGAGGCAACAGCTCCCATCAGAGCAGGCCCAAAACCTGGTTTTCTCCCACCTCTGCCCTGAGGAGGAAAATGCATTTGTTCCACCCTGACGAGTCTCAGAGCATCTGGTATTTCCATTGTTACCAAAGGCCCATCAATACACAAAATCCTCACACAGACCATTCAATCTGGCAGAGCCACTGTGACAGAAGGTCGGTGCCCAAGAGGGAACACATCCCACAACTTCAGCCTTTGGTCCCCCTCACACCAGAGAGGGAAGGGTGAGCCTTCCCAGAGGGATGCGTAAGGAAAGCAGAAGAGCACACGTAGTTCAGCAACAAACTTCAGGCTCTGGCAGTCCTCTAATCGACTTTTAACAGGAGTCTCGGCTAAGGAGAAAGGGCAAGGATTTACTTTCAGAAACCTGCACAACAACTGAGCATAGGGATACACAGAAGACGAAAACCCAGAACAAATTTTGCTTTAAAAGGGTGTATTTAATTTGACATGTGTTGTCAAGTTAAATTTAGCTTTCCCAATTCCATCTCATTGCTAGGTTTCAGAGGAGACGGTAAGCCCCCGAGACACACCTATTTTAGCTATTTGTATAAATAAGTCAGATGCATTTCCCATTCTTCATTTCACAGAGAATGGGTTATTTCCTCCCAAGATCCTGTGTAATTTCCCCATTCCCGTGACTACTGCTGCCAGTTTACAATTTTTCCCATTACTCCTCATTTCTTTATTTCACTTGCACTTTATTCCCCCCTTTTCTCTTTGCCTTCACAGTGCAGTATTTTGATATCAGGGACTATGAATCACCCTTCCTCCCAGCCACTTTTCTCCAGACAGCTAAGATGCTGCCTGCTCCTTTGGAAAAACTCCTTGTCAATCTCAGTTCACTTTTATGTGACAAACAGTTGCAGGCCTTGATTGTTTGTTTTAATTTCTGCAAAACTAGTGATTATTTCAATTCCATCATCTTTTTCTAATGAGAAGAAGTTGCACAGAAAACAAAAGCTAAGACGATTCTGAAAATCCACAATCTAAAGAAAACGGTTGTACACAAAAAATTTAAAAAACAAAAAAATTTCCAAACCTAGCTTTATTTTCAGCCATGCACTTTGCTCAGCAAACAAAAGCCGATCATTCAACCTTCCAGCAACACCAGATTGTCCTATATTGCCTTTAAACTGCATGCTGTACGGATACACTTTCCTACCTCCGTATGTTGCAATGACTAATAATAGTCCTGTGGTGTAGCAGAACTGAATGTCGTTTGCATCAATACATCCAGGAGTCTGTCTGATCTGTAAAGGTCATTTGTGAACACAGAACGGTATCAAGGCTAAAACTGCAGTTTAAAAAACTGAACTAAAACCAGAGAAAAAAAATCAGCCAGCTGTTCCAGAAAGCTATATCCCATCAAAGGCCGAACTCTGGCTGCCACCAGCAAAAAGTTGGCTGCATTTGACCGAAAGGCACCTGTGTTCCCCTCCCAGAGAAACTTAATTTCTGCCCTGGCCCATGAGCTCGTGCCTCAGCAGATAGACCAGCTCCAAGACGGCTCCTCGGGATGGGGAGCCCAGATGAGGTGCTCCTGCCCAGCTCTGCCTGGAGCAGCGCGCGGCCCTGCCGCGGTGACGCACTCTGGGAGAAAGAGTCAGGATTGTGGCAGAGACTTCATCGCAAAGCTCTGCTGCCACATTTTGCCGGGAAGCCAGCACTGGGGAGCTTGCCACACATAAACACTTGCAAGAAGTTGAAACGAGACTCGGTAACTCCCCAAGTCAGTGCTTGCACTCCCAGTTAAGCAAACTTTGCAGTGAGCATGGAGTTGAAGAGTCCCTTAGCAGGCAAGGGCACGCGCCTGGTGTTTTCCAACAACATAACCCATTCGCTCCTTTTGACAACCTTTAGATGGCCAACATCCCAAACTTCCCGAATCCTGGTGTTGCGTAACTAGAAGCGATGCCATATGTCAGGGCTCTGGCTCTGTGCAGGAGACCACAGCGAGGAGCAGGACGGAGGGGTGGTAAGGGGGCGGGGGACTTCCAGGATGGGGCTGCTGCCAGCAAACCCCACCTGTGTGGGCCCAAGGTGCCCTGCACTGGATTGCCCTTGGGGTGCCCGGGCAGCTGTGAGCCTGGGGAATGCCTGTGTGGAGCTGCTGTGCAGATGATGGAGGCAGGAGGGCAAAGAGGTACGTGAGCAGGAGGGTATTTAGGGGTGCACGCAGGAGGGTGGGTAAGCAGGGGGCCAAAAGGGCAGTTAGGGGAGTGGGCTGGGGTAGGCAGGTAGGAAGGATACTGCCAGGGAGTGGGAGGACAGGGGCAGGCAGGGAGCAGGCAAGGGGTGGGAGCTGGGGGATCGGTCAGGCCTGGCCGCGCAGTCAGGGCAGGGCAGGGCAGGGCAGGGCAGGGCAGGGCAGCCGCCGCGGCGCTACCTTCTGCTGCCGGCGGGCCATGTCGGTGGGCTGCTTGGCATTGAAGGGGTAGGCGATGCAGCGCATGACGAANNNGCCGCCATGGCCGGCGGCTCAGGGGAAGCGGCGGGGCGCGGGCGGCCGGGCAGGGGGTGCTCCCGCCGGGGAGTCGCTGTACCCTCGGCGTCCTCACACAGATACCGCTGTGTGCTGGGTGGTCCCACAGATACTGCTGTGTGCTGGGTGGCCCCCCAGACGTCGGTGTTCCCGCTGTGTCCTCGGTGTCTCGACAGTCCCACAGACATTACTGTGCCCGCGGTGTCCGCCCAGACGCCTCTGTCTCTCAGTGTCCCCGCCGCCTCCATTTTGCCCTTGGTGTCCCCACAGCCCCACAAAGACACTACTGCATCCTCGGTGTGTCCCTACAGCCCCACACAGACACCAATGTACCCTCAATGTGTCCCCACAGATTCCGCAGTGTCCTTGGTGTTCCCACAGCCCCACAGAGATACCACTGTACCCATGGTGTCCCCACAAACACCAGTGTCTCTCTGTGTCCCCACAACACCACACAGACACCACTGGTCCCCACAGCCGTGTGAGCCACACGAATCCCTGCAGGCTTGAGGCTCTAGGCAAGCTGCTCTCTGCCAAGTGGCTCTTCTTGCATCTCAACACGGCTAAAAAATCTTAATTGAAAAGCAATACTGCTAATAAATATTTCACCCAAGTCACTGATTGTTACATGTGTAATGATATTGTGGTGTTCTGCTTCAAAGATTACCTGGAGAGAACTGAGGACTTTAGGAGCAACTCTGAGGGATGAATCAGTGAAGACATCACGTGTGTTCAATATTTTAATTTTCAGTGATTTTCAGTTCTGATTGAGACTTCATTTGCACGTACATGTGTATTTGTGGTGGGTGGGTGTTTTCAAGGTTTGTGTTTTCTGCTCAATTAGCAGTGATTCTTTTCTAAATGTCAAAATACCTGTCACCTGTTATACATGTTAATAAATGTTTGTTTCACTTTTGGGGAGAATAGATAAACATTGTTTCCTGATGATGAGGCTGTGAGATTACCTCGCAGGAGGGGAGATAGATGCTGCTTCAGATCATGTATTTCAGGATTGTCACATCAGCTGGGCTTTCTGAGCCTCTTGCCTACTTCTAATTAAAAGCTCAGCGTAGCAGATGAGTCTGGAAAAAACTTCAGGGCCCTGCATTTCTGAATGACACAAGAAGCAGCTGAAAAATTGGTGCAGAGAGGGAAAAATGGCTTTCCCCATTTCTGTTAGCCTTACCGGCTGGAGCTGTGCAAAGTTTTCCCTGTGCTCCCCATTTGGAATCCTGTTCCAAAAGGCTGGGATTTGGAGTCTTGTACTCCTGATATTGCCCAGGGACATCCATGGTTCAGTTGTCTTGAGACCAGCACCCAGGAGGGCATCATGCCCAGGACATCAGGGAGAGCTCTGCAAGGCGCTACCCTTTGCACAGCTCTGAGACCTCTTCCCTTGCCTTGCAGGGGAAGAGATGTGGGGGAGTCCTGGACCCCATGGGGTGTGGATGGGCTCCTGCAAGTGCCAGGTGCTGACACGCACAGACACACCAGGCAGACACAGCTCCAGTTTCACACTCTTCTTGTTTACATCCCTCATTGGGAACTCTTGGAAAGCAACACTGCATTTTCTGCAACAACACAGTCAGCAAGTCGAATAAATACTGGACACCAGACTGGAGATGTCTAAAGCTGGAACAGCTACAGCTTACTCTGCCCAGCTACTCCTTCACTCTAAGGCTACCTCCAGAAATGATCCTTTATTGCCTAGTTTCTCAGGAGCTGCTGCCAGGACTGTTGATCCAACCCATGAGTTGAAGAAAGCTGGCAGAAGCCACCCCAGCATTGTATCGGGACAAGCCACAGCCCAGCTGGCATTCGGTGAGAAACAGCGTGAACTGAGTGCACGGCTCTGGAGCAGGCGAGACTCTAGCTGTGCGAGCGGCAGTGCTGGCTGCAGGGCAGGGCAGTGAGGAAGGCTGGCAGCACAGGGCGTTTTCCTACTTTGCATCTTCCCATCAGTCTGGGATAGGAAAGGACACTCAGTGTGCTGTTGGGACACAGAGGCTGGTCCAAGCTGAGGTTAGGAAAAGGTTTTTCAGCCCCTCTCAGCCTTTCTCAGCATCGTTTCACTTAATGCCTCTCCATTTATTACCTCGCCAAACAAACAAATAGAGTACCATGATATCATCGCCGTGATGTAACTACCCCTCCTCACCCAAGGGGCATGTCATGTGCTGCCAGACCCTTTCGATGGGGACAGGTTGTACAGCACCTCCTAGTGCTGTTCGATCTGGCACATGGTCCCTAACGTGACTAATGCAAGGATGACTACCACAAGGGTGATGGGAACATCTCACAGATCTCCTCTTCAGCAAAGTTCTCTTATTTTTTTCGTCTTTTTTGATTTTTTAAAAATTTGATGCCATTTTCTTATTACCCATCAGAAAAAGTCGTTGCCTTGAGTGCAATTGTGCCAACTGTGAAGGTAGAATAAAACCAGAATCAGTTACATCATTGTTTATAATGATATTATCTATGGGTAATCCCACAACTGGAGAAGCCTTTGTCTTCGGGCTTTTCAAGAAAGAAATACCGTTTATTTTACTGGAGAGGGGGGAAATTTCTTTCTGTGACATGAGGCTCCAGGTGCTCTCCTTCATAGCCGAGGAGGTAGGTGTTCAAAAGCTGCAGCTCTCTCTTTTCACTGTCCCAGACATGCCAGCAATGAAACTCTCTAAGATGATCAGAAGAAAAATGGCCATTTTTCATGAAAAGCTTGCTTTCAGTGGTGATTGCTCTGAATTGTTTAGGTAAATCTGCAGAGGTGGATTCACTAGAGGAAAGCAGATGGAGATGGCCAAAGCAACTTTTGCAGGTAGGAACATAACAGACATTTTGTGTCTATCTATAGAGAAAGATTGACTTTTCTGACAGAATGTCAGGAAACATTTCTTGAATTCATTGATATACAATAGATACATACAACAACCTCAAAAGTGTGTTCGTTACAAGCTTTCAGCTACAACATTAATGTTTTTTCCTAAGGAAAGAACAAGGCCAAAAAGTATCAGGCCCCTTGCTCTCTGTTTCCAAAAGCTTTTATTTTTTTTTCTCCAGAGAGGTGTATCCAGCTCTCTCTAAATATCTCCCCCTTACAATTGTTTGCATCCCACTGCAAGGCAGCACTATTGAGGCATCACCAACAGCAGGAAAGATCCCTTCTGAGGACGCCAAGAGGAGCAGGATTTTGAATAGCTTTCGGTGTTATCCTCCCAGCACTCATCTTTGTGACACTTTTGGGAGGAGCCAGGGGCTTCCCAGGTGGTGAAACCTCCCAAGGAATACTGCCCTGCTAAGAACATGAACAGCATGAGAAACCTGAATTTTCCTTCTGGAGAGATGATCTGCAGCATGGCTGAGTGAACCAGCAAAGCAGCTGCCCAACAGTCACGACTGTCCGGCATTGTGCAGGAAGGGACGCAACGTGAGTGGAGTGATCATGAAAATTATGTGTGTATAACTTCCAGTGGTAATATTTCATGGTGGGTAATTGTGTAATTGCCCATTATGAATGGGTAAATGGAGATGAATGAGAGCATTAGCTAAGTAATTTTTTATATTATATTTGTGTATATTGCTGTTTGCTCAGGGTACTAAAACAGAGGCGGTTTGGGTTAAAAGGATGCATAATGTTGGGCAGTTCGTTTTCAAGATGCAACATAGCTCCAAAATCCATGGTCCTTTCTAGCTTATCACTTCGGAGCAGGCTCCAGGAGGTTTCAAAAAATCCACCCCTACCTATTTGTTCCCAGCATAACGGATTAATTGCTGCTTTAAACCACTTTCCAGAATAATTACCTTACAAGATCCGAAGTGCCAGCATTGCCAGCTCTGTTGTGGGTTCCAGTAAGAGGCAACGCACTCGATGTGGGAATACTTGACCTCCATCCTTGCTCCTGTTTACACAACAAACAAGGAGCAGCAAACACACACCCGCCCAGCAGTGCCTGTGCCATCCCTGAGGACAACATAATGCTTCTCACCTCTTCTGGCTGGAGCCATTGCAGCTGCATAAAGAAGATCTCAGGTGGCTTCAGGTATTGGAAGCAGCATCGGTTGAAGACTATTAAAAGTATTTTGTGAAATGTTTCAAATTTGTTTCCATTTTGTACAGTGTCATAGGGAAGAACTTGCTGATATTAGAAAAAAATCGCTGCTGTAGCATTTGTATCCCTCTCCATTTATTCCCATTAGATGGGAGATATCAGTGTAGATAATGATTTGGGGAAATGGCTGTAAAGAAAACCAGAGCGCAAAGGCCCTTGCTTTGGAAAGAGCGTGCCTATGTGCACGGCACTGGGCGCTGCGGTGCTGGCTTTGAAAGCAGGCTGGCAGGACCCAGTGGTTTGGAAGAAACCCTCAGAATAGAGTAAACTCTATTTAAAGCAACCATTTGAGAGAGCTTAACTGAATAGCTCCCACGGGGAGGCTCACATGTGCATGGAAAACAAACAAACTCGCACTCTTTTGATTAATTCTGGTTAAAGGCCTAAACCAGAATATTTATGAAAGCCGGAAGCAATTAGCGCCTTTGTAAAATTCTGTGTTTACCGATGGCAGCGAGTCACAGAGGCGGCCTAGAAGGGAAAAGAGAGAGTAAAGCTCATCTCTTGTGCTGTTTTCCTCCCATGAGATCCCTGGTGGCCATGGGAAATCCCTTCCACTGAATGTGAGATTTGGAAAGTGAGGTGAGCCTGCAGGCTGCTGGTACTGGGGCAGTCGCTGCTTCTCCCCACCAGTCATCTACCACACCTGCTAGCTCCAGTCCCTCACCCAGATTAGATGAGCCAGGGATGATTTGCCTTACACCTGCAGCATGCTGGGGATGGATCTGAAAATGCTGGGGGGGTGTACAAGGGCCTCAGCTGGGATTCACTGTTGCTTCGAGACCGACTGCAGAGCAGCTTCTGATTTTGGGTGATGTAGAGGTGGGTACAGTGCTGCCCGGTGCCAGGCATCTGGGGATCACGCATTGCCTGCTGGCTGCTGCTCTCAGCGTGTATAGGAGGTCAACATCTGTGATCATTTGTTACTCACTGCAACCTCGGCCCGTTGGCGATGTGGCATCAAAACGTGAAATAGGTGTTTGCTCGGCTGTACCTCTCCTTTTGGAAGAGCAGTTTTGCAATACGAGTCCGAATTTTGTACAGTAGCAGGTGACTAGGAAAAGGAAAAGGGAAAAAGTAAGCGGCAAAGAGTTTACTTAAAAATATCTCCCAGTTCATAAAAATGAGAAATTTTAGCAGTAACTGAAAGAGGAAGCTGAGAAGCTGCTGAGGGTCAACCTAGCTTAGGCTGAGCAACAAGTAGTGCTCAGTAAGTGGTATTTTCTCCCGAGGACTCGCTGTGATGTCCATGAACACACGCTGTGAGGGGCCGGACAGTTTGCACCTTGCAGCTGGACAGATTAAAGAACAGCAGTTACAACACTGGATAACGGGAGTGTGTGAGTGGGCAGGTTCGAGCAACACTTTCTTTCTTGTAGTGGTGAATAGAGTCCTGCTGCAGAGTACCACTGTGAAATGCTGCCGCTTGGTAATCACACTAATTTACAGAGGGGAAATAGAAATCCTGGTGTGTCCTAGGCTCCATTTGTTTCATTGTCTCCTAAAATAGCACAGAAAACAATTCTCGTTTCTTGGTAACAGCGTTATATAGATTGCTGTGTTTTCCAAACAGAATGGCTTGAACTGGTGCTCTTTTCACCTGCTCACATACACTCAGCTAATATTTACATTGGGATCCTGGCTGCATCAGGGCTGCGCCAGGAGCAAATCAGAGGCCAGTGAGGGCTGCTGGCCTTGCTTAACCCCTCAAGCATCGGGGAAGCGTGGGATGGAGAAGGGAGGCACCTCAGGAGACCCAGCCGCTGCAGCTGTGGCCAGTGCAAGAGCCGGGGTGCCACTGTCGCATCTCAGCATGGCTCTTCCCGGTGCTGTAGCATTTGCTCAGCCTCCTCTCTGCGCTGCACACAGAGTACGTACAGCATAGGGCTCCCTGAATTACAACCTGGGCAAGAAAGTTTCCTTTCTTCATCAAACAGCCATCATAGAGGGCAGCTTCCAGTTGGTGAGGGGTCAGGCTCTCCTCCGTAGTGATACCGGTTATCTATGTCCTGCTTGGCGGTAGCTGCTTGCTTGGGACTGGCAGAGCCCTCCTGCCAGGAGAGATGGAGTGTCCCCCGCTGCCCGCACCACTGGGAAACTGGGGCTTGCAATGAGGTCACCTCCTAATCTATTTCTGTGTAGTGTTTTTGAAGATGCTTTGGGAAAGCATTTTAGTCCCTCAAAAAAAGTCTGTTGAGCCGTCATATTCCCTCAGCTCTCCCTCCCTTGCAGGTGCTGGGTGCTGCTCTCCAGACCTAATTAGCATCTGCAGTGAAATTAGAGCTTCCACAGCAGCCAGGCTCCAGAGTCAGAAATAGCTGTGCATGCTGTGGTGGGAGTCCTTATTCCACCCTGTAACTGGATTTAGACACACCACAGCTGTGGCTGTGTGCGGGGTGCTGGTGGCTGGGTTTGAAGCAGTCCTGGCCTCCAGAGGCAATTCTGCTGCTCCCCAGCTTTCTACCTCCAGCAATCCTTCTGCAGAAAGGCAGCAGCTAGCACATCAGGCTTGGTTGCCTTCTGTGCCTTGAGGCTGATGCTTGTGATGATCCACCTCATGTGTTTCTCCCAGGTCCCTGCTATAGCTCCAAGGCACTGGGAGAGCAAACACTGAGATGAGAGAAAGGGTGATGCGCCATGAGAAGTACATCAGGGCAGGGGCAGAGGAGGAGAGGCTGTTATCTTTGACAACACAATGCAGGAGATGGGGAAATTTAACCTCGATGGGAAGAATACCGCATGCCCTGGGCCCTCTGCCCTCCTCCCCTGGGCTTTCGATGAGCCCGCTCGCCTTCAGGGATGTGCTTGGCCCTTATGCTGGCTCCAGTCTTTGCAGCCACTTCCTAGGGCTTCGTACACTGGGTATTAAAATAAGGAACACCAAATTAGCCTGACCCAGCAGGCCCTGGAAGAGGACAGACTCGATGTCTGCAACTACTCAGCAAAATCCGCACGCGAGCTGTTTATCTCTGCTTTCTGGCCAGACTGGCAGCATCACATCCGTGTCAGGTTCATCACCAAAATCGTTTTTCAAACGCTACTGAGAGGATTGTAGCAATATTTTGCTGCCCAATCAGCACTGGCTCCCAGCTTTCTAGGTGTCTATAATTAAAAATGACTGAGGCTTATTGCAGATAGGAGAACCACAGGAGATTTATTAAATGCACCCTACTCTGCTAGCCCAGAGCCTGGAAATAATTGCAGCTGATCTATTCCAGCATGCAAAGGGCTCCTACAAAACCTGGGCTGGATTGCTGCCACCGTTAGTGCCTGATTGCCATCCCTGGGGTCACTCTAAGTCAAACTGCATCTACTTACTTATTTTTAAGTTTCTTGTGGTAGTTTTTCAGCTGGTCCTCACATTTCAGGAAAGCACCTGGAGAAGGGAGCAATTGATTTTTAGCAATTATGCTCTGGCTGAGTGATTGCTTTTCTGAATGTACACTACTCCCACTGCGAAAAATAACTCCTAATTTCTACTAGGCCTTGAAGTGTCTTTATTCTTGAAGTGCTGATTTTACTGGTCCTCAACAGATCACAAAAAATTTCCAGCTAGTGCTCCTTTCATGGTAATTATGAGCCCTCGAATTTCCCTTTGCATGAGCCACTTCCCCAGGTTTACAGAAGTGACTAGATGGGATTCCTCTGGGGCCGTAAATCTCACTTTTTATTAAGCAGTCGAATCCTAATGAATGCCTCAGAGTCACCATTTTAAAATAAACACATTATCAGCACTGCAAAATCTATCTGAATTAATATGTAATATCAGTAAGTAGGACGCTGGAGCAGTATTTTAGGCACAGAATAAATATTTAATGATTTCTGTTCCAAATTTAGTGTGAAAGTGATTTAAATGCACAGTATGCTCCCTGCTTACATATAGACAGTTTGACACAAATAGCAGTGGGCTGCTTGCGCGCTTCCCGGCGATAGTGCTTGGATGCTATGGAGCATCCTCACCAGTGGCACAGCCATGGCTCGCAGCCCTTTGAAATGTCTCTGCTATTAATGCAGCAAAGGACCAGCTCATACTGGGCAAGCAGACTTGATGCTGCTCATAAGGATTTTGCTGTTGCCATCAGGCAGGATGCAAATAACATCCACCCTGTTGACTGTCCCATCCACGAGATTGCAGAGGAAAGGGGTGGGAGATTTACTCAAACTGGAAGCTCAAACACATAGAAAGGGGCTGTTTCTTCTTTAGTTACTCCGAGTTTCCTCAAAGGAATTCCTATTTCACCACTCCAAAGCGTCGTTTTAAAATTATTCACATGGGCAATGCCACAGCCAGGCTCCTTGTGAAATTTCTGGAGAGAGCCCCTGGGAAAGATTTAGTCTCCCACAAGTTCAAATCAAATTCAAATTCAATCCCTTGCCAAATCTGATGAAAAAAAGAGAAGACTTCAGCTATACTAAACAACAAAAAAAAGAAACTCAGCTCTATGCCTTTCACTTTGAATCACCTAGATATTTCAATGTTTTAGCTACATGCACGTTTTTATGGACAACTTAGAAATGCAGCACCCGGGCACTACAATGCAAATCTGAAGCAGCCTGTGGCTATGGCTTCACTGGGGGGATTGCTGTGTTCAAGGGACCTAGAGAGACTTTGGAAAGTCAGCAAAGAACAACACTTGACTTTTTCCTCTCCATTTGCTACAGGCAGGCAGCTCTGGTGAGGGATGCCACAAGGGCCTAGCTGGTTCCCACAGGCACAGCCCTGTTACCACCTCACCTTTTCCACTATGGGCTCTGCCTTCCTGGGCAAGGCAAATGAGAAAGCTCTGTCTTGTAAAATACCCTTTTGCAGCCACCCACCCCGAGTCGGGATTGTGCTCACCCAGATGAGACGCAGCTGCTCCAGGCTCGCAGAGAAATACAGCCCCGGTAAAATTATAGGCTGATAAAGCTCCTGGAGTTTTCACAGAGAAAGTGATTTTCCTGAGCAGCAAGAGGTCTGAGTCTGTACTGCCGGGTGTATTGGCTGTGCTCCTGCTGCACATTTTACAAGCTGGTAAAGCAACTGCTGGGTGAATTTATTCCTTAAAAGCATATTAATGCAGAGAAATCTGCCTCTTTACACCATGGAAACCTCCTCTAATAGTTTGATTACACTTTGATTCTTTAATTTACTGATGGGAAAGGTGCTGAGTTGCACAGATTTCAGCCTTCTAAGTAATTTGACATCTCTGTACATGATATCACACAGCAGCAGCAACAGAACAGGAAGGTTTGATGTAGGCTTTAAAAGCATCAGTTTGGATCTCTCCCAAGAATTTGTGCAGCGTTCACACTTCCCATTACTCCCCAAGAATTTCTGTTGCACGCAGTATCTTTCAGGTTAGATGCAAAATTTTCTCCTTCACTAGTAAACTTGATATCATCAAGCACTGTATATATATACATACATGTACACATAAATTAATATTTCTTCATGTAAGTGGTGGTTCAGAGAATAATAATAGTAGTAAAATTGCTATAGAACTGCCTTAGCCTATATCTTAAAAATATTGTGTTTTTTGTAATGGTCCTAGGACAACACTATTTTAAAATAAATTATAAGAATGGTCAGACCGCTTAACAAGAATGCCATGGTTTCTGCGATTCACAGGAACATTTTTACTGCTGTGGTCTGGGGTGGTGCTCTGAACTGAACACCAGTTGCAGAGACATTACACAGAAACAGAAAAGGTCCTGTTTAACAACAAATCAAGCTGCAACAGGTAGTCAGTGTCATAGGACATAATTTTTTAGAATGTAGACTTGCTAAGTTGCTTCTACCACCACCCTCAGTCAGGGCATGGCTCACTGTAAAGAAAAAATCCTAGTTCAGCAGGTGGTTTTCAGCAGCTGGTGTGTGATACTGGCAAAGCCCTGCTATCGAGCAGGGACAGCCGCTGCGATCTCCCAAGGCTAATGTGGCTCTTCCCATCTGGTGTTGCCTCGAGGGCTGCACATGCTCTGGGTACAAGGACACCCCAGCTTGCAGCCAAGCAGGTTCTGGGTTTCCAGAACACCCACCAGCTCCCCATCAGTCTTGGTGGGAACCTCTCCACCTGGACCCTCTTTGCCCTCTGTGGATTGATTGATCAATCAATCAACCAATTACACCTCTTCAGGACAAGTCCTAAACTTCGGCAGTTTTGCAGGCTTCATTTCTCCAACAAGATTGTACTGATCAAGACAGAGCTTATCACTTCTAAAGAGCAGGTTTAGAAAAGCAGGGCTGAAACACTGTTTGAACACTCGTTGCTTTATTGGCCTCACTGGCATAATCTCTGCAAGCTGATTTACTGCAGCCGTTTTGCTGCGTGTAGGGCAGAGGGACCAAGTCTGCATACTTCACCAGCAGCAATTCAGGCTGCGTGGTAGAAGAAAACAGCTCCAGTCAACCCCATGGCCCACATGGCAAGACAGTAAGGATGATCTCAGCAATGTGGTCCTCAGATGGGCTGGGGGAGAGGTGGAGAGACACCCAGCTGCACTGGGCAGCCTGACTCTGTCAGAGCTATCAGGATCTCCTGGGGAGTTCAGCTCCTTCAGAGCCATCAGGCATCTCCCCACCAGGCTCTAGAGGGACGTGACGAAGACCTGTGATCTTGGGCATTGTCCTGTACATGCACCATGCTGTACGTGCTCAGGACTATCTGTGCCCCATGCTGCACACGCACTGTGCTGTGTGTATACTGCACTGTATGTGTACCATGCTTCATTGTGCATTTTGCCATCTGCACTGTGTTGTACATGCACAGTATTTCATGGACACTGAGCTATACGTGCCCTGTGCTGCCTGCTGCACATGCACTACTGTGCACGTGCCATGCTATAGGTGTACCGTGCTGTATGTGCAGTGCTGCCCGTGCCATGCTATGTGTGTAGCAGCCCCTGCTCAGTGCCCAGCTAGCATATGCAGGACCAGCTATTCTCTGTGAGAGCTTGTAGAAGCAGAACTGGCAAAAACACAGTGTGAAAACCACAAGCAACAGCTCACGCTAATGAAGACCAGCCATTGGAGGGTTATCATCACTGCTGAGGGCATGGAAATGTTCTACTGTGAGTAGATGGAGATGCAAATAACTATGAAGCCAAATAACTCCAGTGGTATTTATGATGAGAATGAAAGAGACAACTTGCTTCCTGGACTACTCTAAATTTCCAAACACATCTTCAGAGGGGAAAATAGCCCCGGTATTGCCCCCAGGGATGCCAGCAATGACAGAGGGGAGAAGCAAAACAACATTACTCACTAGATATCAAACAGCTGGAAAAAGGCTGTTGTTATATCAGTTAAACTCTGCAGCTTGAAGCGCAATGGAAGGTAAGGAGATCTTCACTAGGAATAACCATAACTACAAAAAACTGCCAGCAGACTCCCCAGTCATCACAGGACCCAACACTTGTGTCATGTGGGCATGCTGTCCCTGAGCAGGTTCAGTGCTGTGACTTTTCCCTGAAGGATCCCACTGTTGTTCAGTGCTATCCTGCAAGTGTGGGAGTGTGTCCATCACTGCAGACAGCAAGGATGAGTCCCAGAGGGCTGCTCCAACATTACGTGGGAGGTACTGGGCTTGTACATGCTCCTGTGTGATCAGATAATCAGGGCCAGGTAGGCAGGGACATCTCCCTGCAGAGGGACGGAAGGTGTCCAATCTTCCCTGTCCTGCAATGACACTACCTGAGCTGGAATCGAAGGATACAATCAAATGAGCTTTGGCACAAGTGATGAGAATAGATTTTTGAGGCTGGCTGCAGACTGCAAACCTGAATCTCGCCCAGGAATTCCTGACTGCACAGGCCTGCACTTCAGCAGTGCTTTAGTTCAGGATCCCCCGTACTGATGCAAAGCTCTGCAGTGCGGGGGAAGCTGGCATATCTACACAGCTTATTAAATACTGTCTTTGTTAAATGTTTTGTGTCATCTTTTCATCCTTTTGTCTGGGTTTCACTCCCATTTCATTGTGCCACTTTCTGCTAGGTGACAGCATCATGTACTCCCCCTACACAGACTCATGTAGGCTCTGGTCAAGTCACCTCTACGAGGCAATAAATTATACCACAGTGCCGAAGATGCTAAACTCAGGATTGTTCATTGAATGCTTGCCTGGCTTCCTTGTGCTGTTTTATGTAAAGCTCTACAGCACTGCAAATACACCTTTCTTTCATATAATATTTCCTACATATGAGATACCATATTTCTCTGTCTAAAAATATATAAACCAATAAAGGTGTTGTGTTTATTTCTAGCCTTCCTACTGTCCTTCACTTCTTGAAAGTCTTACTGTTGTAGACAAGTGAGAGAAAGCGAGCTCTCACAAGGCCTTTTTCCTTAATGTTTGCTGCCCTTTTTCCCTCTGAAATAGAAAGTGGATGACAAGGTAAATGTTGCTGCAGTTTATCAATCCCTCTGAGAACGTATGTCACAGCATCCATAAGTGGACTGCCTCTTGCTGTCTCATTTGCCATGATAATTCATGCCCAAAAAGCTGTTGCTCCTGGTCCCCTCTGCAGAGCACTGTTCCTGCAGCCAGGGAGGGCAGGGAGCAGCGGCTTCTCAGAGACCCCCTCCCAACATCTCTGCCAATTCTCTATTTTTGCTTTTTTTTTCATAAGTTTTCTTCTTGCTCGTAAATCCCCCGCATGCAGCTGGCCATGCCTCGTCAGCTGGCTCAGCTGGTTGGGACTGGACACAGGACCATGTTCAAAACGGCAATTTGGCACTTGACCAGTCATGGAAACAGCTGAGACCACAAACATTTCTAAGACCCACAGGGGGAAAAATAACAATGAACACTTGCCACCGCCTGTGATTTACAGGTACAATGGGAGCCTTGGCAAACCACTCCATACAGCCACATTCACCCCATCTATAAGACGAATCACTGGACACAGCAAACAAGGAACAAGCCAGCCTCTGGAAAAGCAAATACAATGTACGTCCTTCAAAGATCCAGCACTACTCTTCAGTTTTTGCCTCTAAACATAAAACCAAGCACTTCTCTATATTAACAAAAAACTTGCTTGATTACAGCCATTAGAGGTTTCATTAGTGTTCTTGGTGTAGAAAAGCTTTGGCTAATTAACTTACAAAAAACTGCGGCTAAAAAGGGTATAAGATATACATTTAATAATGGTACACAGATAATAAATCTTCCCTTAATGATATACTGAGTTTGTCCCACATTTTTAAAGTGTTTTGAAACCTAATTTAAACTGACAAGGATGAATATGAGTAAATAAAATATGAAATTTAGTGAGCAGTTGCCAGTCATACACACACGCTGTGCCAGTAGCTTCATCTCTTAGTCATCACACTGATTTCAACAGGTACTTGAGCTTTTTGATGGATTGCACGGTGTCACACTGCCTGTGCGATGCTGGGGCAGGAGAGGATGGAACCGCTGAAGAACTCCCCTTTTCTTTGCACCTTATTGTATAACACTACGATATTTGCAGCTACACATTTGAATGTGTGGTGTGTTGATAATATACTGCGCTGTAAACTTTAAAATCTCCTGGAGGATTTGGGTTTTGCAGGCAGAATGGAAGCCAGGCCTGTAGGTTGTTTTGGGGCAGTAAAGCAGAGCAGAAGAAATCCCCAGGCTCTGCTGCTTCCAGGTCTCCAGCCCACGCAGCAATGATGGCAAAACTGCACTGACACTGATCATGGCACAGAGGTTGTTTCAGGGCAGGGAAGCGATGGAGGAAGCAGGAGACTAAACTGCAGAGAGGCACAAAAGGAGAATGAGTGGAAGGGCTGACAGACCATGGCCATCACGTTAGTTCTGCTACAAACACCCTCCAAACTACCTATCAGCAAAACTGCTGACTCCTTACAAACAAGGACCATCTTTTGCAAAGACTGCAGCACAACAGGCACTTTCAGGCTATGGTCAATCTCCTTTTATGATAAGTATCTTAAATGCGTCTGATAGCTTCTGTCTTAGCAGTCTTGATTTGTCTCCTTAGCTATGAAAGGAACCCATGCCACTGATAGAGATGTTTATAGTAATGTCTCCATTCTCAGGAGAGATGTACTGCATCCCAAAAGACACTATATTTCACTTGCTTCTGTGTTGTGCTAGGATGCTTTATTTGACAAAACAGTTCTTCTAATCATGGAGCACATCCTGTGTTACATCCATAGCCTGAGGGGCATAGGCAGAAATATCAATGGAAAAAACTTCGTCAAACTGCAAGATATGATCCATTTCTGTTGGACTTCTTCAGTGAATCTTTACATTTCTGGACTACAGTCATGCTGACATTTATTTCCGCAAGAAATCTCCAGTAAAAGAGTATCTGATATTAATGTGATTGACCTGCTGGCCTTGCTGAAGCTGCAAGGGAGTAAATGTACAGTTAATCAATTTTGCTGTGTATGTAGAGGTCATCATTATGAGTGGGCTGCTGGAGATGCTGTTCAGTTAACTCCTCTGTAGAGATATCATCTTAAGAATGTAAAATGTCCAACAAATGTCTTTGTATAAGAGCCTGTTGGGAAGAACCTTGACGCTGCAAACACACCACAGTGCCATGCACTTTGGAAATGTGACTTCTGTCCTGCCCCCTGGGTACCATGAGCATCCCTTCACCTGGCAGTTGGTCACTGCAGAAAGCACACTCAACACCACTGGCTGCAGAGCCAGCTCTGGTCGGCCATACAAAAGGCTGTGGTGTCAAGAAAGAGCAGCACTGCTGAGAATCTAAATGGTTGGAAAATGAATAGGCTGACGTTCAAGACAAGAAAGATGTTAGCAAAGGCTTGCTTTAATAGAATGACTTTTTGTATTTAGCACTAAAGTAAACTTAAGTAAAAAACCCCGAACCCTCAGAGACTGTATGAAGTAAATATGTGACTTTCTATAATAATTTTAATATGGGCAGAGTTGATGCTTGTGAATGAATTGTATTTTATCTGCATCAATCTGATCTGATGGCTAGCTATGGATAAATAAGGCCTACCTTGATCTTACGTTTGTTATTACGGCACTACTTTCTATGTCATACGAACAACAAGTTTCTAGCACAGGGGCTATTTTTGTATTTTGCATTTATACAGAGTTTCACACAAGAGCATTACTAGAAAATAATTACAACCTAGTAACAAAAACTAGCAGAGAACTACTTATTTGGCTCCTGTGTGGAACAAGCAGTTACCAAAGTAGGTAACCATATACTGGAAGAGTAAAACTTCTCCAGAATATAACATGTTACTCTACATTTATTCATACTTAATGTACCATTGTTAAAGATTGAAACTGTGCAGTGTGAAGGAAATGGATGCAATTTATTTTAAATATGAATAAAATGCAAAGACAGACATCTCCATCCGAGAGATGGGTGTTGCCTTTATGGTTTGCTGGCCTTCCTTTTCTGCTGAAATCACCAGTGGGGTGAATTTCCAACATGCATACTATCCAGATGTGCTGAACTTTGCATTGGGAGCTCATTATTTGAGAAATACACAGAAAACCTGAAGTGCCTGTATTTGGGAAGCTGTTTATAAAGGAATTCCTTCAAGGCCAGCACTGTGTGTTGAGTAGAAGGCCCTGGAAATCTGGCTGAGATGCAAGAGGAGATGTAGCATCCCAGAAAGGAGATGTTCAGGACTACAGATGCAAACCCACTCATGTGAGTGCACTTCCTCTCCCAGCCTAACAAATGTGTGCAGCTCAGAGTGCTCTTCTGATGGTGAAAGCAAGGGACGGAAACGTGAGAAAGCATCTACGGAGGGCTGGCCAAAAGCAGGCTTCTCTGTGTGCCTGTCAGCACTCACTGAAGCTCTAGAGTTTATTTCTGTTAATGCAAAAGCAAACTGCATCCAACAAGACACTGTTTGCTCTCAGCAGAGAGGAATTAACTCCAGGACAGAGATGTAGCCATTCTTCCAGGAGCACAAGACGAAGTGTTGATCATAACTCATGGAAAAGTGGAAAAAAAAAATCTCAGCTAGTCACACATCCATTTGGTACTTTGAAAAAGCCAGTTTCACGATGCAAAACGCTTACATACCAGGGCAAACTGTGAAACAGAGCTTAGAAAACAGAGAAACACCTTTGCAGACTACTGCAACTAAAGCCACTGAAAGCCCCAGTCCCTCTGCTGGCAAAGGATCCCTGAGATGGCTACAAAAATCACATGTGTCTCAGAGACAAAGAAAGGAGCAGTGTTTGCATCCAAATAGAAAACAAACAGAAAAAGAGAAACTTGCAATTAGTGTAATATGGAAATTAGAAACTGGATAAATTAGATAAGGGAAGGAAAAGAATACAAGAGACAGGCCACAGCTACAGAGAAAAGAGCAGTAGGAAAATGTCTTTAAAATATATTAGGGATGAAGAGAAGCCAAACTATGTCTTTGGACGATTACCAAATTGAAATTATAGAAATGGCAATAATTGCGCAGAAAGGCAAATGTTTTTAATGAACAAATACTCCTGTTCTGAATCTGGGGAGAAAAACAACCACAAATTATGCATTCCCATCAGATGATGATGATACAACAATTTGCATAACAGTGGAAGTTCGGGAGGTAGCAAGCAATAGTTACAACAGCTAAGCATCTTCAAATTAGCAGTCTAAATAATTTGCACAGAAGTGTTTTGAAGAGACCTTACTAGTTTTTGTGGAATGCTGTTTTTGCAGGGATCACAGAGTACAGACAGAATTACAGCAGGAGAAGAAAAGCTGCTATTTAAGGGAAAGTTGGAGGATTTGGATCTTGATAGGCCTGCTGATCCATTATCCTGGGGAGATAATGGAACCCAGACAATGAGAAACAATTGCAGAAGTTAAAAAGTAGGAAAGGATAATATCATTAATGCACATCAACAGGGGCTGATGAGGCATAGATCTTCTAAAACTAAATGGATTTTTTTTATAATGAGATTACAGTTTAGCTTAATAAAGGAAATAGTGTTGATTTAAGCTTCTGTAAAATATTTGACTTGATATTCCACAAGGTAATGTTCAAGAAGCCAGTTCAGTACAAAATCAACACAGCACACAAAGTGAATTAAATATGAGCGAAAATAATTACCTGTCAAAAACCAGTTGATGTGGGTATGTTTCAAGTGGGATCTCCACAGAAATCACTCCTTGGCCTCAAGGCAAGCAGTGTTTTACTGGTTACCTGGAAAAAACCCACATGAAATCCCATCATATCTGGCTGGTGGCTGATCCATGCTGGGGCAAGCAATGAGCAGTGGTTAGGAGAGGTCCTTGATGACGGGCAGGTGTCTTGCTTAGCTGAATGTGCTGAAACCGCACAAATTTTCTTTCAGCTATAGGTAAGGTCATGCTCTAAAAGAGCACTTGTGTTTGGCAAGAATGAGGATATATATGGTGAAGCTGTACCCATGAGAACAGCTTCTGAGCAAGAGATTTTGGTCTGAGGACAGATAATTAGGTATAAAATGGCTAAAGGGCAAATACAGGGGGAGGGAGGCTGAGACGATTATTTCTGAACCACTGTGCAGTGGGAGGGCTGCTGGCCACAGCAGCATGCTCGTAAGTGCGGAGGTGGATCTGCTTGCAGTGGAAATGTTTTCATCAGGCTTTGCCACAAAAAACCACTAGATCTTTTATTAGAGCAATGGCACAGCTGGAGACTGCAGCCACTGCTATCAGGACTACACCTATTGAACCAAGATCTCTATTTTTCCAACATCAAGTTCAATGGTCTTCTTTTTTAGCAGTTACTTCAGTGCAACAAAACCCTTGCCTCATCTCTTGGAGAGGGATTCAGTTGGTGTAGGCAGTTTCTTCCATCTTTCCTTTTCCCCACTGTTTCATTGAGTGGTTTCATCTCTTCCATGATCAACTGCTGAAACACCTCATCACTTATCACTTAACAGCTGGCACTTGTAGTGATTCTTCAGTCATTTGGCTTCCATAGAGTAATGATGGATATTTGGATATTTTTCTTTCTAGTGGCTGGTGATGGCTAAAGTGCTTTAGGATGTATTTGCATCCAAGAAGCTCATTTTACAGAGAATTTGGATCATTAGCTGCAGATTCTTGCTGGGGGTGGAGTCCAAGCACCTGGGCACCAAAGGCTCAGCTGCAGTTCACCTGGGTAATGCACTGCTGGTACAGACAAAGTGAACAGTCTGCTCTCCACACCAGTGTAGCCCACCACTCCTTTGGGGACACAAAATTTTTACAAAGTACCTTCTAGATCCACATCTCCATGAATTTCTTCAAATCTTTTCTCTTACTCTATTGAGAGCCATGAAGAGATGGTAAAACTCAAACATCCCAGGTTCAGTTCTCATGAAGATCTGAATATCACAGATCTATCCTGAAGCCAAAAGACCACCCATCATATAAATGAGGTAATTTTGGAAAGATGTTTTTTTTTGATTGAACATGTTAATCATAGTTTATAAGTATCCCCCAGCCTTTTTCTCCTCTTTTTGCTACTCTTCAAACAAACCACACCAAAATACCCAAGGTGGTCTGCTGTGTTCATGCATCAGGCAAGAGCTTTGAGATGCTCATTTTTAACCTGATTTGCTAAGGTCGCCAGAAAGAGCATTTGAGCTCTGACAGATCAAATCCTGCCATAATGTCTGCTGGATCCCTCAGGTTTAAATTCAATGAGAAAAGCAGCAGTGCTGATCCTTCCCATTGCAGAGAAGCAGCTCTGGAGCTGCTGCATCTCAATCCCTGGCCAAGCTGGAAGGCCATCTCATGGTGGTGGCCATGGTCCCACATCAGAGCTGCATTGCTCATACTTTTCTGTCCTCTTGTGCTGCCCTGTGCAGGGAACCAACCCACTTTTACTGGGTTGCTTCTTTAGGGAACAAAACCACTCAAGTGCAGATGTTCAATAAACATTTCTAATGCATACTCGTAGGTTTCATACCAGCAAATAGCTTTTTGGGGTGAAGGCCTGTTAATTAAAATTGAAATAAAGAATAAATCTAGGCATACTGTCACTGGCAAATAAACCAAATTAGTCTTGGCACCAATGCAGAGGTCTGAAAGCAAAAGAAGTGCTCGTCTCCCTTCCTGGTGGCGTGCTGAGTGCCAGCACAGGGCTGGGCAGTGAGTGGATAAGACCCATACAGAGGTGACACGCTCCCTGTCTTGGAGCATATGTGCAGATTTCAGCAAAGACAGGTCTCTGCAGATGCATCTGCCAGTGGGAGGGCAGAGGAGAAGAAAGGCAATTAGAGCCATTATTAATCACTTGTGGACTGACTGATCACATGGCATTAATAGGGAGGGAGTAATGATGAAAAATGTTGCCCTGACCCAGCTGCCTTTGCTTTTACCTCGCTGGGGATATGCTCCCTGTGCAGCAAGGGGCTGGTGGGGCTGGGGAGCTCTGTGGGGCACAGGGCCAGTGGCCTTTACCCTGCCCCACAGCACATCCACGGTGCTGGCAGAGCCTGGCTATGCTGGCCCCCATGGGACACACTGAGCCTCAGCAGCTCAGAGCCAGCTGGGACTGCCACTAGTCCTTCCAAAGAAACTCCCAGGGTAGTCACCGGCCATCCCATGCAGTGTGCCCTGGAAACAAGTCCACTTGGCAGCACATCCCTGCTAGATGCAGTTATGGGGACACTGCAGGACACATGGACTCAAAGTCAGACCCTGATTTATTTGTGGAATTAGGGACATACCAAAGGGAAAATCTCCCCAGAGATATGAAAAATTATTTTTCCTCCCCCCCCTCCCCCAACTGAACATAGCAGAGAGATCACAGCCTAAAAGTAGAGAGAGCTTTTAAACAGCAGTTTTCCCGATGGCAGGCAGGGTTGCAAAATTATTTGATGGTTGTTTTGGCTGAAGATGAAAGCATTGCATTGCTTAGCCACACAGGAGGCCACAATCCTGTGATAGAAACAGTTACTTTAGAAAGGAGAAAAACTTAAATATTTGATACTGTTTCTTGGTCGTAATGATCACAGATTTTATTTTTTTTTAAGTTGCTGAATAATATTAAATGTGATAAATATTACTTTAAAAATTTCTGGGAAAGCAAATGCAAAACAAATAACTTCACACAGATCCCCAAAAGCTTTCCTGCATAGCTATAATTTCTCATCCTTTCTGCAAGAAAAAGTCTATTTAGAGTTTCTATTTATGATAGTATTCAGACAGGTTTATCTAAGCATGTGAAACATTTCTTCATTTCATCTGTCAGTGGCTGCCACTGAAATCAAAGGCTTTACCAGGGGGGCAAACCTGTTGTGCTGCTTCATTACATATTAGTCATCCCTAACTCTCCTCCAGAAGCTGAAGATCACAGCGTGACTTGTCCCCAGTGAAGCACAGCACCATGCTGCCTCTCCCACGCCTTGCCAAAAGGCTATTTCCTTTTGATTAGATATTAGCTGAAAGCAGCTCGTCTGCAGGATCCTCCTAAACATCGTCCTGGCTGTGCTAACAGAGCAGGAGTCTGCAGGGGAGCGCACAGCACCCGCCTCTGCTCCGCTGGACCAGCCCAAGGGCCTGATGTGCATGGGGGAGAGTCTCAAATAGAGTCCCAGCTCTCACAGAGAGCGTGGTCTGATTCATAATTAATAAATCTATATAGTTCCCAGCCAGCCCAGTGCACTGGCCAATCTCTTGAGGTACTCATCCCAAAACTAACTTCTGCTTTCAATTTTGCTGTTCTTTCTTGTGGAATTCTGCCACTGAGCGTTTGTACATAATCAAGAGTCACCTCATCCCCACCGGGGTGTGTACCTCCAGACACCTGCATGGCCATGACTAGCTCCTGGTGGGACAGGCAACTGATCTGGGCGCTTGTGCTGACTGGGCTTACTCATCAGGGATGTGATGGGAATGGAGATGAAGTATCTCAGCCACAGCAGGAGGCTGTGCCAGCAGAATGTTAGGAGTTCACATTAGCCGAGGGTGGGAAATGTTAGTTTTGCTGCTTCATGTTCTGTGGACACATCCTGCCAATAACTTCAGGATATCAACCTTGCTTTTCTTTTCTTATAGGGTATAAACCCTATATTTATCAGAATCTCAGTGCTGTATTTCAGGGATGAATCTTATTGACAATCCAGGCAGAAATCAGAAAGGTTTCTGTGCTCACAGGCAATGCCCATCAGCCCCTGAGAAACTTTGCTATCAGATAGTGCACTGGTGGAGCAGCCCAGGGTGGCACTGGTGTGCACAACGAAGCAGCACCAACCCAACCTCTTCAGGGATCGAATACAGCCCTCAGTAAGAGGGAAAACACACAGCATATGTCTGCCTGCGTCTACAATTTGGGGTAGATCGGAGTGTATGAAGGCACACACATTTTCTGGTGATCTATGTGTATTATTGAACTTTTTCTTCCTTTTTGATTTTAACAATTTGGGTGAATATTTAGAATAATGTTGGTTTTTCTGCTAGTGAGATGAAGATGTTGTCTCTTCTCTATTTGTTGCACTCCAAGGGAAAATATGAATGTGAAAAAAAAATACATAAAACGCATTTTGAACCCACATTTTTTGAGTGATTCAAAGGAATTGAAACCTGAAGTGCTACAAGTGCTTTGGGTTTCTGGGCTTGAGCAATTTAAAATTAATGGAGTACTTAAAGTTTTTAAGAGCACTTCAATTTGCAAGTGATCAGAGTTCGGGGATGCAGAGAATAAAGTAATTTAAATAACTGGAAGTGCTTTTCGGAGTGTTTATCGTAACTCTGGCATAAATGGCACCATGTTCATGGGCTGCCAGCACTTCCATTGTGTCCTGTGTGCCACAGACTTTTATCTCTATGTCAATCAGCTCTGCAATAAAATCACCTGGCTGATCATGGCCTCTTAGGAGACAATCTATATTTTTAAACAGCCAAAAAGCTGCATACATTTTGGCACCATTTCTTTGTCAAAGACTTTTTCCTCTTATTTGTAAGGACTCAGGCCCAGCCTGAAAATTAGGGAAACCCTTAAAGTTAAACTGAAATCTGCCACTGCACTTGCTGCTGGTTGCAGTCACTGCACAGCACCCCTCAGGTGCACACTCATGCTCTTGACAGCTTTCCACCTTTTCTCATCTCCTTACACGTTTAGGTATTATTTCCACTTCCCTGAATGCCCTGCTGCAGAAATACAACAGGAATTGCACAGGATGCACAGGGTGTCTATAGTCGTACCTAAAGGCACATAGATACACACAGCGTAAAAAAATCTGTTTCTGAACACAGTGGTTTAACTTTAAAGAGAAGTGAAACAATTAGATCTTACACGATCAAACCAAAGTAAAATAGCTCTTTGAAATAGCCTGGGAAAATACACTTTGTGAAGGTATCTTTTTGTTCTAGAAGGAAGGTAGATAGACTGCTACGAGAGCACTTGCACAAATTACATCTAATGTATCTCCTCAATAGACTACCAGGGCATTTCCTTGCATACCTATTGGAATTTGTGACTAAGAAATTACTTTTCGGTTGTTCTATTCATCTGCAATAAATCTCATGACTGTAGAGGGAAAGATGCCATCCTGAAATTACAGCTTCCCTGTCAATGTGCTTTAACAGGTTACCCAGGGATTGTCATTTTTCATCTGAAAGCAGACATCACAGTTCCTTTTTCAAAGCGTTATTTGAAGTAGCAAATGATGTGGAGAAAAGAGCTGACAGCAGAAAGGAAAATAACATTTGCACGTCTTGTGCAGCAGTTTGAGACAAGGCAGGTGCCAGAGGAAGAGCTGATCCCCAGGGGTTTTTTTTGCCAAACTGTAGAAGGGGAGTAAACCCCAATTTGTCATGTCTCTAAAGATTCAAATCTTTTGCTGTTTGTGTTCTTTAAGCAGGCACTTAACAAATCCTGTCATGAAGAGCTGATAAGCTCACTAGTCTCCGAAATACCTCAGACTCCAGAAAGTGCCTGTGAACCCCTCAGCACAGTAAGTCCTTCTGCCCACAACTATGGCTTTTGAACATTGCAAGAAAAGAGAAGGAGCATGCGAGGAGGATGATTTTCCTGCTTAGAGAGCACTGGAGAGGCAGAACGGATCAGCTAGAAGAAACAAAGTCTTCAGCCAACCTGCCCAATCTTGGAAATGGAGAGGGGAAAATATGAAGTAAAGAGAACTTCAGTGAGAAATTATCTAATGTTTCTCATTATCAAACCACATATTCTTAATAGAACCAAAAAAAAACAACCCAAAAACCCCATCACCATATAGCATAGCAGAGAATGCAAAGAAATCTCAAATGCTAATAGATATTACTATAGCCCTTCCACTCCCCACCCCCAGTCAATGCTGTACAGCTACCATCATGTCTTGTCTTTGAGATGAAGACTAATATATGGGATAGTAATCACCTGAATTTGCCTGCACCATCTGATTCGGCAACGCAAATGCAGGTGGGAGCTTCCTTCCCCAAGAGATATTCAAAGATATCTACCAAAGATATCAAAACAGCTGAATTAAAGTCAATGAATTCCTTTTTGAGTAGTGCATACAACCCAACTGTACATGAATTCCCATGAGAAAAAAAGCAACTGGGCTGGAGCAAAGTCTCCCACCAAACAGCACCAGGAGCCCTGCCATCAGACCCTACATGATCCCAGAATCTGATGGAGCACATACCTGACAGCTGCTGGCTTTCAGGAGCAAATCAAATCCATGTCTCAAGATTCGAGAGGGTACACCTCTTGGCATCTTGGCAAAGGAGCCCCCTTCTACATCAGTCATTGTAGACATGCAGCTTCTGCAGCCCACCACAGGAAGATTGGGAACACCAAGTAGGGAGTCAGAAGGGACAATTCCCCCATGCTATCACCCACTTTCCTGTAGGCACAGCATGGTCAGCCACAGGAGACCCTTTAGGCACCTATCTCTCTCAGAAAGGGGGTGGAAATGGAGGTTGCCTCTTCTTTTAGTGATTTCAACATCTCAGTCCCACCCCTTCCTAATTTACACTTAATTCTCAAGCTGTTTAAAGTTAATCATTCATTGCAAAACTCTGTGCAGTATCAGGTAGCAGCAATATGTGCCCCGCTAATTAGTAGTCTTCATAGATGGATGATGTGTGTATGTTCACAGGGAATATTGCTGTCCTCTGGAAGGGTTTAATCAGGCTTGTTTATTTTCCATGGCCTAGGGAAATAGCTTAAAATTCAGCAGTGCTGCTTTTAGAAAGCTACAAGTAGCTGCAATATATCTTATCTAACTCCTGACCTGAGTTACAAGAACATTAGAGCCTAGATACTCTACCTAACTAAGACCCTTTGTATCTCACATTTTTATGACATATGAGACATGAGTCTATATATTTGATTCTAGAATATTTATAGCTAGATTAAAGAAATTATAGTTAGATTAAAAAAAAAAAAGTGCCTGAGATGTAAATGAGCTGCTTGTGGGATTTTGTAACTTGCCTGCGTATTGGGAAGTTGGGGGCAAAAAAAGGCAATGCAAATGCCTGCTTTGTGCATGGGTCCTTGTTACAATTAATAAGTACCTTCAGCTTTGCAGAAGTCTATGGAAAGCCTCTATAGGACAAACAATGCAATTATGTCTGGGAAAGGCAATCACAACTCCTGCAAAATAATTTACAAGGATATTAACTCAATAGGCAAATCATAATTAATAAGCTTAATGTGTTGACTTTTTAACGTCTAATTATACCTCTGTTTGTGTCAGTTATAGGTAAGAGTCAAAGAACTGGAGGTAGTATGCTTTTTAAAGAGTTTTCCCTGGTTTTAAAAAAAAAACATTTCCCTCCCAGAGGAAAGTGAGATGAAAGCTTGAATTATGAAAGGAGTAAAAGAAGTGATGAGATGGTGAAGCAAGAGTTTCATAAACCAAAATTTAAGCCTACCGTATAATAAAATATTTTTATCATTCAAATGCCTGAATGTAAACTTAACTTCCCTATTGAAAGCTCTCTGCCTTTCCAAACACAAACGTCAAATAATTTGGCTTTAAATTTAAAACAGTACTTGTGTGATAGACTTGGGTTTCTGCTCCTCAGGACTGTGGAATAAAGCCATGTTAACCAGTCAGAAATGCTGCCACCTTCTTCCATCACAAACTGGATTATGGAAATGAACCATCTTTTTTAAAAGAGTATTTTTTTCTAATCTCCAGTGAATATATCCCTTTGGGATTTTCTCAGCCTTTCTAGGATGGAGGAGCTCTGCTGGGGTGAAGATGGCAGTGATGGATCCCACAATTTACCCAAAACAATAAAGGGGCTGCAAATGTCATCTTCTCTGTTCTTTCCATCCTCTTATGTGTTCCAACTGAGTGGATGACCAATGGCCATCACGGGACACCTGTACTCATGGTGTCTGAGCACGCTCTGCATCTTTCTACAGGCAATGACCAGAAGACCATGTTCCTGAGGCCTGATGGATCAGGCCTGAGTGGGTGGTGGACCATCCACAAGGTGCATAATGCTCTAGGAGCTGGGGCTGAGTCCGGCTGGGAGGGCAGACCTTCCCTCCCTTCGGATCCTTGCAAAGCCAAAGCCTCTATGGACACAGCTGGATCCAAGCAAAGCACTTGTTCCTCTACCCTTATCATGATCATAACGCAGCATCCAGCACAGCAGCACCCAGCGTGGTGTGTCCCCACGGCATCCTGGAGCTCTGCACAGCGAGGCTGGCCTCCTGCTCCCTAATTAACACCCAGGAGAACCACATCCCTGCAGTGTGCTGCTTCGATGGGTGTGCTGCCACGCCCCATGTGCACAGGGATCCTGGTAGCTAACTTGTTTTACAGAGAAACCACAAACTAGGATGAGTAATTTACTTGACACCTGCTAAATAATGATCTTTTCACTGGGTGTAATTTCCGGATTGCAGTTTGGGTTTGTTGCAGTTTAACTCTGTGGCTCACAGATTCATAAAGCCAGTCTGTCATTATAAAGCACAGAATATGAACTCTTCATCTTCAGGGTTGAAAAAATGTCACAAATGGTATGAAGAGGCCTTAAGATTTTTATGAAGAGCAGGATTTTATATCTATTTAATGAAGAATAATATTAAAATAGGACAAAGGAAGGAAGGGAGGGAGGAAAGAGGGAAAATGTTAAGAGGGGAATATATTTTTACTTTTTTTTTCAAAAAAAGAAATATCTGAATTACTTCCTAGTCTGCTTCTTTGCCCCATCAGGAGCTGGTGTCCCATCTTCAGTCTTAATTGTAGGCTAATCTGCCAGGCTGCCTATGGCAAGGGACAAGGAGTGCAGACTCACTAGCCACATACCAGCTGTTGGTGGTATTCCTGTGGGGTTTACGTCACAAACTCATCCTGTTTCACACACCCTACTAGATTTAACTTTGGCTGTTAACTTGAAACTGTCTGACCTGCTTTCTCCCTTCAGGTCTCCCCCTCTATTGCTGCAGACAGGATAGACAGAGTGTCTTCGGAATATGCAGCCTTGTCCATTGATTTATATCACTGCTGGTTAAAAACTGCATAATTTCTCCGAATATTATTAATTCTCCGCTTTCCCAAGGATAGAATTGCTCGCTATAAATCCGAGGCCTTCATCATAAATTCTTTTTGTCATCTGCGGGGAGCACAGATTGGAGTTCACTTTTGCAGACCTGATGTGATGCCTGTTGCGGCTCAAGTTCTCCGTCTACTCAGCATCGGTAAAAATGACAGCAATACAAATACTTCCCTCAAAACCATAAACCGCAGAGAACCTTCTGCAATTTCATCTAAAGCCTTTTCCTGCAGGAGCTTTACCGGCTTTCCCCGTCCCTTGTTCGGTGGCGGAGGTGATTCATAGCTACACAAATAATGTTAAGCACAAAATGGGAGAATGTGAATAGTGACTCCCACCAAGATATTTTGCAGAGAATGAGTAAGTCTTCATCTATTAAACTATGTGTGTTTTATTAGTTCTAGCAGGAAAGTATTAGACTGACAAGGATCTTGGAGGTATTTGTCTTTTTTTAATACCCAGACTGCGATTGTAATGAGAGCTCCAGAGCCAGGCAGGCCCAAAACCATTGTGCTTCGCCTGGTTAGGAAATTAAGTGATGGACGCAGGGTGCATTCAAATGAGGAGTGCTGCGGTAGGTCTGGACACCTCAGGGAAAGATTAGCTATAGTTCATACTCATTTCAAAGCTCTCTCCAGCCAGCAAAACATGGAAAAGAGTTGCATTAAAGGATTCCTATAAAATTATGGAACTCTGGTAGTGGTAACAGAGCAACAGGAGAGAATCAAAATATCCTTCTAGATGCTGTGGTTTGTTTATTGTGAACGGCTTGTTGTAAAAATGTCGTTTTCAGAAGTAGCCTCAGGAAAGCAGGTAGGTTTCTGACCACTGAGTTCTGAGAGGGGAAATCAGCTCCACAGACACACAGCGGCACAGACTGAGGATCTCTTGGAGAAGAAAAGGCTGAGCAGACTGGAGAGATGAGAGAATTCAGGATGTTCTGGGAAAGGCAATTTTTCTCTCTGAAGAAAGGGAAGGTATAATAATAATGTCAGGTACTTCTAGTGGAGTCACCTGACAAAAGATTTGAGTTAGTCGAAAGGAAGGTCTGAGAAGAATTTTGTTCATGGGTTTAACAGTTTTTCCTTAGTTGATGACTCTTGAAGGGTACCTGCAAGAAAACCAAAACCGACAATTTTCACCATTGGCAACGTGGCTGAAGCACTCAGTAGCCCCTTCTCCTCACTGCTGAGAAGTATCCTTCGTGCACATGAACTCTCCGTGTTTGCAGAAAGCCAGTTAGAATAAATGGACTTAATTATGAAGCAGAATGAACTGGAACAAAGACGATTAATTAAGAGAACCCAGAAACCTTGAGGAAAGACAAAAGCCTATAAAACCTGTGAAGGTGGCCAGATTTGTCAGTAGTGGTGCAGAGGTTTGGAAGTCCCAAAAGATACTGATGGTACAAAGGGAGGAGGAGAGCAATATTTCTGCTCAGCCAAGCCTGCAAGCAACAAAATTACTGAGCTAGAAAGACAACCTGTGCTGCTTCAGCAGGGCCATTTCGAAAGAAAACTTTCAGCAACCTCTGCCAATATTTTGCCATGAGCAGACAGCTAATGAAGATCTCCAGTTAAAGAAGATACTAATATCGAATGAAAGCTGGCTCACTGGGCATGTTACTCACCCTCTAGCTTGAACCTAAATCCTGTAGCTGAAAGCACAGCCAGGCAATGAGCGTATGGTATCAATGGTTATTAAAGCTCATTGATAGGACACAATATAGGTAATTAATAACTATGATTTTAAAAAAGTTTTTTGAGTCTATGAAACTGGTTGATTGATCACTTATAAAATATCAGCTGCTACTTTGTAATCTATAAATTTACCTTTACTATTAAATGTAATGATACGACACACATCATTTGGTTTGCCATGACATCCACGCCACTACTGCGTGCAAAAACATAGTCCCCTGCTTACTCTGCCTGCTCACACTGTGATCACCCCCCTCACTCCGCCTGGTTGATCTCTGATGAAGAAACAAAGATTTCTGACTAGTGCCTTTCCAATCCTGCCATGCCCAGAAATGTACAGTCTGGTGCTCCACCCTCCAGCCAGGAGTAGCTCTGTTGCTGTCACGAGCAGTATTCTCCCCCCATTGACTGAAGATGCATCACAGAATTCAGCATATTTTCCAAAAGAATCCCACTAATTATTAACGTAGAGTGAAAAACAGAGGCCTTTTAAAATTTTTGCTGCCTCTCCCTTGCTGGCAAGTCGGTTACTGGTTCAGCTCCATTGAAATCACTAGTCAAGGACAGCCAAATTACTTTTACAGCAAGAAAAGCAGAAAACAAAAAGTCCCTGTTAATTTAATTGGGTCCTTTCAAGTGCTTCAGAGATTTTGTTAGCAGAGGTGCTAACATTATCATCTTGTGCTACTTAAAATCCAACACATTTCTCACTGTGTTTTCAAACATAACACTTGATTTTATTTTTAAATATTTATGTGGCCTGTGAAAATTTCTTAGAAATCTTTTATGGAAAGGGCAATTCTGAGCAATTCTGGCTTTAACTTTCAGGGACCTTTCAAGTACTGTGTGTTTTTCTCTTCTGGGAGAATGATAGGCAAACACTTTTCTTAATTAGCAAATGCTTATGTAACTTGCCTAAATATAAAATTAGACTTTATTTTCAAGCCGCTGACCTACTAGATTTCTTTGTGTCATGTAGAGTTCTGGCACAATAGTAACTGTGAAAATACTGCTAAAATTGGAGCTGCAGAAATTTACTGCTTTATTTTTTGCTTTCTTATGTACACAACAGAAACAGAGGGTCTAGCAACACCGACGGCACAGAGGAAAGCTGCAGTGGGATGTATCAAGTGTAGAGCAGGAGGGGTTTGGCCTTCTCTAAAAAGACTGAAATCTGTCTCTGTTACAGCAAGGAGTTATTTTGCATTGGACTGTCTGGGCAGGGGATAAAATCTCTTAAACTCTCAGCAGAGCTGAGCATCTGCTGCTTTTAACTCCAGTTCTCACTACTTCTACAAGCACTGAGAGCACGTTAGTATATAAGATACTGTTTGGGAGATTTTATTGAGCCAAACTCTAGTCAGACCCAGCATCTGTATACTTCTGTGAGGTAGGCTAACCCCTTGTTGTACACCCTTTGGGAATATCCAGCTTCGTACCAGATGCTCATCCCTGAAAGGGTTCTGGACCCCCAAGTGTTGGACACTGTAGACATCCAGTCCAGAAAAATGAAAAGGTGCAGCTCTCCAGAGCCTAAGTCACAGTTTATAAAAACACAGGTTAACTGGGGTTTTCAGGAGACTAAATTAACTGCAATTCAAGGTTTCCTGTGAATAATTCACTGCCATGTGACTAGTCAATTCAACTTAATATCCCAGTCAAAGAAATCAAATGAAAGCAATCTCATTTGGAACACGCTGTTATTTTAATTTGTCTTATAACCTCAAACACTGAATAAAAATAATATACCTTCACTATTCCAACTGCCTTAAGGAAGGAAAGATGCTGGAACAAAATGTTTTCAACTCTGAAATTAACTGACAGGTCTATTTATTCTTCCATGTATCAATCATGGAGAAGATACAAATATAGTACAAATGGCACACACATGTCTGAGCATAAGCCATAGATAACCAACCTCACTAGCATGTGCCTGAGCCTGCAAAGGAGTAGAAGAATGGATAAGGCATTGAAGTCTCTTGGTCCTGTAATTACATGGGGCTGGACATTTGTTCTTCAAAATTTTTTGATTACAGATTTGGAAAAATGCATAGGAGAACATGAAACCTTTTGCAAAACTCGTGGCAATCCATAAACTCTCTGAAGAGGTTGTACATGGGAATAACATAGGCCAGTGACTGAATGTTGGAGGTTTTGCTTGCTTTAGTTAAAAAAAAAAAAGAATACAGAACATTTTGGCTGAACAGTGACTGTGCTAGAAAGCTGGGGGCTCACACCTCATATTCTCACCTGAAGTTTTTCAAGCTTCAATTTATCTTACACATCATTGTGGAAAAAAAAGTTAAAAAGAAAACCCACTGAAGAAGCCAACGACTGCTCCCCCAGGTGACAGACCATGACCATCCAAAGAAGCCAGTGAAGACCACGGAAGCTCTGGCCACCCAGTGAAGAAGAGGGGAAAAGGAGAACAAATGGCAGAGCTCAGTTCTGTCAATCACCTTGTAAGGAAATTTAATTTGCTGGTCTAATATGTTTTGCTTGACCTACTTTTCAGTAAGTTTGAGTGACACTGTCAAGATGATTTACGGCAGTGAAGACCAGAAAATCTTTATAGTTAAAGTTATCAAATCCATTTTTTGTAATTTAAGACCATGGAGTGATTTCAACCCTTCCTGTTGCAAGCAGGACTTTCCTTGGTATTGATGTGTTGTAATAAGGACTCAGTCTTTATCAAAATATCTCCCTGACAACTTTTCCTGTAGGACCAATAACCAATACAGATATTTCTAAATTTTTGTGAGATACAGACATATGAGGTGGTAAGGAATTGTCTTTAGGCTGTTACCCTAATGTTGCCTATTGAGGTATCTCAAAAGATACAAGCCGTCCATGTTAGGGAACTGTTAAGGCAGAAAGTTGCTGTTATGGACTTCCTATCTCTTTTTTCTGGATTTTGTTGTGGTCAGTACTTTTTGTATATCAACCCCCCACCCCCCAACTAATCAAGATAAACCTCAAACAGAACTGACAAGAGATACGCCAGTGAGATACTGGCCTGATGGGCTTATAGTTTAGTTTGATGTTAGTTAGGTCATACCAATAGCCATGCAATTAACCTGGGATTCACAGTGGAGGACTTCTAGGTAGTGGTTTTTTTTATTCTGGGGGGTCTGTTCCCAACTGTGGTGGCCGAGCTGCTACACACCACCACATCAGCAGCCAGGCTTCATTTTGTTCAACATCTTGGGCTCAGCAGCAGTTTCAGCTGAAACAGCACTAAGAGCATCAAGGAATCAGTTACGGGTACCTAATTGATCAGCAATTTGAGTGCAATGTATTGCAATTCAGTTGTCCATGGGCAGATGGGAACAGGATTACTTTGAATGATGCAAACACAAATGGGTATCTCCATGCTGCCTTTCAGCTGCTAAACCGGCTAACCGCTGGCAAATTCTTAGACTTTGGGCAGAGGTTGTAGCAGAGGGAGATCCCTCCCACTGCCTCCTGATGACCGTGTCCTGGCTGCCATGAACTGACCTTAGGGCAGGACTTTCTCAGCACCACACCAAGATCCTCAAAGGCAAAGCATAGGTCAGGCAGCACTTGACAACTCTGCAGGTCACAGTCATTTCATCCTAGACCTTGCCTAGTCCTACCCCAGCTGCTAATACACTGAAGTTCATGATACACAAAATAAGCACAACAATATCAATAACCATTAGAATGATAATAAAGGCAGCAATAACGATAAATATTAATCCAGAGGAGACTCTAATAAATGACAGCATTGCGAAGATACTGGGTAACCTAATGTACAACTAATGGCTTCTTGTGGAAACAAAATTACAAATAAATTATAAACTATTAGAGCCCAATCTGTGCTGTCTCTAGAGCTGGGAGCTTTCGGGGCTGTGCTCCCTGGGGAACGTGAGGCCACTAGCTGAGCTACCCCAGCCTTGGGTCTGTCCCAAACCCTGTATGCTGTGTCAGGATGACCACGTTTTTAAACCATTCTTAACCCAGCATCTGTTACCTGTATCCAAGTTCTGACATTTTGCCACACCAGATTTTTTCACAAATTCATGGCAGGGAGCAGGTTCTATCCCATTTTTTTTTTATGTACTATAGAATGTATTACAGATGAATCACTGCAGATCTCTAGATGTGGCCCCAAACTCCCTAAGCTGTATGTGGACAAGGGTAGAGAGTCACCCAAGGAAATATTCACTTTACATCAATTTTCTCACAGCTTCCAGAGCTGTAGGGTGAGCTGTGCCTTTTCCTATGAAAGGAATGGGTACTACAGCAAAGGCTGAGATTAGGCAGATGAACATCAGACTGGTAGAATATAGACCTCGGCTTCATACCTAGTACAAAACATCTCTTGAAGTAATCGGATGCTAAAGACAAAGCAATAACAACAGCCTGATTCATACACTTCCAGTTTGTAAATGTTTACATTGTGAATAAATAGCTGAAATATGCTGTTTGTCCCAGCCATAAGCAATGCCTCAAGAAGTAAAAGCAAATACGAATTATGCATCGCAATACTTATATCTCCCATTTTTCATTAGCAGGTTTTGTTTTCTAATTTCAGTCTGTTGAGAGTACTTCAGAATCTTGTTGTAATAATGCTTCATCGGTTGGTTGACATTGCTTTCTTGGTGCAATATCAGAAGGGAAACAAAATCCCTCCCCTGTTAGGGCTACTCAGGCAGTGATATATTTGGGTGTACTTTGACAGAGTTTTCTTTAAATGCCTGGTTACAAATAAATGAACAGTTTTAAACCTACATAATGAACTCTTTGTTCTTTAAGAGCTTTACATTATTTAAAGTCTTTCATCCAGCTTAGGTCTGCAATTTCTTTCAAAGCGTTTTCATTCGGATACAACGGTGTCTAAAGATGGATGTAAAGGTTAAAATGCAAAATATCAATCTGCTGAGCAGCTGGAAATTGCATGGACTGAAGGTGCCAAACCTAAAATAATTCCTCCTTGGAATTATCAGTCACTGTTTTTTTTTTTATAGAAGTAATTTCAAGCATATTGTGATGGTGTCAAGACAACGCATTGGGATAGCAGCACGAATAAATTAGCTACTGAACTTTGCATGTGCCTGCAGATCCATCATGGCCCCAGCATACAGCAGAACTGGCACGGGGCCAGCCGAGCTGCTCTCTTCTCCATAAATTAAGGAGACATGTAAAATTTTGCCATAGACATTAGCTCTTACCAGAGCACTTTGGACCCAGTAGTCTTTATGGATGATGTGGAGAAGACTGTTTAACAGCAGCTGCCCAGAGAAAATGGGAATGAAGGATGCAAAAAAAGCTCATGAAATTCATATGGACAGATAGGGCTTCCCGTAGGGCTGACATTGCAGAAATGATGATTAAGTATATGCGTTATCTCACTGTAGGGCTTGGGCTCTTTGCTCATTTTTTTGGCTGGACAAAGGTTTTTGTTTCATACTACTTTGACTAAAGAAAACAATAAGCAGAATCAACGAGGCTGGAACAACTCACGAATTGTCTCGGTTTTAAAGTCAAATGGCACTATCTTCTCCCTTCGCTCACATAGCTTTGATTATAAGACTGGAATTAAAGTTGATATTTAATTCCAGCCCTTCCTTAGCTGACCTAATCACACTGCTCGTTTTGTTGTACAGACTGTACAGTCACTTGTGGGGTACATTGTAAAGCTGTAAATGATGGTAATAGTATGGTAATTGAGTGCCAGATTATTCTCCTGCTAACAAGGGATACCCAAATGGTTATCTTTTGATTAAAAAAAAGGTAAAAAAAGATTAATTGCTATCTTTCTATCCAAAGCCTGAAATAATGATTGGTTAAACTGCAGGAAAGTCTAATTAATACACCAGCTTTCCTTAACTCCCCAGTGACATGATGAAATGCAATTTTCTATCTTTTCAAGGAGCAAAAAAAAAAGGAGGCCTTCAGAATTGATGGTGCACAGTGAAGGGGACACTACTGAATTATTGCCAGGAAGTGTCAGATAATGTTTCACAAACACTCCGGGCTGATTTTCTGATTCCTGGAGTTCCTGGACCAAGTCCTAGATGTGGTGCAGCGGTGCTGACAGGCATCCTGCCATCTAAATGAGTTATCTGCCCCAGCTCCAGTCTCACTGGGACCACCAGAACCAGCCTCCTGTTGCCAGTAGCACTCACTTATGGCAGGTCGTCTGGGTCCCCATCAGTGTTTGCACAGACCCCCTCAGCTCTCTGCAAATGGGAGATAAACTGCCCCAGATGAAGTCTGTGTGTAGGGATAGCTGATGCGCTGTATCCTGCGGAGCCCGGCTGACTTGACCATGCATCAGAACCTCATGGTTGTCACCCACCACTATATCCCACTGGAAGACCCCAGCCTAGGATGATCAAAGTATCTCCTGCTTCTAGCTAAATAAAGGACTAAGTTCCACGTAAAAAGCCACACTCTTTGTGTAGCACTTCTCCACCCCGGCTGAGAGAGCCAAGTGTATGAGTCAGGACTGCAGAGACAGAATGAGACTCATCCTATTTTGCTTCTTATCACCCTCATCCTGAAATTAATGGCAAAGCTCTGGAGAGGCTTGAGGACCTGTGGATCAGACCAGCCATGCCATGTCATTGTGTGTGCCAGTACTACAAAATTTGAAGATGATTGCAGCTGATTTACTCAAATTCTTCTTAAGTCCTCTTCTAAGAATATTAAAGTTATTTCATACACTGGTTATTTTTCCTCTCTGTTGTTGCAGTAGCCAAGCACCAAGCCAGAGGCTGAAAAGCTTGAAGGAGGGTTCTCATCTGTCCAAAGTATTTTTTAAACTCACAGGCCTTCAGGGTTGCCCCTAGAATCCCATATCCTGTTTGAAATCAAGTTCCATTTTTGTCGTGGACTTGGTGTTGCCTGGTCCTGAGAGCATAGTGAAGCAGAAGAATTTCGTAATGTACTGAAAGACAGATACTTGCAAAATGTCAGACCACAGGCATAATCTGTGCTTCACCTTTATGCCTGGTGGCTTTGGAGCTTTCGTCTCTCCCTGTCAGCTGTAGGCTCCTTGCCTTGACCCTTAGGAAATGGAGAGAGCAATAAGAGTGTAAATTACTTTCAGGGGAGTAAATCGGAGACCGTGTCTAAAGATCTGCTGCTTGCAGGCAGCTTGTGAAGCTCAAAGAGTTCTTTCTGTTCAAGAAATTCGATGGAGTTGAAAGTGTTCCTATGCATACAAATTCACAGTGACACCATTGATTATGATATCAGAAAACAAGAGGATGAGGATTTGCTGGCAATCCAATTATACAAAAGAAGTAACTGCCAGTCATTATTATCTGCACTGTGAATGTTACCAGCTAACAGAACTGAATATGACCCAAATTGTAGTATGGTTATTTAAACTACGAATTTATGGTGTTCATGCACAGATTTCCCTTCCCCACAATATAGACAGACCTTGCTTGGACTTGATTTTTTTTTTTTTGAAGGAAATCTGCCCTAAGGGTATGGACTATCTGTTATACTCATAGACTAACAGGATCAGAAGTCATTATTTAGGATAAGAAATAACTTACAGTGAGATGCAGAACCAGAGATAATTTCCTCAAATGTAGTTTTTACATTTAACTATACCAAAGACTTATTGAACAGCAATAATATTTGTTTGTACTATACAGTGGCATGGAGGAGTTAATTACAAGAAGATATTTTGAAGCTGGATTTATTTTTCTTCTAATATTCTTATTAGCAGACTTATTTCTGGTATCCATCATGATTGCCACAGAGGTTTATTTATGGTCTGATTCAAAGCCTATTCACTGAATCAGTGAGAAGATTCATTGATTTCAAATAAGTTTGAGTCTGACTTTTCATTTTATTGGCTCATATGGCAATTTATTCTGATGTTCTTTCTGCTTTTGCATTGCACTGGAAGGATTATATCTTCCTGAATCATTCATTGTACTATATATCTAGTACCTGAATTGCCAAATGCCTTTGAATATTTACATTTAGAACATGTCCAGGTATAAACTACAGCAGTTGCTTTATCACTTGATTACCCCTTCCCAGCCAAGACAGGGCATCAGGAAAAGGAGAGGAGACTCAGACTGAAGTGAAAACAGATTTAACAAAACAGCCAAGCTACTATTACTGCCAGTATAAAGTAAACGAAGTTACACTGATCCCAGAAAACACACGATGGCCCCTATAAACACAAGGCAGTTCTCAGGAGCAGGAAAAGGAGCAAAACCAGAAAGAGCCCAAGCAGAAAGCCCTCTACCCTTAGCAAACTCCCCACTTTATACTGAGTGTGGTGTTTATGGGATGGGATACACCTGTAGCTGACTCCAAACTGCTAATGGCCTGCAGACCATGGCAGGTCTATGATTCTGTCCTAGGAAAACTGGGACAGATATATGTCAGAACTATGAGTATCTTATTAATTCTAGTTTGCTTTGGACACAGGAAGGGGATGTCATACTTGCTGGCATAAGCAGAGCTCTCTTGTGTAGGAAAAGATGGACTGAACCCTGCGAGTGCTTTGATGGGGACTTCGTAGGGAGAGACCAACTGAAATCAGTTTAGCTCAATGACTTCTCACAATTTGATTGAGCCCTGGTGACTGGCACCTGAGGAGGGAGTGATGTGTCAATCTTCCAAGTGTCTTAGTTTTCAGCTTTCTTCCTAATTACCCAAATGTTGTTTGAAAAGCAACATAAAACAGCAACAAGAATCCTTTTCATTCAGCAGCTCAGAGAAACGTACAGGGATTACTCTAAGCTCTACTATTAGGATGAAACTGGGAAAGTGCTGTTTTTTTTTTAAGAAGTAGGGAAAAGCATTTCCGACTGTCATAAGCTCAACTTCTCCTTTCATGTGACACATCTGGGTTACGGTGAGCCTCCCTGAGGCAGACGGCTGGCGGTGGTTGTGTAACGGTACAGTTCAACAGCCTGGCGCCAGGCACGAAGAAGCAAAGGAAGAAAAATATATATATATAAAAAAGAAATAATTTAGCAATTAAAAAATAATGATGCAGGGAATAGAGAGGATGAAGGATGGTTTTCATCCTGCAGTGGGTCTCATTACCAGTAGAAATGTTGCTCATTGCTGCTTTTCTGAGCTGAAATGTTATTTTTGGCAGGGCTGAGGAGGTGATGGTGTGTGGGGCTCCTGGGGCTGAGCCTCCCAAGCCCCACCAGAGGAGACGTGCAGTGCTGCTGGTGAGCTGGCAGGGTTTGCTCAGAGCCACAGCACTCAACCTACTATCGAAAGGCTCTTGTGGCTGACATGGAGGAAGCAGAAAGGAAAGGCTGAAATCTCCTGCCTGAGGTTTTTCAGGCTCAGAATAGCAATAAGGGGAGGGAAACAGCCACTGTTGCCTCTGCCTCACCCTTGGCAGCCTCAGGAGCAGTGTTTCCCCGTGACATACTCATGCACTTGAAAAACATTCCGCTCTTTTCAGGTAATATGAGCACTTATATTCACTCCACATTGGGCAATTCCCTGTTATGCAGACCCCTGTTCTCAGTCCAGGATACTGCGACACACCACTGTACAAAACCACTACATGAAATACTTTTTTCACATTTTTAAATTAATATAAAACAAAGTCATCAACCGATAGTTGTAACACAAACAGGCTTACTTGCCTTTGCACGTGGTGTCCAGCTTCCCCTCGGAGTGCTCTGCTCTGTACCTGCCACAGGTGCCGTTGCAGGGGTGGAGGAAGCCAAGCAGCAAATGAAGGCACCCCTTCCCTCTACAGAAAAGACAGCAACAGGCAACACACGCTTTCTCAGTGGTCCATAGAGTCACAAAATTTTGGACCATGGCAGTAGTGAGAGGGCAACTATGACTTACCTCTGAAGACAGTCAGCTACAGCTGCAATGGTCATTATTCATTGCTCAGAAATGTCATCCCCTAATAATGAATTCACTTTGTGTGCTCGGGTTCCTTTAATGCTTTTATCTTAGCGAAGAAAGAACATGAGTTACTTTTCATTTTAAATTGCCTCCTCTGGTAACATTATTAAAATGCAAACTGAAGAATGACAAAGTGGACAAACGCTAAATAAAAATGGAAATGGCAGCTAGCTCGGAAGCACACATAGCTTTGGAGAAAGCTAAAATTAAACAGAAAAAAACAAATTCCAGAAGTGCTTAAGATTTGCAGAAAGTAGAAAATACAGAGTAATTTCTGCAGTCTAGGTTTCCCCTTGTTCTATAACTTCTTTAACTTAAACACCAAGTCTTTCACTGTGATGTTTATAAACTCATGAGAAAGGAACAACACTTCTGTCAAAGGCTGAGAAGTGAAACTGCAATTCTCTGTAAGATCCCTTACAGCCCTCCGGCCTAGCTGTGTAGCACCATTGCTATTTTTAACCGATTCTTGAAGAATTGCCACCAAATGTGCTTTTCTGTGGCCATTAGGAGTATTAATAAAAGAACTATCATTAGATAACCTTGTTGAAGGGCAGATGATGAATGACGTCACCGGAGCGTGGCACACACCATGACTGACTGCAAAACAACCTCTACAGCACTTTTGGAGGATGGAAGGCTCTGCCTCATCTGCTGCAGTGGATTTGTTGTCATCATAATCTAGATGATTTTCAGTAAAACAGGGCAGCTTTCCCTCTGGCTCCCACTGCCCCCTCCAGCAAAGTGGTTGTTCTCATCACTCACTGCATTTTCTTTCCAAGGTATCAGCCGTAAACACTCAACATTCCAGAAGAAACAGCCATATATGGCTAGGATCACTCAGGGAACATTAAAATATTTACATGTCAGAGCTAGAAAAGCAATTTCAATGCTATAGGACATAATCTGTATGAATTTATTCATATTATTACTTTCCAGAGAGAGAAAATGCCTCTGAGCATTTCCTGCTACTGAAAAATACTACAGATGGTCTACAAGCCCATAGAAAGTTGATAGTAAGATATTTCCCTTTATTCTCACTGGTTTTACAAAGCAAGCAAGGTATTTGATGTTTCAAATGCTATGGTGATGGGGTGCCTTTCACCCAGAACTAGGATTTATGCTTTGGAAAGGGAACAGGCTATTTTAGGTAAACAGGAAAGGGAAGATTGAGATGCACTCTCTAGCTGGAGCAAATAGATGGTTATGGTTTTGTAACAAGACAGTAAAACAATAACAGCACAAGAAAAATGCCAGCGGGCATTTAGGGTAGCTGGGGATAGGGATGACCTCCCCAAACCTGTCCCTTGCAGTCGTCGTAAGCTGCATTGAATTTCCCATGCAGCCCTGAGGCTGCAGGTGACATGATGTGGATTACTTATTTTAATGCAAATTCATCACCCAAATGCTTTTTGCAGTATGAAAATTACAGCCAAGATTAAAGTGCCTTTTAATGATGACTGCTCTGGTTTACAACACAGAGACAGCCAGGAGCCTGAGCTTTGGAGAGTGTGTCCAGGATTCACAAAACATTTTCTGGTATTCTGGTAGAGATAAAAGACTAACAGACGTTTCAGCATAAGACTCCTTGCTCTATGAATCCTACCAGTTTTGTGAGTCTGTGGCATCTGAAGGACATGAGGATGCCAGTTGTTGGGAGAAATTCTTTGAAATCAGTTCTCTCAAGCTTTTTTTTAATCTCACCAATATTAAGTCGCTAAAGGAAATTAGATAAGAATGAGGAAGAAAAGTGGATTTTCAAAATCTCTTTTAACAAAAGTCCAAAAAGAGTTTAGATACAACCAGAAATGTGCATCTCTCCAAAGCGTGATTTGACTCAGGTATCCACTATATGTGTTATGATGGACATCTGCTATGGTCCGTGGGACTAAAATCTAGAATTTGAGCCTCTTATTGCTCCGTAAATCCAAAGAGGTGTTTAACTAATTCTACTGAGCACAGAAGGTTTAAAATTTCCAGCTTTTTAGCCCACCAAAGTGTCTGTTTGTTGAAGACCACCAAGGAAAAATATTTGGGAATTTTGCCTGACTAGGCATGGCCAGTGCAGACAAAGTCCCTGTAGTCTGTGTCTCCTTCTGTGGAGCATTAACCTTGTGGTTTTATAGTCCTCATTTTTTTTTTCCACCTTTGATCATTCCCGTAAGCATAAGCCACTGCTGACAGCAGGAATTTGTGCAAGCACAGTTCTACCTTCCTTTCTTTCTAACTCTTTCTTCAGATTTGCTTTTGGCTCTCCTTAGCCAGAGTTAATTCTGATCCTCCCCTCCTACTACTGGGAAATGACACAGCTATATATTGCTTATCTCCTTTCATATTTTAATGAAGGCCGTGAAAGACAATGGTGGAATTCATATAGTGGCAGAAGAAAGGACTTGGTAGATGACGCTATTGTCTACATGCACACACTGGGTCTCTATAAATACAGAAAGTCTGTAATTATCATTAGAAGGTTTGTTAAAATTGAAAAGTAGGGAAATGCTAGTTATCCATTAATGAAAATCTCTCACTTCCCCTGTTACCCTCGGAGAAAGCTGGCAAGCTGCTCCCTATTCTGAATATTGTTCCCCAACTCCATCCTTTTTCCTCCCTTCCTCTCATTTCCATTCCTGTCAAAGCCTGCAATGCCTTCAGCATGATAAACACACTGCTCGTGTTCCTCCACTTCTGTCTCACAGGAAAAGATGAGGCTCATTAAGTCCTAGCATTTTTATTTAACACAAATTCATTGTTTCAGCACTGTTTTATTTCCTGCATATACCCCAGTGACCATGTGCTCGGAGTTAAATAGCTGGGAACTTGGGTATGCCAGTCCCAGCCTGGAGCCCACGGACCTTCTCCTTTGAACAGGAACATCTCCATGGGGGCCGGCAGGGGCAATTGTCACCTCATCGTTACAACTGCACCCTGTAAGATGTGGACATGTTGTCAGGATCCAGATTTACATCCAGGTGTTTATTCAGGAGACTGTATCTGCTCAAAGGGCACTTTTGTGTGTATGTATATGTACATTGACACACAAATTTTTCATATAAATATGTATTTATACATTTATAAAGATATATTTCAGATATATATGTAAGTGCAAACCAGCCGTTACTGTGTCTCAGAAGCCGTGGGGTAAGGTGTGATGTGTCAGGGTCCCAAGCACAGGGGAAATAACAGAACAAAGCACACACACAAACTTAACCTTCAATTTGTATTAAATATAAATTTTAAGCACCTTCCCTTTAAAGACCTTGGCTTATGCATTGTAGATGACACAAACGCCCCAGTTCTGTTTGACCTTCAGACTGGAGCCACAGACCACTGATAATCACACGGCCACATGCTAAAATATCTGCAGTGATGCATATACAGTATTTACATGTATGCATTTTGGGGCTGTAATCAGTCAGCTGGGGAAAATCTGCTCTGCTTACTGCTATTTGCATCCCTTACTATTACTTAGCATTCAGATGCCTAAGCATCGGTTTCGGATCTAAAATTTAGACCTCATATTCAAAAAAATCCTTCTAGCTCTGCATGGAAACATCACAGTGCTGCTTGTTTTATCACCAGCTTTGAGGATGCCACAGCTGCTGGGAGAGGCAGAAGTCTCGCTTGCAGACTTTCAGACCCAGAGCATTTGCACTGTTGGGCTGATTTTCACATTAACCTTGTATTTATTTTATCCTTCCATCTGAACTGGGATGATATTCATCAGGGTTGCCCAGGAAATGCAATATATTCATAAGCTGCTGTGTCTCAAGTGTAAGGTAGAAAAGATAAAATTCAGAGAAATAAGAGTAATGCAATAATTTGTATCTATATATATGTAGATTTTTAACCTAACATACATTGCTGGTATGTATAATAAAGTTGTTGGATTTTTGCTTTTCCTATACACCATACACTTGAGATAATGTGATTATACTAGAATTAAAATAAATATAATTCCAGCTCTGAAGCACATTTAGGATTGCGGAGGTGAATCTCATTTGGGTATTGTTATGCATTTCATTTCGTCTGAAGCTTTGCTGCCCAAGGCCAGAAATGTTTAAATAGGTCAGGGATAACTGCCCTTGTACTGCGTTTAGACGCTCCCTTTATACGACAGCACTTGTTTCACTTTGATCATCAACTCGTCTTGATGTGCATTTCAATAATTATTTGAATTATCCCCTAGAACTACCCTGTAATTCCACATTTCAAAAAGCATTGCGTGCAAAGAGAGGAGAGATCTAGAGACAGCAGAATGACTTGGCAATACTTGCTGTTCCCAAGCTCAAGTTCTCTGTCCCTCCTATTTCGTAACCAGAATGAGAACAGGTGATCGGTTTGACTGCCACAGCAACAGCCACGCGTCCTTTCTTACTAACTTGGAATGCAAAACTCCAAAGGAGTTGCTTAAAACTGATTTTTTTTCCCTCCAAAAAAAACCTTTGTGAGCTCCCTCATCACCAAATTGATGGGAGCACTTCGTCAGCCCAGACATAACCCTGCCTCCCCCAGAATAAGAGATGCAAACCCCACTGACATTCACTGTGTTGCTCAGAGCAGGTTTGTCCCTTCCATTGCTTGGGCAGTATTAGTATCACTGAGTGAGCACATCAACAGTGTTAACCTCTGCTGCTTGTTCACTGCCTGTTCAAGCCAACCAAAAGACCTTCCCTGATAGCAATGGGGGTTGATGTGACCCAGAATGGCTCTAAAGAGCTTCCAATAAGCACCTATGAGACTTAACTTTAGGAGAAATCTGTCTGTAGTTACTTAAATAGATGCTCATTTCTTAAAGCATTACAAGCTTGTCTTGATGGTTTCCTAGACAAGACACTTTTGGAGTCATGCTATTAACCAGGGGTGGAAGAAACTCAAAATCAATCAGAGCTAGGTTGAAAATGAGGAGAATCGCTTTCCTAAAACAACTGGGCCTTGAGCCAAGCTGCAAAAGGGATCCCTGTGGTGGGTGGTTGACTGGGTTTGCATTGGCCTAGTCCTTGGAAATGGTGTGGAAGGGAACCTGAGATCTCCAAGTGCTGTCTCTAAACACTTTTGTACTAATGTCCAAAATATCCACTTCTGCACAAAAACAAGAGGATGGAATTTCTGGGAAAATGGGAGAGAAGGAATCAAAAACATGTTGCAGAAATTGAAATGGAAAATAAATGCTTGTTGGAAAAGGTTTGAAACTGAACGTTGAAGAAATTGATTCGAACCAAAACCAAACACTGAGAAATCAGAGTTGCCCTACTTGTGCTTTTCTCTCTCTTGCTCAATGGGTGTCCAAGTGCAGCAGGTCGTAAGAGCAATACCTGTCCAGACTGATCATATGAACAGCAGAATTTCAGCCAGCAGCACACGTCCCATTAAAGATTATTTGTCCTGTGCCATCTTTTTGCTTGTGACGTGCAGGCTTACATAAAAGATAACGCCAGAAGCAAGATAAATAAACATTTGGATATATTAAAAATTAACAAAATGTGCTTACCTCCTATTTATCCTTGTTGTTTAAACATCAAGTCTTTGGACGCTAGCTAAATGAGAGCAGGGAGCCCGTTGCCCACATTTTTGCAAGCATGGAGAGGTTTATGACCGGCAACATCACGAGCCCTATCTGACAACACAAGGCCACTGCCAGGAACATGGAGGCATGACAAATCTGTATCGTTTGTCTCATTTAGCATCTGCGGACACATGAAATTTTAACCTCTTTTAAATTGAGTTGCAAGACCAAGGCCATTTGGCAGCAAATAACCCCAAAGTGACTGGCTGCTGTGCATGATGTGCAGCGGACTGCACTTGATCAAGAGCTCCTACGACTGTGCCAGGGGAAAGCTGGCGCACAGCTGACCTTTCCTGCAATAACTCAGGGAATGACTCAGCTAACATAATATTCCCAGGGATTAAATGCCCATTGCAGCTTCAGCAGGAAAAGGTAGAAATGCTGGGAGGCAGGATGGCTGCCACAGGCTGTTTGGTTGATTGGTGATGCAATGATGGAGGGGGCAGTGGTTGGGATCATAGAATATTAGATCCCCCAGGGCTCAAGAGATCTCTGACCTCCCTCCAGGACTGCCTCCAGGCAGTGGCACTGCCACCGCCACCACTATCATCCTGCTCTTCACGAAACTTTACAGACCATCTTTTTAGCACTCCATTGAAAGAGTTTGTACCCCAGCCACAGTGGTGTATTCTCCATGATGGAGAAACATCACCTCTATTCTTCCTCCTTTCCTAAGCTGTAGGCAAGGTTTGAATTCTTTTCCACCCCTCCTCCAGAAAGCTGTCCTTCCTAAAATGTTCACTTCATTATTTGACTTGGCAAAAGCCAGGTGGGTGTTCCTCTTGAAAAAAATCATTTAGAACACAGACTTAAACTAGTTATTCTGAGAACAATTTTGTTTAATAGTGCTCCTGATACCTTTGCTTCATGGTGGAAGCAGTCAAAGCAAGCATTCATCTCTGCAGTCAAAGGAACTTGAAGTACAAGATGCAAACATTACCTCTACAAATAAAGCTAAGCATTTACAGAATGTAAATGCACACAGAATTGTCCAGAAATAGTCTGTAAGGGTCCTTCTGCCATGGGTAACTCTCTTTTGTCCCAGGACCCTAAGTGTGCCCTGTCAGCTTGTAATCAGTGGTGCTTCTGCCAGATTTGTAGAGGGCTCAGCTACTCACTCTTCTCATTTTGATTAAAACTGAAAAATAATTTGTTTGCCCTCTACCATTCCTTTCCTGTCATACCATCCATTCTAATGCATAGGATACCACACTTGCAAAGTTAGTCTGAAATAGTACTTTTCACGAAACAAAGAATTTTATTGATTGCCTAGTTAACACGCCTCTAAAATCTCAGGCTTTTCCAATCCCAGCTGACATGTTTGAGTAGTGTGATGCACATCTCAGTGTTTTGACTTCCCCACAAAGGTTTACCTTGCTCATAGGCTCCTACCAGCCTCTTGGTCTCAGGCTTATAATAGAGCTGTCAATACCACTTTTCTTGGAAGAATGCAGTGCTGCTAAGCTGTTATTCAGTACAAAAAGAGTAGAGCTTCCAAAGAAAACATTCTGTTTAACATAGAAAAAATGACACACCATAGGTACAGTTGTTGATTCAATAAAATGACTATCTCCTTTTTGGTCTGGATTCCTGCCCTGAGTTACCCTAATGTCTCCCAACTTGAAAAAAAAAAGCAAGCTGTTTGTCCTTGTCCTCCTCAGATACAGATGATTTGATATGAAATCTGTTTGGTAGAGAGAAATAACCTTTTGTGATTACAACTTCTGCATGGGAAGAAGTGGGTAGGTCTGTGGCACTTCCTCAGACATCTCCCTGTGGCAGCAGCACTTCGCTTGTGTGGCCGTGCAGTCCATGAGCCCCATACATAATGAGTCATGTCTGCTCAGGAGCTTGGGGAGGCACTGCCAGACACTTGGCGGGCCACTGGGCACCGCCTGCACCAGGCTGGGCTACCACATGTGGCTACATATGTGCAGCGGTGTCTGTGCACTGCGGGATATGGGCTCTCTGTTCCCTTAGCTACTCGAATCTCCCCGAAATCCATACTGTTTAAGCATCCAAATTCCTTTAGACACCTTTCTGTCCAACCAGATTGAGTTTTGGGTCAGACTACTAGACTACTCTGAGGCTCATTTAAAGAGGCAAAAATAGACTCCTCAAGCAATTCCTTTCTTCTTTTCCTTCTCCTTTTGTGTGGCACATTTGCAAGTGAGCACCTGATTTCACAGACTGTTAGGAATGCGGTTTTGTTCCCCTATGGAAATTTTACATAATATGTTAAGAAAAAATAAATATAACCCTTTAGAAGGCTTATTTAGTAGGGATATTCACGGGGCACAGACATTTATAACTCTTGCTGTGTTACTAGGAATTTGTCAAGAGATAAGTGATTAGCAAATGATTAGTCATGTCCCTATTAAAATTTCTTTGGTGCTTTCCAAACACAAAGAAAGTGAGACCTACCATAAAGGTACTTATGATTTATGTCACAAGATAAAGAGGGATTAAAGCTTTTATAAGTATTTCTGTTAACACATTTAATACCACTAACACCTTACAGACCAGCTCCTTACTCTGTCAAAAAGCTGTTTGTTGGATATGTCCTTTGAGATTTTCTGCATGACCTCGGAGCGTTTCTAATGAGAAACTGAAAAACAGAAATGGGGAATGTATAGGAATGGCAATTTCCTAGATTAATTTCCCTAATTCTTCATTTTGGGAGCAGGACTCAGGGAACCCAGGGTTACTTCCATTGTCCTACCCATAACATCTTCCCTCTGAGCTGTCCTGATGGGACAGGAGAGGTGTGGGAGCAGAGCAAGCCCTTCATGGAACTGCTCTGTGCTTCAGCTTTCCCTGCTGCAGTCACAGCTCCTCGGCCCAGGTAGCAAAGCAAATGAAGGTGAGAGACTTGCATTATTTCCAACCAGCTTGAGAGACTGTATTGTTAGATGGGCCCTGCAGAAAAATGTTCTTTATTTGCCCATGTAGTGCCTTGCTCTCTGATAACTAGAAAAGGCAACATCATTGTTTCTCCCATGAAACATGAAAGAAACAGCACTGCATTTGGACTTGGAGTCCTCCAAGTCTCACCTTGTAGCTTGCAGAAAGGTTTCCTTAAAGGTCTAGAAGGTGAGCAGAGTTCCTCTTCAGGTTCCTACCTTTTTCATTCTTAAATCTCTGCAAGAACCAGAGGGCTAAACCCCCACCATTTCCTGTTAGTTCCTAGAATTCAAATAGGGTTTTTAGGACATCTTCCATTCATCTTCCCCCTGGCACTAAAGGTGACACTAGTAAATAATGTCATCCCCACAGTACAGATAAGGAGGCCAGAAGAGCAAGCAGTTGTTCATGGTCAAAAAGGATAAGGAAATGACATTTTCTCTGGCCAACTTGCCTTTGGCTTTAAGCACCTTGCTCCTCGTATTATATCACACCTGTAGTACATCTCAGATTTTGTCAGGTAAGAGGTGTTTTGAGCTGATATGTGTGTCTTTACCTTTGCAATCTCCTAGGTATAATGTCTAATTAACACAAACAGTTGCAGAGCCAGCAAAACCAACACTGTCATTTTTACAGGTCTGTGCCTTGAGGGAAGCTCTCCCATGAGCTGTTCCTGCCCTGATGCAGCTTGGAGCTTGGGACAAGCCTTTCCCCAAAGGCAGGCTCCTCTTGCCACTGGGAATTGTCCAGAGATTATAAGAGGACAGTCTGAAAGAAGATGGATCCACACGCATGTGTAGAACACTATGCACATAGCTACAACATGACCACACATGAAAATCCAAGAAAGTTTAAAACTATACCCTTCTATACAAATAGTATTATTTACAGAAATGGACTCAGAATATTGCTGCTCTGAAACCTGAGGCCAGCTGTTGCCCCCATAAGGCAGCAAGAGCCTTGCCTGGATGCAAGTCCCCTTTCCCTAGGGACTGGTTCTGGTTTCTGCTGGAGAGCAGAGGATCAACTGGACGTGCATCGGCCTCAGGGAGCTGCAGAAGGGCCATGGTTTGGGGATGGCCTCCATGCATCCTGGCTCCCCCTGCTGCTGCCTCTGCTCCCCAGCTGCATCCCAGCTTCCCACTCCTGGGTACAACGAAGTACAGAAATGGCATTGCCACCAAGCAGCATCTCCCTGCAGCTCTCTGCTGGCACCACTGGCTTCCCATTAGTCTCAGTCAGTGATTTAAATTGGCTCAAGGAGGTTTTCTCAGCATCAGCAGGCAGGGCTGAGAAGAGTTTTCATAAAATGGGGATGCCAGCCCAAAAATAGGGTGCAGAAGTGCTCTGAGCAGACATCAGAAATAGCAGCATGTTCAGTTGCAGCAGAAAGCCCAGCCATATGGATGGTTTAGATGGATAATTACAAATTAGCTTTCTTGGGCTGAAGTATTAAATCCAGCCACAGCTACCCTACCACCAGCGCATAACTTAGTTTAAATTTTTATAAGCTGTTCAATGGTTATTAAACTTGGTGCAGTTGTTATTCAGCACAAAATTGTCATAATATGTCACAAGAAGAGACTACTTGAGAAAGAATAGACTCTGGTGACGTGAGAGGGATGAGCTCCCTGGAGCACTCTTCGTATTGCAGGCCTAGAGCCTTCTCAAGGACTGCAGGGAAGGCGGCATGAGGCCTTCCACCACTGCTTGATTACCATACTGCATGGGCATGGCTGAGTCAGGATGGCAGAAATCAGATAAGTTATTTGTGGAGTGAGTCATATCAGAAGCAACTGTTTCCCAGAGCAAAAACTTGCAAGCAAGTAGGGAAGGCTTTGAAGTTAAATAAGCAAGGAGAAACCTCTGAAAACCCCTTGATGGCTTGGAGCCACATGGAAAGAGGGACAGGGCAGTGTCCTGAGGTGAATACCTGGAAACAGCAAGCTGGGAGATAAGGATGGTGGCTTTGCTCGGTGTTGAATGGCAATTGTTCCAAGAAGAAGAATGAGAGACTGCCATTGCTGAATGAAATCTGCTATTTCAAAAATGTTCACTACATCTAGGATTTTTTTTTTTTAGTATTATTGCTCTACTTTTTTCACTCAAAACAGATTGCTCCATCATGCATGTCGGACCTCAGACCAGGCCTCGTAGGCCTCAACTCCAGATGTGATAGGTGTATTAGACACCTAGGCTTGGACAGATGGACTTACCCTTGTTCTCAAATCCTGTGCATGATTGACCTTTGCTGGAGTTTTCTGAAACTGAAAGAGGTCCCAGTGGAAACACCTTGTTTCAGGGCATCTCAGCAAATGGTGTTCTCTGTGTTGCACCAGATGGACTATAGACCATCTCTGAATGAATGACTAAATTTTGCTTTAAGTTTTCTGTGTTAACAGCAGTAGTGACAGAAAATTGTTTAAAGTTTCATATTCTGTGGAATTCTAGATTTTGTTTATGAATCACTGAAGTCAATATCTTCTGTAAGATCAGGGCAAATAGAAATCAAGCTGCATTTTGTTTCAATCTGTCACCAACAGACATGACTAAGTTCACATATCTCCACTGTCCTCAGCAAGTCTGTAATTTCTGCTGAACAAATGCAGTTGTTAAGGTGATATATAGCCTCACAGATTCACTTAAGCTACCCTACCCCCAAATCCAACCCTAACAATTAGGAATTCTTCAATCTGATTGCTTTTAAGTGGGCTAATTCCTCATGTAATGAGCTTCTGGTGTGCATTGCAGTTCTGTTGAACACCTTGTCTGAGACTTCACATTGTCTTCTGTTGATGCGCATGCTTTTTTCTCATCTTTGCTTTTCTCTGAACTTGAGCCATTTCTGCTATTGAGTTTTCTGTCTGGGTGCGGGACCATGTTGCTTTTACTCATTTTCAAGGTAATATGTTCAGGTCAATTTGCAGGCTTTCTACATTTCACGTTCTGAATTTATTTTCATTGCTTGTAAGCTCCTGCACAGATTTCTTCTATAACTATCAGCTTTACCATTAACTTTGCATCTGAACATGATCTTAATTCTAGTACCTTGCTTAGCTTAGGCTTTCTGCCACAACCACATCTTCAGTGCCCTCCTCACTATGGCCATCCTTAGTTGTTACTCAGAATCACCGGCTGGGATTTTCCTTACAGAAAACAGGGAGTTTTGCACTAAATTTTCACAAGAATGAAATGACAGTAACTGGGGTGTCACCAAAATGTCTATTCAAGCCTTTTATCCAGAGAGGGGATGATTTCACTTCATTTACTACAAACAGCTGACTTAAAATAAAAAGATGTTTTGTAAGTGTTAAAAAATTTGTGGAAGCAAATTTCTTTTGACAAAGAGGAGGTAAATAGCTTTCTATGTAGAAAGTTAAGTGTCCAATTTTAAAATCCTACACCCAAATTATTTCAGCTAACACATACCCTCCAAATCAACAAGTGCTTTTGAAAAGCCAGTCTCAGTATTGCACTAGACACAGGTAATGAAACTGTTCCCTAACATTGGTTTTCCCTGGGCTATAAACACTGGAGACAGATACCAAAGGAAAGGAAATCAATTGGACACAGAAGGATAAGACAAAACCTTCTCACTGCAACTAGTGAAGAGTTGAAGATATTTGGTCTTGCTGGTTGGTCCCGCTAAGTACTGTGCTTTATTTGTATCAGATAAGCCTTCCATGAGCTCAAAATCGTTCATAATGATAGACACAGCACAGGTAGCTCGCTCAAATATTCTCTTCTACATATCCTTCACTGACATCCATCATCATTTAGAAGAGAGAAGATGAAAATTCCCATTAGACCTCTTTGTTTAATTGCTCTTATTGCTTCTGGCACTTGATGAGAGCTTAAGCAATACATGCGCTGATCCGAGGATACTCTGTCTATCAGAGGAGTGTGACATCCACTCAGACACATTACAGACACGGTGCACTAATAGGACATATCTATGGGGAGGAGTTATAAAATGCAGAGCTGTTTGTTGGTGATTAGCTAGTTTAATGCAGAGAATCAACCAGCATTTATTTATAGGGTCAAGAAACTGTTCATGAGACCGCTGAGGCAGCAACAACGCTCACCATTTGTTTGCCATTAAAATTCAATTTGTAATCTGTCATTAAAATACTCTTCTGTTCCCAAACAAACTGCTCCCAGAAGCTATGTGAAACAACCCATCCCATCCATTAATTTGCACCCACCTTGAATGTCTGCAATGCATACAGAGAAGGCAGGACATGAGAGGTAGCAAGCAAGCAGCAGTGTCTGGGCTATGGGGGCTCAACTGCCTTCCCAAGAGAGTGGGCAGGGAGCAGAGCCAGAGCATCCATCTACATCCCACCAATAGGATACTGTCCTTGGGCTGGTCTGCACATAAGCCTCGTACACAGAGGCGCATTCTAAGAAAACATTTTCCTTTCTTTGCTCCTTGCAGCTCTAAGGATAACCCAGTTCAGATTAAAGGACATCTTACGGTTTTCTACTCATGCCAGTCTTAGCAGAATGCCACCAAACCCTGTTGACCTGCCCTTGGAGCAATTGGCTATACCAAGACTAAGTGTAGATTTGCCCTGGAAGTCCCTTCAGGTTTAGTGTTCCCAGTCCAGGTCCCACCTTATGTTTGTCCTCATTTTTCTTTTTTGACAATGAATTTCAGGCACAAGACACAAACAACAACAGTCGGTAGCTTGCAGGTTGGCCATGCCCCACATATACCTGATCTATCTATCTGATACTCTTTCAGGCACACTGAGCTACATGCTAAGAGCTTCTTCAGGAAGTTTCTGTAAGCATCACAAATGCAGGCAGCACACTTTTACCAGCAGGGCAGAGAGCCCTAGTAGGTATTTTTTTTTTAAATAAAAATGATATGGGGTGTGACAGTGCCTATGATTGGCCCATATCCAGGGCTAAACTACAGCAGTTTCTTTATCACCTGATGACCCCTTCCCATCCAAGACAGGGCATCAGGAAAAGGAAAGGAGGCTCACAGGTTGAAGTGAAAACAAATTTAACAAAACAGCCAAACTAATACCAATAAAAAGGTAAACAAAGTTATACTGAGCCCAGTAAACTTACAGCAGTCCCAGCAAACAGGAAGGCAGTCCTCAGGAGCAGGAAGAGTCAGAGCAGGAAACTCAACAGAAGATCCCCAACCAAAAAACACCCCACTCTGAGCAAACTTCCTCCTTTATATTGAGTGTGGTGTTTATGGGACGGGATACACCTGTAGCCAGCTCTCACAACTGGGAGGGAAGTAGCTGTAATTCCCATCTCTGGAGGAATAGATGCAATCCCTTCTCCTGCTAAGCATCAGTGGAGGTCTCCAAGGAAGCTACATTGAATATGCTGCTTTGATTTTCTTTGACCTCATTTTACCTAATCAGCTAAACCAACCTGCTGATGAAATGAAAGTGGGCCTGGCAGATAGGGAATGGGGCACTGGCAGTTATTTTTTAATATACTTCAGGATTTGCAATATACTGAATCCAAACTATGATATCTGCAAGTGGGTCAGATCTCCTTCCTCTAAGAGGGGAAAAGGAGCAGAAAAATACTGCAAGATTGAATTTCTGCTCAAATTTCCAGGAGAGTTAGGGTAAGCATTTCCAGAGAGCAACAACTACTCAAGTGACATGAATAGTTTCAGGAAGTACATGTGGGACAGGCTCTGACAAGGGACAGTCGTCACATGAGGATACAGATGGCATTTCTAATGTCTACAGTGACTTCCACACGCAAATGCATCATCACTCACAGGATAACCTAACCAACCATATGAGGAGCCAACATATGCCAGCCTACATATTGCAGGGCTTTTGAGGTTTTCCAGCTCTGCTGTTTGTCATCTTGGAGATGCTTTTTCTTAACTACTTCTTTGCTGGTCTCCCATGGGCTTCCTTGGCATCAGGGTCTCCTGTGCGGCCTGAGGTCCAGCCCAGAGCACTGCAAAGGTCTCATCTACCCAAAGATGTGCCTTTTCACACCAAACTGCTGACATTTTCTGATTGTGTCACACACTTTCTGGTGAACACGTTGCCGCTAGGGATGGTGAGATGTTCATGGTAATTTGTCTCTGCTGAGAGTGGGAAAAGCAGCATTTGGCATCTGGGAGTTTGTCCTTATTTTCTTTTTAAAGAATTCTGGTCCTCCAAGTACCTCTCCTGGTTTGTTTTCTCACCATCTGAAAAACAGAGCGCCATGAAATGATACATAACAGACACTAAAAGCAGAGCAAACCTGCAGCAGAGTTGGTGCCTTCCAAGCTTGCAGTAGATATCACCAGGACTTTCTGAGTGACTGCTGCATTCATGTGGGAAGGCTTCTGCCTGACAAATGTGTTTGAATTCTCTGAGTACATTGGGGCATTGCTAGATAAGTATGTAATAGAGGACATCATCTATCATGATTTCAGGCAAGCATTTGACAGTATGCCACAAAGGGAGTATGAATTACAAAGTAAGACAAAAATGGTATAAGGAAACTATTGATATCACTTACAAATCAGATGATCAGTTTGAGGGAGAGGATAGGGATATGACACGTTGCAGAAGCAGAAGACTGGACAAAAGCTGGATTTCTATGAATCATGCTCAAAGTAGCCCTAATCTAATCAACCTGAGTACTTGGGACAAGGAGAAAAGAGAAAGCAAATGTGTAGAGGCTGAGCAAGCTTGCGGGAAATGAAATTGCATTCCAATATTAAGCAAGGCAAGGGAATAGGAAGCAAAAGTAGTCAGGAACCATAGTCCACAAGCCATCAATAAAGCCCAATTTGGAGGGCAATTCAGCATAGCAGACTCCCACAGGACTCTGCAGCCACTTCGTATCAGAAATGGGACTGCTCTGACCCCGTTGTGGGAGCAGGCTGACTAGTAAATATGAACAGAGCAAGTACATTGCTATTGCAAAATATTCTAGTACTGGATTATGGAAAGGTTCAGATGAAAAACTTTTTACAAACACGCTTTGCCAAAGCATCTCACTGTCTCTGACATGGCTGTTTTGGCTGAACAGCGCCTGGGCACCCTGGGTGCACATTCCTTGGCATGGAGATATTTTGCAAAAAATATCTGCTGTGAGCTGGTCCACTCACAAAGTCCATTGCAGCAGAGGAAGGTATTGGGCAAATGCAAATCAGTGGAATTTAATCAGGCTACTGATAGCACAGTTTGGGGAAGAGAGATGATTTTGTTATCAAGCAGAGAGATTTAAACACCTAATCCTCATAATCATTGCACGACTTGTGCACACAAGTTCTGGTGCACTGAGGTGAGCACGCCAAGGTCACCATCATGGGCAGGCTTTCCTGAGCCCCTGCCAGGGGCGGGCAGCAGGGGAATGTCACAGGAGTTGTCTTGGCTGGAAGCAGCTGGGAGTTTGGTCCAGTGTGTTTTACAAAGAAAGATCACCTGGAAGAGGGAGGCAGAGATTGGCTGATTTCCTAGGATCTCTAAAACATGAAATTAGGGAGTTATTTGTGGTTGCAGCTCAGGACACCTGGATCAGCTCCTCAGTCCTGCCTCACTTTTGTCTCCTGTGCCTGTTAGGGCAGGAAGCTCTCTGGAGTGGGACTCTTTCTGGAGTGTGGTGTAACAGTTTTGCAAATAGACTCCTGGCCCTTGTGGCTACTGAACTGCTACCAAGTGATGCTGTCCATCCCTGCTGGGCTCTGGAAAGGTCCCTCCTGGGTCTCTTGCAACTGGCTGGTGGGCAGTGATGCTCTTTGCCTCTGTGCAGGCTTGTGCTGCTGCCTAGGTGGATAACAGACGCCAGCCTGTACCAACAGCGCACAGCCCAAAATGGCAGAGGAAAGGCACAACAAGAAATGTCTCATTTTTGCTCCTGCAAGGCTGTGGGTGCAAAGCCTACAATCTGTGCTTGTTTTCTGTTTTTTTCCACTGCCTGATTATTGCCAAGGATTTCATATAGACACAGCAATTTGGTTAGATTGATGGCCCTTGTCTCCCTTGTGACAAACGCAGTGCCTGCCAGACGCTTGGCTCTAAACTGTCTTTACAATCATTCTGCTTTTTAAAAAGTTTAAATGCCCACTAGAGAAAAACTTAGTTTGTCATTTAGATTGGCCTTGGCTAAACTGGTTCTTTTCTGAGCAACCATAAGACACAAAGCGAGTACACCAGTCTGGGAGGCAAGGGGGCTTCTCTTTAAGACCAGCTGCAGAGTGGCTTTAAATTCACATAAAGGAAAACTATTAGAGAAGAATTTGGGGCAGACAGATGATGTTGGAAAGCAGATATATACCCAGCAAGCATGGCACGAGAGCCCAGGCTGCATCATAAGGACAGTGAAAGACAGAGGATGGTATCAGTGAACAAAGGAGGGATGAAATCTTGATCTTGCTGCAGTCACCAGGAGCAGTGTCTCACCGAGGTGCTGCGTCAGCATCAGGGTCCTGTGAAACTGCACAGTTTGCAGAGGAACCTTCTTCTTCATTTAAGAGCACCAGGTTATAAAGCACTTGTGAGAGCAGGAGCAGTGTCTGACCACCTATGCTTTGTTAGCAATGTATGGGAAAAGGGAATCCTTCTCTCAGAGCCTGTAGGATCAACTGGATGCTTAAAAGACCTTCCTGCATCCATCAGAAATGTTAACTGCTGGTGCCTCGTAAGCATTTGTATTTGAGATCCTTGATTTTGTACTTCCTTGCAGGCAGGGACTTGAGACTCATAATAAAAAGTATTCACATGAATGCTTAATAGGGTTAGGTCTCAGGTTAGGAGCAGAGGTTACCTATGCTGCCAGTGCAAGGAGACTGGTTTGCAGGTACGCGCTCTTTGCTCCTCTGTCCTTGTCAGAGTGCTGATGCCTGACACAAACCTCCTGGGTGGCTTTTACTTGCAGTCTGCTGCTTGTGGAGCTCCCATCTCCCACCTGACAGAGGCAGAGGTGGGCAGTAGGTACTGGAACCATCCAACCCCTACTAGTTGGATGGAGCATCTTCTGCATGGGCTTTGTTGGGTAAGAAGATTGAGCTAACAGTGCACATGGAGGAATTCCCTCTTGAAAGCTGCCATGTCAGGCCAGTTTCTACCCCCCTAGAATGCCTCAGCTAAAGTGAATGAGTTGGTTTTAATCAAGCCCTTGAGGAGTGAGAACAAAGTATATGCCTCAAATGAAAACAAAACTAGAAAGTTCCCCGCGGGGCTGAAAATATTTACTAGGAAAAGCATCCCAACCTGTCAACTTCCAGTTCCCTTTATTTTCATACAACTTTAAAAATATCCCAGCCAAACACATTAAAAAATACACTTCAAGAATTAATCTCTTCTTAGCTGACACTTTAAATGTCAACTCTGAGCCTAGAGTAAATTTTCACAGGCAAAGTTATAAAAGTCTGAAAACAGGATTCAATAACGGTAATGCTGACAAAGCCTCAGCAAAGCTGGTAGGTGCCTCCGTGTATCTCCGACAACTGGGCTGAAAAACAGATAGGGAAAGAGCTAATTTATTGTTATTAGGTAGGTGCGCTTCAGAAAGTTTCATAATTTGGAGACCTTTTTCAGACTGGTGAAAGTCTGTATCTAGAGACAGATTAATGATTCTAATTTCTCCACTTGTGTTATTTTATTAGATTTGCTATGGCAAACTGGTATCGTTGTTGTTAATGCGCCCTGCATACCTATTTCTCTATGCGCCGCGCGCAGAATGTGCTCCATCACGCCCATCAGAGGAACTTTGTTAAAAATACCAAAGCTGAGCCTGCTGTGCCTGTTAGTAGAGCTGAAGTGAAAAATACCTGGCAGGAACTGAGTCTGAAGCAAACAAGAATTTACTCAGACTAAGGGAGAAAGTACACTCTGATTTAGCGTTCAGCTCGGGTGTATGTTTTATGCATGTGCATATAGAAAGGGAAAAGTCATTGATTTGCTTCAGAGCTAGTTTATGTCCTGATGGAGCAAAGCATGTAAGTGCCTGCTTAAGTCTATAACTGCTCAATAAAGTGTTTAAGCCGCTGCCTATGTCCCACTGATACTAATACAAGATTTAAGCATCTACTTAGAGTGAAATGTTCTCAGAAGCTTTGTTGTAGCGAGGCCTGATGAGTGCTGCTGTATTCTGGCCACAGCTGGTCATGCAGACTAAGGGTGCAGAAATGAAGATCAGAGAGGTCATTAGCTTGTCACCACATGATGGCTTGTTCAGACTTTCTCCAGATAAAACTCTGGGGACACATTTTAAGTGTTACCAGCACACATATGAAAGGATTTATTTTTAAGTCTTTCACAAGTTCTCAGTCGTGATTAGTTCGTCCACACAACTGCAGTAGAAATTCACAGGATCAAGACTGGTTTGGGAATGCTTTTCACTGCGGTGATGGCTGTGAGAAAGCCAGCACCAACTTTTCTGAGGTTATCTAAACTCCTCCTCCTCTTTTTAGCTTTTTTTTTCTCTCACCTGGTACAGCCTGAGAAGGGATATTTCTCAAAATTACTTGATATTTGGAATGATTTTAACAGCACATTGCTGTATTTTAGTCAGTGTCACAGGGGGCTGCTTTACATGGGTGGGAGAAAAAGCGATGCATGGGCCACTCCTTCTTGGGATTGTAACACACCGTGGTGTGATGTAACTGATGGGTGATAGCGAGGGAAACCATAAGAAGGTTTGGCATGATATTTGCAGAACTGTCTTCTTTGAGAAGGAGGCCATGCCAAGGCCCCCTACAACCCACAGTTATTTTGAACAAGGTAACAAGTCTGGTAGAATCAGGGAATTTGTGCAACATGATCAATCCCACCCTCCCACTAAAAAAAGGAAAAAGTTTTAAAAAATGAAATGCTTATTTTGAGGATCAAAGTCACTCAATAATTTTGCTTACAATGTCTGTGAATGAGAACTGGCCAATTTTTTCACTGTCGAGTTCTCTTTTCCAGCTCAGATGGGACATTCAGGGTTCAGTCCTGCTCGGGGCACATTACATGGTTATCGTCACCCCTGTTTCTTGGTTTATCCCTAGGAATGGGCAGCTCAGCAGAAGCAGCAGCTCTCGCTGTTTGACTTGTATGCTGATAGAAGTAGAAAGTCTAGAACTGATGATGAAATCTTGTTGCTTTTTCAAGCTTCGTAACAGCTTTGGAAAGGGTCCTTATTTTTGTTTTCTCCCATGCAATCAATGCTGAGATTAAAATTTACTGTTGCTGCTATTTCCAGAGAAAAGCTGGGAGCTAAGATGAGGTTTCCTTTTTTTTTTCTTCAAACACTTTTTGGTGTTGTTAGTGCAGAAGAGTCATCTGTGACAACTTTGGTTTTTTTCTGTCAGTGCAGCTTCCTACATGGGATTTATTTTTATAGACAGGATCCTTCAGGATATTTCTTTTTTTTTTTTTTTTCAGTTACATTTTCATTTAGCAAAGTAGCTTCTGTGGGTTGTACCCCCACAGACATTTTTATACATTCTAGAAAGCTGAGTTGCTTTGCTAATTCTGGAAATGAATTGTCATCTTCTGTACATTGCAACAGGATTATTTTAAATCCATGTTAGTGTTGTGAATTTCAATAGGAATTTTGCCCTGGCCATTGCCAATGTCAGTCTATACGGAGGTTTGTGTTGCACAAAACAATAAGCTTTTTTCTGAATTGTGATATCCATGGATTACTTGATCATGAAATCCATTTATCAGATAAAACTTCATCATCTCCTCTCCTCTTTCTGGTCATCCTTCTTCCTTGTTGTTTGTTTGGTTTTTTTTCCTCTCATTTTCCATTTCCATATCTCATGTTAAAATTGTAGATAACTTGTGGCAAGGATCATCTTGTTTTATTAGCAATATTGCAAGTCAGTTTTGAGTAGAATTTATGTACAAATGTAAATCTTTACGTTTTATGGAGAGGACTAGCTGTGTAATAACAGCTGTAAACATTCAGCAGTCCAAGGGCTCATTAGTCTTCTTTACTTCCCTGGAGTCAAATTAAATGGTGACCACCAGTGAGGCCTTATATCAGAGCATAGGATTACACGGTCACAGTGCCATACATAGCACCAAGCCTCTGGTGTGGATTTTGCAATGTCTGCTTTTATATTTTCAGATTCCAAGCAAATAAAAACATGTATTTCCATAGAAACTGTAATGTGTCGCTGAATACTGCCCTTAAGTATGTAAATAACTCTTCCAATATAATCAAGAGAGGTTGTTACTATATCCTAAAGAAGAATTTGGTGCCATAAGCTGGCATGTAAGTGTCAATCAGTTACGTATATCCCAATATCTGTATTTCACCTATTATTCCTACTTTTACATGGCACATGATGACTCCTACACAATGTGAGTTTGCGAGCAACCATGGCACGGGGCTGGCTGGACACCAGGACCCAGACTAAAGGACTGCCAGGGAAGGGCACAGGTCCAACACAGCCCTGGTTCCACAGGCACCTCGAGGAACCCGGGTTCCTTAAAACTAAAGATTTAAAAAGAGATGTCATTGCAAAGCTGCTAATAGTCACAGGATTAAACAACTGATATGAGAAAAATGGAGGGACAAGTAATGCCTGCTGTAATGTAGTTTGTTGTCTCTGTTACTCCCAGGCAGATCTCTAATTTTAAGTCACCATCACATCTTATCTTTTCCCTCACAGAGCAAGTGTAATTGCCATGTGCCCTATCTGAAACCCTGCAGGTAGAAATGGCAGACTAATGCATTCTTCCTCCCAAGGGCAAAGTAATTCAGGCTTAACCAAAATGTGTATAACAACCATTAGATGAAACAATTAAAGAAAAAAATAGTTTGAGTACACCTGAAAGTTTTTGTTTGGTTTGGAATGAAAAGCTCTGATTCACTGTAAACAGTTTCATTATTTTCTTTCATTAAAAATTCAGGTCAGATTTTAAAAGGAAAAAAACCTATTGTTTCAAACAAAGAGTGTGATAGCAGTCTGAAAGTGTTGAGTCAAAATGCTTCACATTTCTAAAACTTTTGTATTTTGAAAATTGACAAAATGCCGTATTTCTCCCTATTTTATTCCCCTCCTAGTTCTTTTCATCTGGAAGTTTCATATTCATAATTTTTTCCCTCTGAAATGCACCTTGTGCAGAGGTTTGAATAGTTATTTCAACAAGACCATTATCCCAAAAAATAACCTTTGCTGCATATAAAATGCTAAAACACTAGCAAAACCCAGAAGGAAGCACAGCAATGGTTTCACTCACAATCAACAAACTCTTCGTAGGCAGGGACAATGTCTCGGTGGTTTTTGCTTCCCAATATTTATTACATCAAAAGAATCTGCCAAAGGTGGATACTGCTCCTTAATGATCAGAATGGTATTTCCAAACATTTAATCATCAAGTCGACCGGGAACAAAAGGAGGGTAGAAGTAAATTTTATGTTGCCTGTTGGAGAACAAGTAGACTTCAAGAATTTGGGTAAGATTTGGGCTAAGTTTGCTTACTTATTTCTAAAAAATTACTTCTGTCTTGAACTGATGTTAAAAGGTTAAAAATCTTGTATTTTTTTAGTATGTTTCAGTTCCAAAATATCCTGTTTGAAGGTAATATTTTAACTGATGAGGAACCAGCACAGAGCTCTGAAAGTACTCCCCCATGTTACAGCTTGAAAGTCACTTTTAATGCAACCTTGTTCAAACCGTTGCATCACTTTTGGGGATTCAAAGCCAGGGAATCATCCCTTATTCTTCTCTGGAATGTTGAAGCATTTAATGAATCCCTTACATGTAAGCTTAGAAAACGGACCATTGCTGCTGGCTCTTTACATGCCGTTTTTTGCCATTTTTCATATTGTTCTGGCTTTTATTTACTGTTATAACATTTAATTCAGGCCCAGTTGTACAGAGCATCTTGAGGGCAGCTGTGCTTGCTCCCAGATGTAAATACACCTGGCAAGGGGCTCTGCAGCATGCTAATACTGAAAAAAAATCAATATGTTTTCTAATAGACAGGAACAAATTGGGTCTTAAAGTGTAAATAGGGCTGTGTGAAATACAATAAAGTAAATTTAACTAAGTGAACTGTATTAACTGCGGTGATTATTCTGCATTCAGGGAGGATAATTTATGTAATGATCGTCGGTGGTGTTGGACTTTCCACCATAGATCTTGAAGGTCATCGGCTGAGCTGGGACCCGAACCTTTCTGAAAGTAAAGAAAATCTTTTCAATTAGATTAAACCTCATTATTATTTTCCAAGTCGTCTCACCTCCATTACACAGCTGACTTCTGCAAACAGCGCAGGATGGTGTCTTGTAGTTTGAAAGCACACCCAGCAGCGCACAGCGTTTGCCCACTCCTCAGGCCGGCAGCCCCATCACGATGCAGGAGCTACAGCTACTGAAGCACCAAACCACGATTTATCGACTTCCTCAACTCAGGGCTGGTTTTCTCCACAGCAGATGTAGGAGAAAAAAAGAGTCTAGAAAAATGCAGTTCCCTTCCTCTAGGCTGTACTTGCGAAAGGCGGCTGTGATTTTAGGCTAATAAATAATAAGCAAATGCAGTTCTAAAGGAACAGGTTTCTGCCTCAGAAATGCTCTTTTAAAGAGTGGCTTTGGATGAAATTTTTGAAGTCTGAAGTGAATCATTTTGACTTACTCATTTCTCTATTGTGTCAAAATAATTTGTTGCATAATAGCACCTGGACTTTGATATAGCAGAATATTAGCTGTAATAATAGGGTAAGTACTAGACTATAGCTGTTTCCATGTTACTGAAACAAAAGCTAATGCTGTATCAGAACTACATGCTCAGTATTAGTGAAAGGAAATATTCCCATGTTCCCAAACTAAATAAAAACAAAAAACATGTGTACAGAAAAATTCTGGTTTGGGGTTTTGAGGTTGTTATTTGGTGTGTGGGTTTGGTTTTTCTTATTTGTTTGTTTGGTTTGTTGTTTTTTTTCTTTCCATTTAGAATGAAAACAAACCCTGGGATTTTCTTCAGGATTAATTTATGGCACTCTATCCACAGCTACATGACTACGTAACTGGTATAGAACACAAGCAAAAAGGTAGGCTGGTAGAGAAATATCTTGTTGTGTTAAGGAAGAAAAATATGTTATTTCCAGTATGGGTAGTATGGATAGCTACCTCATTGATTTGAAAATAATAAACATCAGTTGAGGTAGAGGGAGGAACCGTGCCTTATAAAATAAGCAAATAAAGAAAATTAGACAAAGTCAATGACTCCCAAAAGGAAAAGGCAGGTCCACTCTGCAGGGGTAAGTACTTCCAGGAATGATCCTAGGGGTTTTCAAAACAATGCCCCCACTGATGCAAGTGCAATATGGCTTAAGCAGCTTATTTTATTAAAGTATTTCTTTAAACAAGGCCGTCAAATAACACTTCTGAAGTTATCTTGCTAATTTCTATGTTGTTAAGACCTGAAGCACTTTCTATATTTAAATGACATAATGTATGAGTAATATCTTTTTGTTTTGGAACGGGCTTTGAGCATTAGTGCTTCACAAAGTAAGGACAGCTAACAAGATCTCTAATTGATAAACTCAACTGCATTTTAGGCATGGGCATTAGACTAATTAAAATCCAATGTGACCAATGCCTTTCAGTTGATTTTGATCGTAAGTATACTCAATAAAGCAATTTCCATTGCCAGCTCTCTAATACCATCCTGGTAAACAGTCCAGTAGAGTTTCAGTAATTTTTCCTTTTTTTTTTTTTTTTTGTACATTCTGCTGTCCAACCTTACCATAGTACACTGTTATTTAGATGCATTTTCTTACGAGAAGAAAAAGTTGCACAGGGTCATTTTCCTGTCTGGTGGGAGATGCATTGTTTCACTGAAACCACTGGTGAGAGTCTAATCCAGAGAAGTTTCGTGATGCACGTCCCACGCACTGCATTTCTGCGTGTTTGTACATCAGTGCCTGATAACAGACTCCGGTGGGATCTTTGATGGGTGAAAACGGTGTCACCTGTCGCTATGAAAAGCCTGGGGACAGTCAATGAAAACAAAAGAAACCTGAAAGTGAAAGCTGATGGAAGCTTAGGAAATGGAGAGAAATTACCCAGACACTTCCCTTCTAGTAGTCTGAAGGAAGACTTCAATTAACAGTATTTCCTCTATTTCTCCCATGTCTTAAACCACTAATCTTCAGCTGAAAATAATTTTTAATGTCTGTCTGTAATCACCTTCCTACAGGGGATGAACTTGTTATTTTTCACCTTTGTGGGTCAGACTAACAGACTTCTTTATACATAGGGGTAAAAATTACATGAATATGGTCTAACAATGATGTCCTTCCTTCAGCTGCTTTATTTCACCATGGCATTCCCAGGCAAGGTGACATCTGACCCAGGGAAATTATTTGACACCTGAGTTCAGAAGCTATCATGGCATGTATGGGACCCAGTGACCTGGGGATCCTTTTATTTCTTTTTAAATTTACTAAAGGTGAAGAACAAATATTTATTTTCCAGGCAATTTTTCCAGTTAAAATGCTAACTCAAATCTGTTTTTTTTTAAATCATATTTTGTATTCCCTCACCATACAAGTGCCCTCACCTGTGACAGAAGACATGCTTCATGTCCTCAGGCAGTAGGACCAACACCCTGGCTTGGTACAAAACTCCTGTTACAGCACGTTTTGAATGATCTTGAGCAAAAGTGGAAGGGTCCAGACAGATTTTAAGCCTTGCAGGATCCTCAGCACCCTCAAGGAAAGAAAAACAGCACTGTGGGGAGGCTGCTGCAGATAACTGAAGGATCTTGGCAAAACTGAGATGCTTTAATAACAGATGGTGGAGAAAAGGCTTAGCCAGTTCTCTTTCCATCATTCTTCAGTGCAGAAGATCCCTCCACATGACATCCTGCGCTCTTGTCTCAGATCTATTATTAAATGGCCCTCATAGTGTGCATGCTCCATTCCCTTCCTCCGGAGAAGGTCTCTTGGGATGAAGCTTTGATTTCCACACCAATGTCTGGCTGAGCCATCCCATCTCTGTGAGGAATCACTTCTTTTCCAACACAGCCAAAAGTCCAATCCAAAACAACAAGGAAATGCAGGAACACAAAGGCGTAGTCACTACATATCAGGATCTACATCTCCTTCTCTGCAAGACCAAGGTGTTCTGTGAAGCCAGTTGTTCTGTGGCCCTGGGATTCTTTCCTCTTTATTGGCATTTAGTGAAAACACACACAAAGGAGAAGGGTGATAACAGAAGGACGACACTGATACTCTTCCTCTAGACACAAGCTCCAAGCTGCAGTGTGACCTTTCACGGCTCTGTGCACTGCAGACAGATGAGAAAAATCTAAAATCCTACCTTTGAAAAGATCATTCTTATAATGGTGAAACGCCACGTCCACCACCCTCACAAACAAGTGATAGCTGGAGGGAGAAACTCCCCTGACACTGGGCACAGCAACCAATGTCTGTGCCAGGACACATCAAGGGCTCTCACTTCTGCTCCACAGAAGAATTCCCTGAAATCCCAAGCCTTTATTAGGATATTTAAGCTTAAAATGTCCAAGGGACATTGAAAGTGAGCGGGAATTGGCTCACAGTCAGTTAGAGACGTCCTGGGAAGAAAACAGTCTCTTTTTAATTTTCAGCATGCTCTCTCAGCTCTCGTGATCTTAGACAGGTTTACAGGACAGGCTACACTCTATAGTAAAGCATTATACATATTAAAACACTGCCCATCAAAAAATCACATTAATATATAGGTAATATACAGGGAAGCACCGTGGTAACAGTAATATACAGGAGACATCTGTCTGTGCAGTCCCACCCCAATGGTCAAAAAAGCAGAGCTGAGCCTGAAGTCTGTACGGCCGATGCCATCCTGCATCCAGAGTGACTGGAACAGTGCCATGTCCCGTTACGGCAGAGCTAAATCTGTGTCCAAGTATTGGAACAAATCCAAGGGCTTTGTCCCAGCAGTGATGGAAGGAGAGTTTTTCCACAGTTCTTTATCTTCACATTCTGAACCTTGAAAGGAAATGTACCAGTCTCCAGCTGGAAAGGACTTAATATCCTAGCACTGATGAAAAATCACTTATATGTTGCTGTGAGTAGTAATGTGGCCCCTTTCGAGCATCTGGGCACAGGAAGGTGAGTGAGGTGCTGCTCCACAGCTCTGCTAGGCAGGTGGTTGTCTGCAGCAAGCGAAGATCGGGCTGCAGGAGCGGTGAAATTCCACTTCCAGAGAAGTCTGAGAAAAGCAGGTTTAAAAATAAGCAATCAAGCTGTTTTCCTTTGTTAATGACTCAGTGATTCACCCAAGATACCGCATTTCAGCTTTGAAGGGCTCCACTCTTGGGAGCAGCTTTCTTTGGAATCCACTGTTTTGAATGAAAATGGGAAACGCATCTAAAACCAGTACTGATGAGACTGTATCCATTGTGTCTAACTTTTCATCACCTTATTTTCCCTCTTTTCTCCTCCTCCACCATAGATCTACTCAGTCACTAAGAGCATCCTGTCAGGGGAAATAGACTTTTTTCTCATCTGACCTTTTAAAATGCTGACCACCACCACCACCACTCTACATTATCTATGTTTCCTGGCCAAAGCAGAGCTCGATTGATCCCTTAGTCATATGTCATGCTAAGAAACCGGTGTTAAAATTTCAGCCAAGGAAGTTTCACTGTGGTCTTTCCCCACAGCTGCAACAGGAACAACAGGGACTAGAGAGAACGAACACTTAATATGTCAAATTCCTAGCGAGAGCTACGAAACACATGAGGCTGGCATGTGAAAATCCCAACGGCAAGCTTCAGAAAAATACATTTAATTCCCATCTTTGCCCTAGGTCCAATACATAATGCTGGGCAAAACACCTGGCCAGCCTGCACCTCTGTTCTCTAGCCACAGACAGGGCTTTCCCATGTTCCTCATTCACGACTCAACTTCCCTTTCACTAGGTATGACATTCCCATCAAGAGGAACAATGTAAGAGATTTTAGACTAATTTCTCCATACATACAAAACTGTGATCAAGAGAAAGCCAGTAAGAAATGATAATACCTTTACTGGAGCAACTGGTCCAGCTGGAACAAGTAGGCATGCTTTCAAATCTGCAGCCCCTTTTTCTGGGCTGAAGATTTAGCTCCAAAGACAAACTGGACTCAGTAAAGGAACAACGTGGGACTAAAGGCTCATTTAAGGTAGGTTTTGCGTCTACCTTTCTTTGTTCCCTTCACAGTGCTCAGCCCACACAGCCCCACATCAGTAAGATTTCAGAGCTGAAAAAGAGCTCATGTTGCCTCTTTTTCTACCTGTTAGAGATGATATAAACCAAAACGTTATCTCTTCCAACAGGTCATGTCCTGTTTATATCCTTAGGCTGCTGGGGTTACAATGCAGGAGACATAGGTACTTCACCCTTGATTATCATGATAAGCAGATAAAGGAGTAAGTGATGAGCTAAATCCCAGTGGGGATGCTGAAGCCCCTCAGTTACATTTGTTGTACCAAAATCCAGGAAGCCAGCAGCCTCTAGGGATGATCTCTTCTACAAGTGTCAGTCTCACACCATTTCATCTTCACTTTTTAAGCCATCTTCCAAGTTTCCACCCACAGGGATCTCACCCTGTGATAATGAAGGAAATGCAGAGTTTTGCAGAGGAACAGCGATGCACTAAATAACCCCTGCCAATAGCAGGCTAGTTCACCGCCAACTCCAGATGGGTTTTTTAATCAAGCGGAGAAATATTGATGGCCTCTGCTCAAGCTCTTTCACTAATTGCCTTCCAACGTGAACTCAGCAATAGGTATGATAAATTCAAGTTTCCACCAAACATAAGGCTTGGATGAAGATATATTTTGCCTGTGTACAGAGAGAAGGCAGCAGACAGGGAATCTTGACACTTAAGACTTTCTTTTTAAGATGTTTTCACTGATTTCTCTGGATCTTGAAATGCATAATTTAACATCTTATTCTTTACCTTGCTCAGAAGAAGCTGCCAAGCCCTCACCTCCATACCCACAGTTTTAAGGCAGTCATCTTTAACACTCCCAGAGAAGCTGTGTTAAGTATTCAATGCTCTCTGCTCGTTTCCATACATTTACTAAACAATTAGTATTATTAGGTTGCTGCTATTTCTCATGCTACAGTATGTGCTATGCAAGTTCTCAGATCTTCAGCACTCATCTGCAGAAATATCTGATCAATTCCAGCTTCAGGAATTTGTGTTTAAATTGGTATTTAAGAGGGATTATTAGCATAAACAGGAACAAAGCTCTAAGCTGGTGAAATATGTTCTAGCATTACAAAAAACTTGGAACCTGCCAGAAGACCTTTTCCAACTTACCTGCCATTTCTAATAGGAAACCCGTATTAAACATCGACCTACAGATGAAAAGGAGATATTTTAGCTGACATTTTTACCAGCTGAGTTAACTGCTCTGTTCTCTGTGATGAATATGACACTGTTTTCAATTACACACTTTTTTCCATGTTCCTGAGGGTTATCACTAATCCACTCTGTCCTTGGAGATTTTCTGTGCTTGGGCTGTAATGCAAGTTTGGATGAACAAAATGAGCTTTTTTAATACCCATTTATTTCTCTTTATGGTTATTTCCACTCAGGGGCTTTTTCATGCCCTCTCTCCACTACCTTCAACATTTTCATCCTTCCAAGAAAAGAGAGAGGAAAGTCCCTTTCTTTCAGCTGCTGTAATCCATTTCAAAGTTAAAACAGCTGGAAAGATGAAGAGTCAGAGGGACCCTCACCTGTGGAAAGGGTCAGCGTGACATTGGGGTTAGATGATGCTTGCTGCCCATGGGGTTATGGAGGAGGATGAATCTAGTAAAGCACTACTGTAAAGTGCTGTCTTGTTCCAGATCCTTGGTTTGAGAAAAGCTCATTCTACAGCCCCTTCCCTGAAGGGATGGCACAGGAGAAAATGCACACACTGGTTACTGACCTATCACCCTAAAAGCACCAGTCTGAGCAAGCACCAGGGAGGGGAGCTGACTGCAAAGAAGCCGAGGAGGGGCATTGCTGAGTCACGTTTGCAGAGGAGAAGCCAGCCATCCTGATTTCAGATGTGTCTGAAGCCTGTCCTCAAGGCTCAGTGACAATCCTGACTGGATCCAGGTTCGAGGAAGGTTGTGGGGAGATGCCAACTCTGCCCAAGGACAAAGGGGACCACATGCATCAGGACATCCTGTGACTGTTCAGGGGCTGTCACCTGCTGATGCCAGAATACCAGCCCTCTCCCATCAGTGTCCTGCCAATGAATAGAAGGAGGTCAATCATGCTTTGGCAGTGTCTGCCACCTCTAAGCATTCAATAGCTCACTGGCCAACTGTGTCTACTTATATTGCCCTTTCCAGTGTTTGGACTTACCCTGAGCTTTGCCCTTTACAAACTTCCTTGTGCCCTGGCCATCTAAGAAGGTCTGCTCAGCTGCCCTGAGGCCTGGCTGTTTAACTACATTAAGAGACAGTAATTTCCTGGTGAGACAGCCAACAATCTCCCTCATTTCAAATTTTCTGTTTAATCTCATTTTCTGTTTAAATTAATGTTGTTTCCTCTGCGCCTGTCTCAAAGCAATCTGTCTCCCATAGAGGCTCTCTGGGGTTTCTGCCTCAAGCTGGCTGAAGGCAGCTCTGCAGCTTTTGGTGCCCTCATACACCAGGTTCCTGGCTGATGCTGCTAGCAGTAGGATGTGGAGGCGACGGGCACCTCCCTCCCTGCAAGCGTGAGTAGTTTTCTTGTCCTGAAACCAAGACCATCCTACAAGACCCCTTGTGTACATTTCCCAGAGGTTCCTGGGTGCCTCCCAGAGAGGCAGTGGGACAGACAGTTCCCAACTCATTTTGGCATAAGCTGTTCTGTGGGTGAATGTCTCAAGGTGCATGGCTGTACACCGTCTCTCCTCCATTAAAAAAACAACTGCCACTTTTTACAGAGCAGAGAGGAGAGCATGCCTTCAAATGTCATGCCTTTTCTCTCTGATGGTTTCTCTGTCAAGGAAAATCTCTGTGTTAATTCATCTTTGTAAGTATACTTTGAGGTGTTTGGCTCCAATAAAAGCAGCTCCTTGCAGACAACCAGGTGTTTTCATTCAGCCCTAGGGGTGAGCTGTAAGTTTTGTTATGTAGAAACCGCTCAAACAACTCCTCAAGGGTGAGGATGCAGTGCTAACAGGGCTTTCAAAGGACAATTTATTGATATTACTGGAAGTCTCAGAGGTCAGCCTACCAAGGTACATGATACTTCACAACACAACTAAAAATACCAGGTCTCCTGCAGGTATTTTTCATTTTAAATTACTGCCAGAGCAAAGTGAGGGAAAACTGAATGCCCAGAACAGTGGAAGGTTTATGCAGTACCACAGCATTTGCTTCAGCAATGTGAGCAGAGAAAAACTTTACAGCAAACAAATATTTCTTTGCGTTTAGGGCTAACAGGTTTATACGGCATGAGTCATAGTGCCATATTCTGTTCTTAAGCACAGTGACGCATCCCACGTAAGCCTTTCTGAAGGTATAGCACAGGACCTGCCTGAAGAAAACAAGTCCTAGATTACCAGGGTTGCCACCTATGGCTTGTACAGCCTTCCTCCTCCCTTCAAGCACAGAGCAGTCTGGGGTGGGAGGGGGAATCTCTATCATGCCAAAGGCTGGGGTACATCCTGCGCCCATGTGAGGGGCAATGTCAGCTTACGTGGACACCCATGGGAGTCCTGCAGTGATGGACATCTTCAAGCAGCCAAATGGCAATGCATCAGGTTCTTTTCTTTTGAGATAATCTTTCAACTCATGACAAGTAACACAGAGTAAGACACTCAGTTTTGAAAGTGTGGATGAGCCACGTTCCTAGAAGCCCAGGCAAGGCACCCTTACCTGTGTTCCCCTCCTGATTTGTCCACTATTCAATCTCATGTTAAACTTAGAGACAAAGACCAGCTAAATCATGTTAGGAATTATTTTTTTTTCCAACAGATTAAGCAAAACAAGCCTGCAGTAAAAGGCTTTTCCAACAAAAATAATGAAAAGATGAGATTGTTCAAACACAGTATTGCAGCATCTACAAAGTGCAGCCTTGATTTTCATTTTGAAACAAATTCTGAAGTCCATGTTTTTTCACCTCAGTCTTCTCCATGCATACATCTTTTCAAAAGGATTTCCTTTTAGTGAAAATGAATTAACTCCATTGCCCTGAACTGACTTATACTTTCAATTTAACCAGTCAAAAACGTTTTCATGAGAATGAGGTGGAAAACAACTTCTTGGCTCTCCAAAATGAGAGTCACTTCATCCATCGATTTCCTTCCCCATAAGTGCAGGGTGTATATGGAAGTCCAACTCCCACAGTGACTATTGACAAAGTACCAGAAGGAAATTAGAAGAATTACAATCAAAATGAATTGATCTAGTAAAAGGAAGGAAAATCCCAAATGCTCCTGCATTTACAGCAAGTACTGGTCCCTCCCATGTTGTGTCAACCTCCCCCAGAAGCATTTAAAGATGGAACAAGGATTTTTTTATTTTCTTAGTAAGGAGTCATTACAAAGTCTCTGCTGAGCAAAGGGAAGAAGATCTGCCTCGCCTTCCCATTACAGCTGGCTCAGGTAGACACTCCCAGGAGCTCCATGTACTCGCTGGCATGAAGAAAAGGTACACAGCACCATGCAGGGCCCTTTGTATCAGTATTTTCTCCCCCGCACTCAAGCAGAAATGAATCAGAAAGCATACTCTTTCTTCTCTAAAATTCACCTCTAGGGAATTGAAATGAAACACAGGCAGAGAGAAAAGCCGGCTCACTGCTGTGGGAGTTTGAACTAAAGGTATTGAAAATTTGGAAAGATGAGCTCCCCCAGTTTTAAACCTTTAAGATCAGCTTAAGCCCTGAGGTTGGGTATACAGAAAACACACAAAACAAAGATTTCTTTCTTTGCAATAAAGGCATTAAAAACACCTCTTTGGGGCTAATAGATGACCTGTTGCTTCAAACTGGAGAACTCAGTCAACTGACACCAGGCTCAGGGGAGCTATTCCTCTCACTCTGCCATTCAAGTGCTCCTTGGGAAAACTCAGGTCCTACAGCTGTTTAAAACATGTCAATATGATTTCTATTCATATGAATCATTAATCACATATAGAATCCCATTCATTTTGATGTTCAATCACATCTCTAGACTAAAACTTCTTTTAGTAAATCAAATGCTTTATCATCGCCCAAAAACTGAACAACAAAGGAATTTTTCACTGTTCAGGCAATTACTCAAACTTCACTACAGTGATGGCACAACAGCAAAATACAGCAGTTACTTTTTTTCTGGATGTTTTCTACTTTCTTTCCAAAAGAACATGGAGGTTGGTAAGACTCTTTCATTCAGCTCTGAGGTGGCCAGGTATCATGGTTTAACCTCTCTTGGCAACTAAACATTACACGGCCTCTTACCTACCACTTCCCCCTCCCCAAAGGGATGAAAAGAAGAACTGAGAGGAAGAAAAAGGTGAGACCTCATGGGTTAGAGATAAGGAGAGTTTAATAAAACAACACAAAGACAGATGAAAACAACAGCAGTAACAATAGTACTAATGAAATGAGACACAGAGCAAGTGATAGCAACCAGGAAGCTCTAACCTGTGTCTAAGATGCTCTTTTCTCTGTTCTGGCTGCAAGCTGAAGGTACACTGGGAAACAAGGTGAAAACAGGTGTCCCTCCCTTTATATACTGGTCATGACATCAGTATAGTATTGACTATCCCATTGGCTGGTTCAGTCGTTTATCCCGGCTTTGGGCCCTCCCAGCTGCAACCCCTCCTAACCACTGGGCCCCCAGCTGCTGGTGATAACTAACCTGAATCCAGGACACCAGGGAAGGTTTATATGCAATGGATCCAAGTACGTCCCACAAACAAGGTATAGAAAAAATGAGTAGTTAAAGGACAACCCTCAATTCTTTCATCTGTTCAGGACTTGGACACATTCTTAAATATTTTGGAGCCAGCGTGATCTTGGAAATGCTTTCCTGGGCTTTCAGCTCATTCTTGCCTTTTTCATTATGTCAAATTATCCAAAAGAGCCTCTGAGGAATGAAAATGCAGAGAATGGTCTTGGTGTCCGTACAGACTGAGCAGATGCTTTATGCTTACTCTAGCTGCTCATATGTCAAGTTTCTCATGGGTAAATATTGGATAGCCATTATCTCCTTGTTCTTTAATGACCTCATTTTTTCAATGGAATTTAGTATGGACTTTAAAAAAATCAGGTGGAAAACAGGCCTAGGAATCAACCAGTTTTTGTTGCATCATCTCCATTTTTAACAGAATTGTCTTAAAATACTGCAGTGAGCACCTGCCTCTCACAACCACTGTGAAGATTGCCTTAAGATGGAGCAATGCCTTGAAGACAATTGTATGTAGGAAGGCTAACTATCATTACTGTGTTACTAATAAGGTTATTTTAAGCTCAAAGTAGGTCACGGAAGGAGTATCATAAAGAGCCCCTGCAAAAAACAGCATTTAAAAAAATGTTAGCTGAGAACAAAGAACTAACAATCTCACATGAGAGAAGAAGACCAGGAATCAAGTGATGTCTTTCTTTTAATGGGCACCATGCAGGAGCTACCTCAACCCAGGTATAGCTAGTGGCTGTGCCAGACGCAGCCTGTGTGGTGCGCCGGGTCCTGCACCCGTCAGAGCCCTGCTCTGTCCTGTATCCCCTCCCAAAATGGAGTGGGGCAAGGGGTTTAGTGGCATTTTTAAAAACTCGTGTAGGATTGAGTCCTTAGTCATGGTGTTGTCACAGAGAGGGGCTTGAGCCACTAGAGCCAGACAGAGCCTGGACTTGCTTCCTTCCTTGTGCATGGTGGTTTGGGCAGCTACTCAGATGCTTCCCAAAGATTGTCATTGCTTGTCCCAGAAGAGAAGAGTGCAGGTGGCCCAAGCCTGGTGAGCTCATGGGTTCACAAGCACCAGCCTGTGTGCCTCACCTGACCCATATATCATTATTTTTTCACATTAAAGAATTGAAATCCTGACAAATGGGGATGAAGGGTAAGCCAGCTAGCTTTTGTCTAAAATCCAGTGTATTGAATGTACTAGTAATACAGTTAAGCCACGTGGGATGTTCTCTTTTTGTCTACATGTCTTTCTTGAGTTGGGGTGACTTGGTCAGTGGTGGTGGGAGAGCAGCGTCAAAGAGCAACCCCCTTTATGTGAGCCCAGCATCATCACGGTTGTGAGACATGACAAAAATAGCCCATAACCTAAAACCCCCTTAATGACAAAATAAACTAGAAATGTGTGCATGGGCAAAATACCCAACCAAACCAAAACCACTCTTCTACATTTTACTAAGTTCACGCTGCAGTTGCAGCTACACCTATCCATAAGCTTGTACCAGATTTTACATGAGATTGCATGGTATGTGCTAATATGTAAGTTATTTTGCATGTCAACAAGCCACAATTAACTTTTCTGATGAAATCTCTCTCCCTGCACCACATGCTGTGGACTCTCTGGGTGTCACAGGATCCCGAAGGGTTTGTACACCCACAAACCCTATTTTGTCCCAAGTAAGCAACTCATCCCGCGATGATTGATGGAGCTATTAGCAAAGAGCATGGATGAGGTACATTACTGACGTAATTATAACAAATGGAGGCTTTCACCAATTTGTGTGGTGCAATGAACCATGGCCCTTCCATAGAATGAGCCAGATGCTGATGGTATGATTTAACACTGGGAAAAACATGAGCATTTCAGTTCATCCTGGGTTTTCAAAAAGATGCATTTGCAGGAGAAAGGACCTTTCCCCTAATTCTCCATACGTAAAGCTACGTGACGCCTCACAGGCAACCTGGTCTTAGCTTGTAACTAAATGAGACTAGACCAAGGCAGCCAGGAAGGAAGGCTGGATCAGCTGCAATGTACAGACCTGGCTGGTTGTGGTGTTGGATTGCAAATATTTGCCAGGATGGAGGTTGAGCTGTTTTCTGGGGCGATCCATAATTAAATTCAGATTAAAGACCTCAAGGTCCTGTGCAGTGCTCTGTTATCTCTTTTAATCAGATTGCAGGACATAATAAACCCCCTTGTCTGGAGTGCAACCTGAGGGGAGAGGGGACTCATATCTGACAAAAAGACAGAGTGCATGCTAGTGCTAAGTGACTGATTCACAGCAGCCCCCTCGTGCCATCGGGGTTGCTTGCTTTTTCTCCTCAGAAATTGTTACTGTTACACTTTGCTCCTGAAAAGCACAAAAATGAACACTCAGTCCCAGTTGCACCTCCAAAATTTCCGCAGAGGAACGCACACTATGTGTTTATCCATTCCTGGGACACCAGCACTGCGAGGACATCCCAGCTGGAAGGTGTACCCAGACATGATGTTCAATCGCCACAGATGAAGTTGAACTCCACAGATGCAGCTGATCCCACTTGAATCGATTTACACTTTTGGCTCCCATAGCTTTTCCTGTGGTTGGTCCAGGAGTGCATTGATTACCTAAATATTGTGACAAGATCTTTGTTTTATGGTTGGCATTAAGGAGATTAAGGTGATCTTTTGAGGTGCCCTCCAACCTGGACTGTTCTATGAGATTATGAAAAGAACTTAAAAAAACCTTGTAAAACCAGAAATGAGGAGGATAGATTTCTAATTCATTCTTTCCTATTAGCCTGAAAGCTATGTGCAATTTAAGTTTGTTTTTATACAATATAATTTTAAACCTAATTGTCATTTTAAGATGCAGTAATTAAGAACAAAATCACTTCTGATTGGTGTGGCAGCAGCCTGGGTTAGGTACCATGAAGATGAAGTGAACATTAGGGAATGCCACAACAAATTTGCCCTAAATTACACGAAGCTACTATAAATATAAAGCTTTAATTATTAGCTCATAATACCAAGTGAGAAAAGAAAATGCTGCCATAGTGATGAGGTGCAACACCAGCACATCTGCACTTTGTAATCACATTTGCTAATTACGATGGCACAAGTTAATGAGGAGTAATCGGTTGGAGACTGCTGGTCCAGCATGCAGAAGGGCACTTAACAGGCAGGGAACTGCTGAAACACAGAGGTGAGGACCCAGCAGAGGCAGGGAGAGGGTAACCTTTCCTCCGGGGGCTGGTGCACTGACAGAAGAGGGGAGTACGAGCCCTCGCTCCCAGTCAGCGCGTGTGGGCCGCTTCGTTCCCACCCGCCCAGCATCAGGGTGACATGGATGTGTATGCAATGAGGTAGGACTTCATTTTCCTCCGGTCCTCAACCAGTCTTTTCTGTGTGCACACTGATGCGCATGCAGGTGATCAGAGGAGACCACGGTGCCCAGCAAACGAACACACCCAACTGTGCCCCTGCTCCTTATCGGAGGTGTGGGAAAGACCCTGCTGTCAAGCCCACCCTGGGCACATTATAGGGAGGCCTTCTGCAAGTGCTTGAGAGGGAGACAGATATTAAGCAGGAAGCTGCCTAATATATACCTGGAGTCTTTCACATTTGCATTTCACACTCCTCCATACACTCAGATGGATGTTTTCCCAATTAGCTTCACTTCTGCTAAAGCTGGCAGAACCACGGCAGCAGGAAATATTATCTTGAATGTCAGGGACTTAAAATATAACCTTTTCAGAGCATGGTCAGGCTCTGACCACAGCTGAGACCTCTAAACGATACTTTAAAGGAGATAAATAATATAATAATAGATAATAACAAATGTCAAGTTTGTCATAACTTGAAAATGCAATTTACCTTCTCAGCCAAAGGGAATATAAGCTTCTATGTTGTTCTTTGCCATTAATGTTCTGCCAGTTAATGTACTAGGTTTCTATAATTATCAACCCTCCTTTCATTATATTGGTGGTTGATTGAATGTTTAGAGATATGCGCTTGCACCTCGGCCCACATCTTGGCCCTTGATTTATCAAATCTCAGCAGCCAAGGTTCTGCCTGTTTAATAAAGATGGAACGACTCGAGGGAGCTCTGGAGATTGTTGCTGTTTCCAACAGAAAAAATAAATCATTACAGTTTTAATCTGACTGGTTATCCCTGTCCACTGCACACTCGTTAGTTATACCTCATGATAAGATGCTATGGACAGATTTTAAGAAACTTCTTTACAAAGTTTGGGAGACAAGTGATTGTAACTGCGTTACCTATGTACAAGGCTGAACAAGTCTGGGAAATATTTTGCACACTTCTCAGCACTACCAAAATATCCGCAAGGTCCTGGCTCAGACACGTGCCGGGATGGGAGAGGAGGGAGGCAGGAGCTGCACTGCAGGCAGGGCTGTACGCTGCCTGCCCACACTCCTCATCCCACTGGCAGCACTGCGGAGCCGCCTGCCTTTTCTTCTAAGCTTCTGCTGGTCCCTGATGGGGCAGAAGCCTCCTTCCTGACGGACTTGTTATATTGAATGTGCAGGTCCAGATTAGAGAGGTTTGATCAGCAGAAAAATAAAGTGCAGAAATCCTTTATCTCATGCCTCTAATGTCCCCCTGTTTTGCAATACGTTTTGTGCATAGGTTACAGAAATGTACATCTGAAGGTACGTCACTTAGAGCAGCATAGTGTCTAAACGCAAATATTTAGAAAAATATGAGGGGTTTTGGTGCATTGCATATATTCCCACACTTTCTTGATGTTTTTTCTTATGTACATGTTTTTGGGGATTGAAATCACGGTCTTTTCCAAAATAGATGATCCCTCCTCCTCAAATATATTTTAAAACTAAAGACGATCATTTTTTTTGTTATTTGTTTAAATGTAATTTTTTAAGCATGTTATCATTCTCATCCATGTTAACATCTTCTGCAATGCTGGCTTTTTCTTTCTCCTTAAAACTCTCTATCCTGAAAACCTGTCATCTTTCCAAGACCAAGAAAATGATGAGAAGTGTGTTTAGATATGGTGCACCCGTTCTGCTTTGGGGAGATCAGCAAATCCACCTATGCACACCAGCTCCTGCTGAGCCGAGGCCAGTGCTGGCGGCTGCGGTGGGGACAGCAGTGACAGCGATGACAGGAAGATGGGCTTTATCTGCAGAACATCACGTGCACTTGTCCTTATCTTCAGCATTGCCAAGAAATACCGTCAGAATGGGGACCTCAATTATCTTAAGAGCTCATAAGATAATTAACTATACAGATAAAACCAGCGAACAAATTGATCCAAAGCAAAAAGGCAGAGAGGAGATGTCAACTTTCAATTAGGAAAATCTCCTGTTATCTGCAGGCTTGCAGCAGTGTAGCTGCTGCTGGTTTTGAAGCATGCCAAAATGAGACAGGAAACCACCAAAGCAACGTAAAGGTGGTTCAGATGTAAACTGTAGCGTTAATAGCCGTGTGAGTAGTAGAACTTAAAATACATGATCAGATACATTAACTGTGAAGTGCTGTAATCCATAAAGCAAAATGTAAAGATATTGGAAAGAATCCAGCAGAGGCCGCAAAGATGATGAGAGGACTCGAACATCTCTCTTATGAGGAAAGGCTGAGAGCCCTGAGGCTGTTTAGCCTGGAAAATAGAAGACTGAAAGGGAGTCTTATCAGTGCTCATAAATATCAAAAGGATGCAGGTTAAGAGGATGGGGCCAGTCTCTTTTCAGTGTTGCCCAGTGATTGGACCAGGGGCAATGGGCACAAACTGGAACACAGGAAGTTCCACCTGAGCATGAGGAAAAACTTCTCTACCATGAGGGTGCCACAGCCCTAGACCAGGCTGCCCAGAAAGGTTGTGAAGTCTCCTTCTCTGGAGATATTCAAAATCTTCCTGGACACGACCCTGTGCAAGCCTCTCTGGGTGACCCTGCTTTAGCAGGGGGGGTTGGACAAGATGATCTCCAGATGTCCCTTCCAATCCCCACCATTCTGTAAATCTGTGATTCTGAGAGCTAGGGGACTTGATTATTCAGAAAAAGAAGTACCTAATAAAAAAAACTAACAGGTGGGTCACATCTTCAGAGTGCAGAGTTCTGCTTCACAGTTTTTACAAGTGATTTGAAAATCACAACAAGAGTTGTTCTGGCAAAATAAATACATCTACTGATAAAATAGTTTGCAAACTGCACATCCAAACAGAAATTAAGGCCAACTGTTTCCCAAAGCTAAGTGTGAGAACGAAGAGGTTTTCATTTGAATCCAGCATACTGCCAAAGCATCTCTTGTTCACAAGTGCTATCTAGAAGATTAAAGAGAACAAAGTTTGCATGTTATAAGGCACAGCTAACCTTATATTTTCTCCTGAAATTCAGATGATGCAAGATTCCCCATCTGCTCAGATTTGTCCTGCTGTGAGACTCGCTGTATTGCCTTGAAAAGACGGAGGCATGTGGTCCATCAGACCGGTATCTCGTCTGGGAGCCAGGCTACCTGCTGGGCTCAGGGCAAGGGCACAGAGCAGTGTCCTGCAGCCTGGCCCTCGTGTCACGCTACCCACCCTCACATACCCTCCTCCCACACTTTTCTCTTTCAGATAAATAAATAAAAATATGAATCACACCAGAGAGAGTCTGAATCACATGCAAAATGTGGTTCTGGAATAAAAATCCCTGTTTTTCAGTAATTGTCATACTTAAAGCCCCATCCAAAGATTATTGCCAGTAAAGGCAGTGCTTGCATGGACTTCAGTTTGCTGCTGGTAAGTGTCTGCTGTGTCTCCCTGGTTCTCTTGTGTCTCTGAGATAATACCCAACGTAGACAGTTGGTCTGAACAAGAGGCTTTGATGGGAAGTAGGGGATGGTGACTGGGAGCCGTCTGGGTGTATGGATATTAATAATGCCTCTAATGTCGCAGGATGATTAAAGCAGAGACGATAAGCGGCCAGAATTGCTGCTTTTGGGGATATGGCAGTCACCAGCAGGGACATACAGACTGTGCAAACTGAGAGCATCATCACAGCGGCAGCCTCATGCCTGTCCCCTTCAGGGACTCCAATTCTGCCTCCCTGGAAGATGCAAACTTGGTCAGAGCTGGACAGTGAAATTCAGCCTCTGGAAGACATTGTTTTTATTCTCCTGCAGATTACAAGGCATCTGCTGTATTCTGGTTTCCTGAAAGGCCGCTAATATTGGCTATCTCGGCTTGCAAATGAGAGGGAGCCATCCATTAGCATGAGCCTTAACCAGAGCTGAGGCTGCTCTCAGGCTTTTAGATGAAATCGGCTCATTTTCACCTGCCGACTGGCAAAGGGACTGAGTAATCTCTCTATAGGCATCTCAGACCCTCTTGGCTCTTTCACAGGTTGTGAGAAAATGGAACACAGAGCAAGTCTGAGGAGAGGCCTGTGCATTTTAAAGACCTTGTGTAACTGCAGTATTCTTAAAACACCGTGAATCTAATAGTGATTTTTTAGAACTAATTCAACAGCACTGTCCAGTCATAAAATAGAAGCTATCCCTCCATTGCATTCGTATTCTGGGAATACGAAGAAATATTTCTACGAATATGAAGAAAGAGCGGAAGAAATAACCCATCAAAATAAATTAGAGTACTTTTTATAATATATTGCAGCTCAGTTTGTCATGAACATCTGACAATTGCTGCTTACAAGGCTGACAAGCACCATTACGACCAGTTTGCCCCTGGGGTTTTGCCTGTGGCCTGTGTAGTTTTTGGGGTGATGCAGAAGGTCACTGTGCAGCACATATCTGTGTACAGTGCTTCTTGTGCACATCCTCATGAGCACAGTGGTCCAGCAACGTGCAGCAGCATCATGTACCCCTCTGCCTCCCAGACTTTAGAAACAGCTCATGTAAGGAAACAAACCCCTCAGCCCAATTCTGCCTCCTGATGGGTGGGAGCCAGAGGAAGCCTCAGCTCCCTGAGCAGGTCAAGGGAGTACAGTGTCTGGAGTCTGGGCCATATTCAAGCCAATGTCTGCAGTGGATCATGCATAAAGCACCCCCACAAAGCCTTCATCTCTCCACTGACTTTTGAACCCAGGGACACCTCGGACATGGCTCCTGCCACCTAATATTTATTGAGAGAAACATCCTCCACCCTGGGAAGGTGAGAAGGATTCAGCTTTATATGGGAAAATGCTACCTGGAATCAAACAAGAGACTCAGCTGCTCATCATCTACTGCAGAGATGTGCTCAGAGCCCCAGGGATAGTGTCTCTACTCCCCACCTTCGTGGCTGTTCTCCTTTGGCTCAGCACCCAGCACCCATCATGCAAAGGTGATTAAAGCTCACAGCCATCAGCATCCTTGTACAAGAAGCCCTCACTCGCCCAGAGCATCCTGCCCACTCCTGCTGCGCTTCTGCTTCTGCCAGTGCTTTTCCATTTCCTGGATTTGACACAGCAGCATCTGACACCTCCCAGCAGCAACCGCAACATGACCAGTGGCTGGCTCCTGAAATTTCTGCCACCCAGACCTGTCTGCCAGCCCCAGGAAGCGTATCGCTGGCACCGAGTCTGTGTCTGACCAGCTGTGTACAAACGCAGGAGGGAGAGGTGCGATTCATTACAGCTTTTCATTAATTTCCTCCCCTCTTCTCTGCTGCTTCTATGAGAAGTTCTACCTGTTCCCACCCTGATTCTCTATTAATTCTGCAGAGCTGAACTGTCTTCTCTTGAGGACCCTGCAGGAGTGAGGACAGGGAGGAAGAGCACACTGCACAGCTGTGCTGGCAGCGTGAGTGTGTCTGCGTGTCTGTGTGTGTGCAGGGACAGGGGAGCGCGCAGTCTGGAGCCTGCCTAATGCCAGACTGCTGCCGGCTTCATTCACGTCTCCCTGTAACCGCTTTCTGGTTAAACACACAATTTTCATGAGCTAAATCCCTTCCCTGCACCTCTTAACACAACCTGGACTCCAAAAGGCTTTCTACATTGCTAAATAATTGCTAGGAAAATTACTCTTCACCTATATGTCATATCTGATCTGTCCAGCTCCTAAAGAAGGCATTTCCTTGAGGTGAACTGAAGACATGTAAGAGCAGTTACCTTCTAAGATGTTTGTCAAGTGTAAAATGCTGAGATGACTCAATGACACAATTTCCCCTTTCCTGCTCAGTTGTGATCCAAGCTGCACCCATTGTATCAGCCTTTCAAAGATTCAGCCAAGCCGGTGCTATTTCACACGTGAAGCTGTCACATTCACATCGTGTCAAATGCAATCATCCAGTTCAGGGGGAACGTTTCTCCCAGACACCGACGACAGGCACCAAAGTCCCCTTAGGTTTGAAAGTCGGTGCTGTGTGTTCCTGTGTTACATAAACTACTGCCCTGATCTGCACCCTTGGTTGTCAGCTTGTGAAAGCGCCAAGAGCCCAAGCATCACACGGGCTGGGGAAACACGCCTTGGTTGTCTCACACGGCACAGCAGTGCCAGCAGCTATGGCCAAACAGCTTCTCTCTTCCATCTTTTATTATCCTATATTTACTTTTTTCTTTTTTTTTTTTTTTTATCCAAGACACTTGTTATTTCACACATCCTCATCATTTTTTTTCAGAATGTTTTTAATGCATCTTCCCATTTTTCCCTTCAGTTGTCTTTCACATGTGACAGCTCATATGGCTGGGGCTCGTTGTAACGCCACGTGTGTCTATCCATTTGTCTTCCTAAACTTCTGCAGGTTTTACGGGTGGTATTTCAGTATTTATGAGTTGCCTTCTCTTTGTACTGTAACGTTTCATAAGAAAACTTGCTAGTGTTGAGATCTGTCATGAGAGACAGCGATAAGTTAAACAGCTTCATGTAGTTGGGCACGCAATCACAGCATATGAAGAACCAAGTGTTCAGAGGGCCTTGGAGATATGAAAAGCCAAAAAGGCATAGAAGTCCAAAGCCAAAAGTGGAGTCCCTCCTTCCCTGGCCATGTGGGCTTTTGTAAGATTTTGCTCTGTAGTGTTGCAGAGCCCAAACATACCTGAATGTGGCATAGTGGGTAACAGCTATTTTCTTTGAAACTCCCCACGGATGCTTTTTGAACACCTGTATACATCAATAAATAAATAAAATAAATAAATAAATAAATAAATAAAAATAAAGTAAATGAAAATTCCACAAATAAGTTGTGTTCTAAGAGGAATAAATTGGTTTCTTGTGCAAAGTCCAAAGCATTTTGGTCTGTCTGAGCAGAGGATCCTTTCCAGATGAAGACATCTTCCTCATCAGGCCTTAGCAGTTCTTTTCTCTCTCCTCCTCAGCTGCTCTCCTGCACTTCTTCAAATAAATTATGCAAGGATTTATCTCATGGCCCCTCACTAATACATCATGGCTTGGATTAGTCTCTGCCAATATTGATGGCAGCAGCAGCTGCTTCCAGGCTGAGCAAAGTAGTCAAGTGATACCTCTTGCATAACGTTGATCTAATGAAGGATCATCACTTATTGGAGGGAAGAGAGTGGAAAAGAGCCAGGAAAGTCTTCTAAACAAAAGAGGTTTTAATTAGCTCTCCAAGCCTCTAAGTCAAAGGATCAAATCACGTGCTACATGTTGTTACTCTGAATTATGCCGCACCCTGTTTCAGCCCTGTAGCAGCAGAGGGCATGATTGAACCAAATCTCAGTTTCCTGATCCTTCCTATTGCATTTTCTCTCTGGTAAGCAAAAAAAAACCCTAAATAAATAAAATTAGCATGCAGACGTAACATAGAGAGACCCTCTCACTTCCTAGCTTCACACTCTTTCTAGTTTCCACTACCAAATCAGTGTATTTAAAATCAATGCAGTCTCCTTACGGTCAAAAACTTTCAAATTTTGCTCCACTTCAGGAAGAGAAATCACGTCAACACTTCAAAAGTTGCCTGTTCTTATTTCTCTGTAACAGCCATCGAGAGGTCTTTTTAAAGATGTTTTCGCCTGTGTTTTCTGTGAAGCAGACACAAGAAGCTGTTTGGCAGCAACACTTGCCATGAAGACAACAATCTCCTACAAGAAGTTCAGAAGAGGTAGGGAACTGGCTCTCCCAAGTACATGGCCAGTGCAAACCTCTGCAGTGCTCTGACGTGGAGCTGTTCCTGCATCCTGATCTTGGGCAGAATCCCCAGCTGGAGGCACAGGAGCAAACACAGGAGAGTTTTCTAGGAAATTCTGGCAGATTTCCATGCAAAAAAGGCTTATTTGCAGTTAGGATCTCACGGCATTATACTCTAAAACATAGAGAGCAAGAAGGGAACTACTCCAAAGAGCTGACAAGTGTCAAGAGGTGGTTCTTGATAGATGAGGGAGCAGGAGGAAACACAAATCAAAAAGGAGTGGGGAAATAGGTCACGCTGCTGCTATTTCTGTAAGCATAGTATTGATTAGCCAACAGACTCAAGCAGTGTTTAAACAAAGTATGTGCTTGAGTTCCTATGACTTTCTAGTAATGCTTCATATTAAAATAAAATTACATTCCTCTATGAAAGTCTCAGAGCCTTGAAAACATGGCCAAGCTGAAGCAAGTTCTCTGGATCCCAGCTCCTAGGATGGGGGCAGGAAAACCTGTGCAAACTATCAGTGCATTAGTGCACGAACCTCTCACTTTGTTAAGCTCAGCACAACATTGCTACGACTAGTTGGAAAACATGTGGATATTTGAATGGTATTTGTATAGAAAGTTCTAAAAATATTCCAGTCATTTTATGCTCAGCTGCTGTTGAAATCAGTGTCGTAGTGTTATAGGTAACAGCAAATATCTAATAGTTATAATTATGGTAAATAGAGCTCAAAATGCAGGCTTCAATATTCAAATAATCAGCACAGGCACATCAAAAGAGGAGCCCCATGTTAAGCCGACAATACACCCCTAACTGGCACCAGCCACGCAGGGCTGCTCTGTGTTGGTTGGCATTACACCTTGCCCGTAGCTGGGCACAGGCGAGTGCAGGATCTAGTAGCACTGGCCATAATTAATATCTCCTTGAGTGAGGCGCCAGGTCTTCCAAAGCCAAACTGCACACCACGCCAGGCATTTGAGAACGCGCGCTTTCGTGCTGCCATTTTCTGCCCTTACAGGGCACGCAAAAAAATGCTGCATCTTTCTCGTTGGCAAGAAAGGTCTTCTCCAGCTGCGTGTTAGCTTGCTGGGAGGAGCAGGAGGACAGAGGCTGTCCTGAGAGCTGTCCCCTACCAAGGCACTTGGAAAAAGAGACAAGCTTGGTGTTCTTCTCTTTTGCTTTTCAGTTCTGCTGTTGAGTGCTTCTGTCTGAAATTTTGTGAGCTTTCTGAGTTATAGGAGCTGAGGGGAATTTTAGGAACTCTTTGAAGAAGGAAAAGTGTTCACAGGCAGCCAAGGGGGCCCACCAGCACTAGCAAAGTTGTCGATGGGTACAGGGAGGCTCACAGAAGCTTCTGTGAAATTGATAGAATTTTTGGAGCTTTCTAAATATGATTAATTAAGCTAGGGATGGCAATATCTTTTTCTTTTTTCTTTTGAACAGAGGGTTTCCTCGACGCGGGGAGGCCCAGAGAGACAGCGAGGAGCGGCGGAGTCTGCAACTCTCGCGGGCGCGCTCGTGAGAGTGACGCCGACGGGGGGGGCGTTGCTGGGAAGCCGCGGGCGATTTAAAACGCGGTGATTCCCGCCGCGCCGCCATCTCGCAGGCAGCTGGGCGCTCAGCGGCGGGGGCGTTGTCAGGACCAACCGCGGGAGATTTAAACGGCCCCCTGGGAGCGCTGAGCGACTGGGAAGCTTGTCGCAAAGAGACCGTGGCGACCCAGGCAGAGGGCCTCCCCCGAACGGTGGCTGTTCAGGTCTCTGGCTGCAGGGAGTGCCAGAACCTGCTGCTGCCAGGGGAGGGAGGGAGGCATTCCACCTGCCTAAGGGGGGAGCAGGTGGACGATCTCCTCAGTACGGTGGTAAAACTCAAGGAGGAGGTCGAGAGACTGAGAGCCATAAGGGAATGTGAGAGGGAGATTG